>CP119945.1:0-575000 GCA_029542965.1 Malassezia yamatoensis | reverse complement strand
TTTTCAGATGCACTGTGCTGCAGCTAATTAATAGACTTTAAACCCATAAGCAAAACCTGAATGAGGCACGTGTATTGATTGTTTACTGCGCAAATGCCGGCAATGAGGTACTCTCTGCCAGGAACGCGCGCACGTGTGAGCTGGCGCAGCGTGGATCACTTACTGCCCCACATCTCAATTTAAAATCTAGATAAATTCGTGAGATTTTAGAGCCAAAGGTATCTTCACCCACCTTGTTACTCCTTGAAGCTGACCATGGGGGATACTGTCGTAGCACTGCCTGTTGTTGTGGAAAACCAATATTTATCATGGCGAAAAATTGGGTCCATCGCTGCTTGCGGGACCGCACTATTCGCGGATGGATACGTGAATAACTCGATTGGGCCGGTAAATACGATCTTCAAGAAGTACCTTTATAAGAAGTACATGACGACGCAAAAAACGCAGGTTCTTACGGCCATTGCGTTTCTTGGTACTGTGTTGGGAATGGTATCTTTCGGGTATTTCTCAGATGCAGTCGGCCGCAAGAGTGGAATGATTGTCGCGACAATCATCATTATCATCTTTTCGGCATTATCTTCGGGCTCTTACTACAAAGGCGACATTGATGGAATGATCAGCATGCTCACAGCATGGCGTTTTTTCACTGGAATCGGAATCGGCGCCGAATACCCCACAGGCTCCGTCGCAGCAGCTGAGCAGTCCGAAGAACTCCCTAAACGCTGGCAACATGGCCCTTTCATTATGGTGACCAACTTTGTGCTTTGTCTTGGCTCTGTGTGCGCCAATATGGTGCCCTTCATTCTGGTGTTGATCTGCACACAAGAACACCTACGCCTTGTCTGGCGCCTGCAACTTGGTTTGGTGATCGTTCCATGTCTTTTCGTGCTGCCATTCCGCTTCATCCTTAAGCAACCTCAGCTATACGTGAACGGTGCCGTGAAGCCGAAAAAGATCCCTTACGCCCTTGTAATCCGTTATTACTGGCTGCGCTTGACAGCCATTTCCATCGTTTGGTTCATCTATGACTTCGTGGTGTTCCCCTTCAATCTGTTCTCCTCCTTTATTGTTAGCCAAGTGCTTCCTTCTGGCGCAGCTCTCTGGCGTGTATTCGGATGGAATGCTTTGATTACAGCGCTTGGGCTTCCCGGCTCTATCATCGGTGCTTTGCTGGCGGACATCATCGGCCCTAAAAAGACTTTCATTATTGGACTTTCCCTGCAAATCATTCTTGGGTTTATCATGGCGGGTGCTTTCTCCCATTTGCGCCACCACATTGGCGGATTCGTTGTAGTTTACGGCTTGTTCCAATCTATGGGACAAATGGGTGCAGGAAACAACTTGGGTCTGCTTGCGTCGAAGTCAAGTGCAACCTGTGTCAAAGGCCAATTTTATGGTATCGCAGCAGCTGTCGGCAAGATCGGCGCGTTCGCGGGTACCTACGCATTCCAGGATCTTCAGGCTCACTGGCAGGATGCAAAGGGAAATGCTTCCAGCAATCTTTGGTACACTGCCCCCTTCTTCTTGGCCTCTGCGCTAGCATGTGTATCATTATTACTTCTAATCTTCCTAATCAAGGAGCGCACCTCCGACTGCCAAGCCGCTGAAGATACCGAATTCAAGCAATACCTTGCTCAACATGGTTACGACCTTACCGAGATGGGCCTCGACCGCAGCAAGCTCCCTGAAAAGGACCTAGAGGGTTTGTACGCAACACATGATGAAAAGAACGGTATGGTAGAAGAGTCCCCTGGTCTGGCATCAGCAGGCTCGCCTCCATTCCAACCTAATGATAATGTACGAATCTAAGTAGAATAAGTCAATGATCTAATTTGTGACGTGCTTCCTCAAAGATATGAACGATTGGAACTCTGTTGAGCATAGCGATTGGTATCAATCCGAGCCTATTTGTTGCTCAGATCTTCCTTGGCGATACTCATTGACCGTATATAGAACACGAAGCACTTCTCTGACTATAAACCGAAGCTACGCTGTCCGTAGCCTTCCACGTTTAGCATGCTCGACCCCTGTTTGCGCCAATAGCTTCCAAGACTACTCCTTGAATTTGGGCTTTGCTTCTTCTCGAGTTAAAAATGACACCGTCTTTGGCCAATTTTTTTTTTTGAAAAAACGCGATCTCATTGGACAGAATTTGAATTTGTCCCTGCATTCATTTTATTCAGCTGCACTGCGGAATCTACGTGCGCGGTCGCACGTGCCCTCGAGTACATAGCCATGTATTAACCGGTGTGGAGAGAGCAGGGTCCCAAATCTTTAAAGGCTTAGCAATCTACTGCAGTCCCGCTTCAGGCTTAGTGTGTCACACTTCAAAATGAATACTCAAACGGAAGCCGGCGATCTAGTTAGACCTGTCGACAGGAAATTTACCTGGCGCAAGTTCGGTACAATCGTCGCCTGCGGCGCTGCGCTGTTCTCTGATGGCTATGCCAACAACTCTATGGGCACTGTCAACACCATTCTCAAGAAAAAACTCTATCCCGAGGTCTTTAAGGGAAACAACCGATCAGAAACGATGTCGGGTATTGTGTTTGCTGGTACCGTTGTCGGTATGCTGATCTTTGGTTATCTCTCTGATGTTCTTGGACGTAAGAACGGAATGGTCATCGCAACCCTTCTCATTCTGATCTTCACTGCTCTGTCTGCTGGATCGTTCTACAAAGGCGACCATGCTGCTATGGTTGATATGCTGATTGCCTGGCGGTTCCTGACGGGTATCGGTATCGGCGCCGAGTATCCCACTGGCTCCGTAGCTGCTGCTGAAAAGACCGAGGAGATGCCAAAAACGTTCCAACACGGTCCTTTTATCTTTGTGACGAATTTTGCCATCGATATGGGATTCGTCGTATCAGCTTTCATGGGTGTACTGCTAGTATGGATCTGTGGTGCTGATCACACGCGTCTTATCTGGCGTTTGGTGTTGGGTCTCGGTGTAGTTCCTTGCTTGATTGTGCTTCCCTTCCGTTTGGCCATGGAGCAGACAAAGAGTTACAAGGAAAACTGTATCAAATACAACAAAATTCCTTACAAATTGATCTTGAAACGGTATTGGTTCCGATTGCTGATTATTTCCTTGGTTTGGTTCATCTACGACTTTATTAGTTACCCTTTCGGTATCTACTCTTCGATCATTACAGAGGCTCTTGTGGACTCTGATAACCTGGTTCAAGTGTTCGGCTGGAGCACAGTGATCAACTGCTTCTATCTGCCTGGTTCTTTCTTGGGGGCTTTGCTTGTGGATCGTTTGGGCCCCAAAAAGACAATGATCATCGGTCTCTCTCTGCAAGTCATTATTGGCTACATACTGGCAGGAACCTTTGCCAAGCTCAAAGTGCATATCGCTGCGTTCTGTGTCGTGTATGGATTGTTCTTGACCTTCGGTGAATTTGGTCCTGGTGACAATCTCGGACTGCTTGCGTCCAAATCTTGTGCGACGGCGTGCAAGGGCCAATTCTATGGTATCGCAGCAGCCATTGGCAAGATTGGCGCGTTCGCTGGTACCTATGCATTCCAAGATCTTCAGGACCACTTTGATGAAGTAGACGCCGATGGAAACTATATTAACAATCTTTGGTACACCGCTCCGTTCTACCTTGGTACCTCTTTGGCGGTACTCTCCTTGATCCTTGTCGTGTTCTTTATCAAAGAACGCCCAGCAGATTGTCAAGCTCGTGAGGATGCAGAATTCCGTGAGTACCTCCGCGAGAACGGCTTCGATATGTCGAATATGGGCCGTTGCGACGATCGGATTGCCACTGACGACATGTCCGACCACTTCGACGAGAAGATGCATGACGAACACAACGATACTGGCATGACGCGCGACTTCTCAAACGAAGATCACGCAGGATACATGGAGCAACATCATGAGCCATCCTCCTACCAACCCCAATACGCTGCTGCGCAAGGGAACTACAATCCTTAGCAGTACACAGCTTACACCACGAACCCAGCCTCGAGATACTAATTACTCGTTGCGGTGCAACAACAATCCTTCCTAATCAGATCTGGATCTCGATTTCCCACTGTCTCTAATCTACTGTGTTCTACTGATCTTGAATTAATTGCGAGTGTTCTTCCAACTCGCAGATAGGGAGAGTTAAGCCGGAGTACAGCTCTCAACATAGAACAAAATGGTATGCTAGCTAATTTACACTACTAGTATCTAAGAAAACATAACCTAGCGACTTCCACGTCCACCACCTGTCAAGATCAGTTTCGGTTTGCGTTTCTGTGTCTTGCTAGCAATAGGTTTGTCTTGTGAATCTTGCTTGTGTTGCGTCTGCTGTTCGAATGCGTTCCAGGCATCATCGATCTGTTGCGTCTCGTTGCTTTGCTTGTTTTTTTCGGTGGTGGACGCAGCGGCTGTACCCCAAACAGTGCGCTGTGTCGACGAGGTCGAGACCGACTGAACTGAGGGCTGCGGCACATCAGGAGTCATAGCATATTGTTCTTCGTTTGCCCCAGGATGACGTGGGAAATACATCTCTGCGCCAATCAGTGCTGACTCTGCAAAGCTCATTGACGGGTCCATATTCGCTTCTGGATCGTAAGTCTGCTCAGCTTCGCGCGTACGATCCCCCTTGGTGTCTTTGGATTGCTTCTCAGCCCTTGAACGAGCTCGATCTTCTCTATGTTGTTTTTCACGGTGCCGCACGCGCCGTTGTTGCAACATGGGCTGAAATGCAGCATATGCGATTGGATCCTGTGATTCAGAGAAGAGCTCCAAAGTTCTTGGCCAGTCTACCTCGACGAACGTCACGTCGGAAGCCATCGGAAGATGAGCAATATATTTACACTTGCGACGAAGTGCATCATCCATCGTACCTTCTTCGGTATGCTGAATAGCAATTTGCAATGTATCAGGGAACCGGACATAACTGCCATAATGTCCTACCAAAACTTTCACGTCAAGTGGATGGAGAAACACGTTCTGACCTGATGCTGCCTGATAAAAGTAATAGGCATTCGACAATGTTCCGCCAGCAGCTTGTTTCGATTGCGACTTGTTGGATAAAACCGAGTCAACAGCCGTTCGTGCCATTTCCACATGCCGAAGTGATGTTGCTGAATGCTGGGCTTGAGCTTTGGCGATCTGCTCCTGCAAATTCTGCTTGGCTACGTGCAAGAAATCGACACTGAGTTCGTCAGGCGTGTACTGCCGTAAATTCTCAATCTCTGCATCAATCTCAGCCACATCTTGAACCAATCGAGCGTTGATCAATTCAGGGGTGGACAGCACTACACGCGAAAAGAGCAATGCATCCGGCTGGAAGCAATAGATACCAGCGTCTTGTGCTGTGCTCGGCCACGTTTCTGAGCGCGGCAGGGCAAAACTCGATCCGTTTGGACGCTCAATCAATCGCATAGTCAGTGTATCAGCATGTGCCATCTCAGAAACTGCCGTCCCGAGCTTGGCTTCAAGGTAGTTCCTAGTAAAGTCCTGAGCGACTTGATGCGCATCAATCCAGTGAACCGCCTTCAAATCACGCGCATGAACTTCGTCCCAGCAAATAGGACATCTCTTACTGTGCTTGTGGCTCATTACATTTCGTGCACGAGCCCCGTCCTCGGCAACTATCAAGTAGTGTAGAATACAAGCGTAACAGAATACATGGCCACAACGAGTCATACGCGGGGCACTTGGTGCAGACAGACAAATTGGACAGTACCATTCACTGTGTGCACCAGGTAAATCACTCGTTGCGCTGAGAATCACCTGCTCAATCTCTGACCATGGCAATGGCGCGTCGGCGTCCGCCATTTGCGGCCGGCAATCGTACGTGGTCTTCATCACAAACCGATATTGTGCATTGACATAACCTGCGTCAGCATCTTAACCTACGTTCACGATTGAAAGGCCTATATCCATCCGGCCGTCGCGCTCGTCGCGATGCAGATGGCGCAGGCGCACGGGGCGGTAGTGTAAAAGACAACAACTATCGATCAATATACCAAAACTTACATGGTTCAAGCTTTGTGCCTGTTTCTTACTACCCTGCCTGTTCCCACCACTAGCAACTGATCGCGAGTCCATAGCATCCCGGCGTTCGTGGCCTGCCATTGCTGGAGGTCAACGACAACGAACACCTTCTACCTCAACGGCCACGTGCAGTGGATCAGGCACGTGGCGCGCGTATGGAGCTATAGGAGTCCCTGCTTCTTGAGTAGCTCGTAGGTCTTGCGGGTATACGCCTGCGAGATTAGTGACAAACAACCTACATTTCCATGCTCATCCTCAATTTCCTCTGTATCGCCATCATCGGTCTGCTCGAGTTTTTGCTGCTGCTTCAATTTCTCATAGACTGAATTAGTATTCTTTCTGTTACGTACGAGCGAAAGCGTCTTGAATCCGCGTTACGTCCCGGAATTGAGCAGTGTTCGGTAGGCCAAGCGCACGCATACCAAACGTATGCCGCGCTTCCTGGAAGTGCTTTTCAAAGACTTTGCGGCCTCGATACACAAAGTCTGAGCAAATCTCACACGGATATTCAACGGATAACCCTTGTACTTTGTACATCCAGAAAGGAATTGGTTTGCCATCCCATCCCAATGGTAATTTCAATGGATTGTGAGCCTTTTCAGAGGTGTCGCGATCTCGAGCAGCTTTCTCGATGGCTCGTTCGTATCCCATGCCCCCTGTCGCCATAGCTTCTTCTTGCTCGGCTTCCAAAGCATCAGCTTCATCCTGCCGTTCTCGATCGGTAAGTGCAGCTCTTCGCTCAATATTCGACCGCGTATCGTCACGAACGGTCGCAAGTTCGCGAGCAAGCGCTTGAATCACCACCTCGTCTCGCGCCAACGCTTTGGCCTTTGCAATCTGTTTGGCTTCCTTCAATGCAACATCCTCTGTATTTCTCACTGTAGGTCGGTTTCCACCGTTTTTCGCACGTTCCGCCATTTTCAAGTGTCGCGCGGATGACAAATGCGCATCGTACACGGTTTGCTTTGCATAGGATCTTTGACACGCTTCGCACCAAATACCACCTTGTTCTCCGGTAGATGTTTCAGGATACAATGCATGCTCTTTCGTTTCCCAACCAGGAACTTTGCCTTGATCCCAATTTGACTCGAAGAAATCAACGGCGCGAATCTCTAACGCATCCATATCTTCAAGTGGCCGCGATTTGTGCAAGAAATTCGATAGATAATTTCGCAATCCCTGCAAATATGTATGGTATGCCTCAGTACGTTTGGTTGACATCGGCGCACCTGCATCTACACCGCACATTCGGTCCAAACGAGCAAGATATTCCAGATAGCTAATGCGCGCAACACCCTTCAGATTAATATATCGTTCATAATACTCGTTCAGATCAACGAAGCGGCCACTCATTTCCTCACCAGTGAACTGTCGATCCATCAATTCCACGTCCGACATCAGATCTTCTCCACGCGCAAGAATCGATGGCGTAGCTGACGTCTGCAATACTACTGCATTCTCAGGATATCGCTTGTAATAGTCCTGAATTTTGCCGAGTCGCGCATAAAACTCAGCATAGGCACCTTCTTCGCGGTTCGTATCGTCTTGGCGACCCAGTGATTCCCACTCGGTGATACGCTCGTGGTCAGAATCCGCGTACATGTTACTCAAAGCCTGATTATGTCCCACCAGCTTGTCCAGCAACTCCGAAGTTACTAATTTCCAATGCATATTTAACCGTCTCGACGAAGAATTTGGCGGATTAATCAAAGTATCCACTAACGCATCCTCATATTGCTCGATCTCTTCATGGGTCATACGCGCCTGCTCGAACACTGACGTTTCCGCCATGCTCGCTGTCGTCGTCGTCGTCGCACACGCTTACTTTCGTAGTGCCACGTGCCACGTGGCGTTTCTTCGCTAATTTTGTTGGCGACGATGGCTGTAAGTTGGAGGGAGGGACTGACTCAGGATGTGCACACGAACCTCGCGTTCGAAAGCAGCGAGGAGGTGACCGTAGCACCAACATTTGATTCACTTGGTCTTCGCGATGACTTGTTACGCGGGATCTATGCTTACAGTAAGTGTTCCTGAACTTATTTAGACTTTGAAAAGCCCTCCGCTATTCAGCAACGAGCGATCCTACCTATTATCCGAGGGCGTGATGTGATTGCACAGGCACAATCTGGCACAGGTAAAACTGCGACATTCGCGATTTCTATGCTGCAGACCATCGATACAGCTTTGCGTGATACGCAAGCATTAGTATTAAGCCCCACACGCGAGCTTGCAACCCAGATTCAAAGTGTCGTGTTAGCGTTGGGCGACTACATGAACGTCCAATGCCATGCGTGCATCGGGGGAACTTCAGTCGGAGAAGATATCCGCAAGTTGGAATACGGACAGCACATTGTATCCGGGACCCCCGGGCGAGTGTATGACATGATCCGACGACGGCACTTGCGCACAAAGAACATCAAGATGCTCATTCTGGATGAGAGCGATGAATTGTTAAACATGGGATTCAAAGATCAGATATACGATATTTACCGCTATCTGCCGCCTGCAACGCAAGTTGTACTGCTCTCTGCGACTTTACCGAACGATGTTTTGGAGATGACCGCGAAATTCATGACGGACCCAGTACGAATTCTTGTGAAGCGTGATGAGCTCACATTAGAAGGGATTAAGCAATTCTTTGTGGCTGTTGAGAAGGAAGAATGGAAGTTTGACACATTATGCGACTTGTACGATACGCTCACCATCACTCAAGCGGTGATTTTCTGCAATACACGCAGAAAAGTCGATTGGTTGACGGACCGCATGCGGGAGAACAACTTCCAGATTAGTAGTATGCATGGAGAAATGCAACAAAAGGAACGCGACGCGATCATGAACGAGTTTCGTCAAGGGAGCAGCCGTGTATTAATTACCACCGATGTATGGGCTCGTGGAATCGATGTACAGAATGTATCTTTGGTCATCAACTATGACCTGCCTACGTATGTTGCTAATGACTGACCTTAGCAACCGTGAAAACTATATCCACCGAATTGGAAGATCCGGTCGATTTGGCCGCAAAGGCGTTGCTATCAACTTTGTCACAGTGGACGACGTAAAAATCTTGCGCGACATTGAGCAATACTACAGGTATGTTGAGAGTCGTGACTAATGACTTCAGTACGCAAATCGATGAGATGCCTATGAAGATTGATGATCTTATGTAAGCGTCCAGTAGCCAAGTAGGTAGATGTTACCAAGTCCCAATCAGGACTGTGCCTCGCAAGTAAGTGCGGGGCAGAAGCACAGGGTAAACACATCTAGAATCGGTCTGAAGATTTTGGCCTCTTGCTAATTGGTTTATCTAATCACCTCAAGTTCGCGGGCAGTGTTCTCACCGCAAAAACTGTCATTCGTCCGCCACGCTAATCCAAAAAAAATGCATGTGCGCACGAGGACAGTCAACTCTACTTTTCCTGCGGAAAACCGTTGCTTACACAAGTAGACAACTTGGAAGGCCCAGGCGCAGTTAGAGAATCGATTGAACTGCGGTACTACAGAGTTGCTTTAACGACGATTGTCCCTTGGCGAATTGTGCAAGAAGCAGTGAGGTGTAGTAACATCAGATCATTAGCATGACGTCGTCAGACTCATGGAATGGGGCGTCGGAAGCGTTGCTTTCTCCCAACTCTGGTGCCGATACACCAGTGAATTCTTCCCCTGCTAAAAAGGTGCAGCCGCCTATCACTTCGCTGCTAGCATCTTTGAAGCCGTCAACACCCGAAGAATACGCTTCTTCCAAACGATCCTCTGCATCGTCCAACCAATCTTCTTCGCAAAATCCAGCAGAAACCACTCAGCTTTCGGAGCCACGGATTAATGTACCCCCGCCATCCACTGAGTATACGTCGCAGGACGACTCATTCAGTGGTATGCCTATCTCTGATCAGTCCTCTAAAGCATCCTTTGAACAACAGCCGAAGTGGGCGTACAGCCAGAATCGCAATTCTCTTCCCCTCCGTCAAGGACCTTATCTTGATGTACTAGGCAAACCAGATTCCCGTCGTGCGAAGTATACAGCTCTGGCACGTCCAGAAAGCGTCACGAGCCAAGGCTTCGAGTCTGCTCACGAAGACAATATGAGTGAATTTAGCCACAATCGCGATTCGTACATGCCGCGCCATTCTGCCATCTTTATGCTCCCCCAGGCGGAGTTTTCAAAAGGTTCTACGATTGGCGACGATACACCCAGTATTATTCCCCGTTCGCAATCTCAGACCCCTGCATTCACTCGTGTGAGAGATTCCGTTGCGTCTTCAACAGGTGGCACTGCAGCCGCTCGCGAAGCAGCTGCGGCGGCAGGCTATACATCGCCGAAAGCCAAGGAAGCTCCTGTTTTGTCGCCATCACAACAGTTTAATGACTATGCCCCTGCTGAACTCCTTCCCAGTGAATCCCAGCGGTACATCTCCAAGCGAAGTCGCCGCGCAAATGCTGTAGTTGCTGGCGACTACGATTCCTACAACAAAGAACATTACGACCCTGAGGCAGCGAGGAAACGCAGCGGTGGGTTCTTGAGTGGGTGGCGAAAATGGGGGCTACTGGCGCTGCTTGCTTTGATTGCTTTGGCAGTCGGGCTTGGGGCCGGCCTCGGGATTGGACTCAACAAAAACTCCAACACTCACAACAACGCCGCGCAATCTGGATCTTCTAAGTCTTCTGGCTCTGGACAGCAAGGATCTGGGTCGAACATCAACTATGCGAGCCCTAATACGACCACACCTGCTGGACTCACCGCACTGCCCGCATGGAACTGGACAGATCCAGAAAAGAAGGTGTATGGTGTGAACATTGGAGGTCAGTTCTTGCTTGAACGATGGCTGTTTGAGGATTGGATGACGCAGGTCGGAGGCGCCGATGCATATGATGAATGGACCATGTCGCAGAACTTGGGTCAGGATAAGATGCGTGATGTTCTTAACGAGCATATGGCGACATGGTTCAAGGAATCCGATATGGACTCATTTCAAAAGGCCGGCATTAATATGATCCGTATTCCCATTGGATACTGGCCATTTCTATCCACATCGCAAACCAAAGAACCGTTTGTAAATGCATCCCAACTTGATTATTTGTCTGTAGCATTGAACTGGGCTTGGCAACGCAACATGTACGTCTTGGTGGATCTGCATGGATTGCCTGGAAGCCAAAACGGCGACCAATCTAGTGGGCACAACATGTCTCTCAGCAGCACTGGTAACAACGATGTTCCCTGGTTTACCACTGCCAATCAAGATTTCTCCAAGACAGCTGTCACCAACATGCTGAAATGGCTCAGTAACCATCCTGCACGGTCGGTAATCAGCGGTGTGACCACTGTCAATGAACCGCAAACCAATGCTGGAAATACAACGCGAGTCAGTGTTTTGAAGTCGTTTTACACGTGGAGTATCAACGCCGCAAGTAAGCTTGACATGCCAGTCATCCTGCATCATGGCTTCGTAAACAATCCCTACACGTATTGGGACGATTATATGAGTGATCAAGACCCATCTATGGTGATCTTTGATGACCATCCGTATCCAGCTTGGTATCAGACTCCGGAGCCGACCGATCAGAAGGTCATTACACAGAATATCTGCACATTAGGAGACGACGGCAAAAAGTTCCCTGTCCCTGTTCTGATGGGTGAGTGGTCTGCAGTCAATGATGTGAATCAGACCGATTTCACTACGCAATATATCAATACTCAGCTTAATACCTATGGTTGGTCAGGCGGTTCCATGTTTTTCAACTTCCGAGTGAATACCTCGCAACATCCTGTCGTAGGACCTCCTGCGAATATTGGCTCGACATACTCTCTATTAGATATGCTTCCCGCTGCGAACCCTGTCGGGCAATTCCCTACCTACAATGGCGCAGTCTCTGTGCAAGAATTCACCTCTTCCCTGCTTCCTTCCTGTGGCAAAGCGCCTTCCTATTCCTGGACCACATAGTTTCTTCTGGCTGTTCCTCACTAAATCTTTCTGCATGTAGTTGTTAAAGCTTTCAGAGATCATTTTCTTCCGAATGTTGCACTCTTGTTGCTGCTCCGCATATCGTTTTTCCGTTTGGCGGTCTTGATCTTGCTGGCTTCCTGGGTAGCTCCTTTGCGCTTCTTCGATTCAGAAGCATGGCTCTTGAGTAATCCGGAAGAGATCGGCTCAGGTTTCGTCTCCAGCACCGACGAGGAGCCTGCGTAATCAAATGGTGTAATGTCAGAATGCTTATCGGCAGATTGTGTTTTATGCTCTCGTTTTTTGTTCTTAGTCCACCGTGCCTTTTTCGTTACAGGCACAATCTCGTCATCAGAACCCTGAAGATCACCTGAGCGCGAGCGTTGGCTATCCGTCGGATCAACATGCGCCTCTGTATCGATGGAATACGCATTTTCCTCCTTTGCGACCGGCCCTTCTTGGAATTGAGCGCGAGCGGATTCTCCCGTTTCATTTGGAGCCTGTACTTGAGATTGGCTCCCGCCAAATACGCTTTTCATGTAATCCGCACATTCATTACGAATTTGCTTCAGGATTCCAGACAGCTTTCCCGCGCTTGCTTCTGGCGCTTGGAACAGCGATCGTCGAGTCTTGGAAGAATTACTGAGATTTGCTTCCTGTTGATTTGTACTGAGCATGTGCGCGAATAGGCTAGAGTTCGTTGTAGCAGAAGGTCTCGATTCTGTCCATATTGACGCGCAAAGCGATGGCGAGTCCTGGGCACCAAACTTTGTCTCCTGTAAAGAAGCTGGCACCGTTGTATCTACAATCTGACCCAAATCATCCTTATCTTCCTCGAAGAGTGTATTGAGTGAGTGACGTGCATCCTGACCACGCAACTGAGCATCATGTTCCCATGCAGCAAGTTCTTGCTTGATGACTTGAGCAAGTTCTGCCGCACGTCGACGCACAGCTACCGCTGATGCAGGCACAGCTCGTTTCACTTCTTCGGGTGTAGTCGGCATACGGAATACGATATGCATCAGCGATTGCACAGAAAGAACATATTGCGCACTCTCATCTTCTTCACGCGCAAGCTGATCGCGCCATTGATGCAGTCGGCGCATCATCCGCTCTTCCTTGCCCATCAATGCCGTCGTTTTCACTTGGGGGGAAGCACGAGCTAGATCACCGCCATGACGGAGCCAAAGCGTATGCCAGCCAGATCGTGAGTCGCCTTGAGCATCCCAAGGCTCTTTCGCATACACTTTCGTAGCTGTTGCTTTGCTCCGTTCAAAAACCTCACGAACGGCATCTTGTCCACCGGCCTGGAAAAGCTCTTCACGTAATTTGTCGTAGATATATAGAAGAGAATGGGTATCACTGCGTGCATAGTAAAGCATCTCATTCGGTAGTGGGCGGATGCGCCAATCTGCTAATTGGAACCGCTTGTCGGCCTCGAAAGAAGTATAGCGCTGTAGCAAGAACGAAAGAGAATGCACGGAAAACGTCAATACGTTGGTCGCATGGTAAGTATCAAACAAGCAAGTTAGATACACGCCTAGATCACGCTGAAGCCACAATACATCATGATCGGCTCCATGCAGCACCATGACCTTACTTGGATCTGTGAATACCTCGTTGAGACTTTCAGCATTTTCCCGAATCTCATCCGATAATGTATCGACGATGTAGTCGCCGTACCGCGTGCTGATCTGCATCAAACACACAATCCCCAGATAGGAATGCTTGTTATGATGCTCCAAGTCCACAGCAATCTCCTTCACACGATCCTCGGCCAAATGCGCCTGCATGGCTTCAAGTTGGTCCTTGGTACTGACCCAATGAAATGGATTTGCTTCAGTGGACGCAGTTGGGTGCTGTATATCCAGTGGCTCAGGAGGTTGTGGTTGCGGCGTTTCCAATGCAGAACTGGGCACATCAGTCGATGTGATTTCCACATAATAGGGATTCAGCCGCGGATCACCTTCGACACTGTATGGTCCAGATATCAATGTGTCCAATTCTGTATCCCACCTCGGGTCTCGCCAGCCGAGCGGCACTTGCGCATTAGGTTTTCCTCTTCGCAAAGGTCGTGACCATGCGTGATCTACGCGATTATCCGGCTGCGTCGTGAATAGGCGTTGAGGATGAGGGATCTGAGCGTTGATAATATGCGCAGGTAGAGGTCCATCTGGGAAAAGCATCCCTTGTTTCCCATTTGACGCGTCGCCCAGCGATTGAGGCTCTTGAGCATCACTGCTTTGGCTTGTGACCGTACGTCGACCCGTGTATTCATCCAAATAGATGTCCGCACGTTCAAGCAAATAATCCACTAGATCACCAACAGTCGCAGTAAATGTATTTTCAGCTGCTACTTGCTCAGGATCCTGCAATGGCGACTCTGCTACATTAGGATCGGCCTCCTGAATCCACCGACGCATTTGCAGCATAATATCCCCAAGCCGTTGCCTTGCATCTTGCAAAGATTGTTGAACCCCACGATCAATAGAACAATAAAAGTCGAGATCAGTCGAGCTAGGTAGCTGCGCTGCTGTCTGTGTCACCACAGATAACACTCTGCTCAGCTTCCCTAATCGCTCTTCCATCGTCGCCGTACAAAAATTGGCTGAGTCAGCAGACGACGCGACTTGATGAGCGCGAGCGTTCCGTCCGTGCGCGACGCGCCGCTTACTGCGTCCTACACATATAGTTGCGAGGTACCAGCGGAATGTTATGCTGGTAAGGGAGCTAAGAGAGTGCCGTGTGTGCTTGGCGTAGATGAGGCGGGGCGCGGACCGGTTTTGGGACCACTTGTGTATGGTGTTGCGTACTGCCCTGAGGATCAGCAAGAAGAGCTTCGTGAGGTTGGCTTTGCAGGTGAGTTGACAAGCTTATACAAAGACTCGAAATCACTCACTGCGGAAAAACGTACTTCTTTATTGGAGGCGCTCCGAGAGCATCATGCATCTATGGGTAGGTGATAATTCCTCATCGACCAGGCTGGGCAGTTCGCGTAATGTCCCCGCAAGATATATCCGCAGGAATGCTTCGCAGAAACGCGCACAATCTCAATGCTCAAAGCTGCGATGCTACTGTGATGCTGATCCAGGGCGTTCTAGACTCTGGCGTGGATGTGACTCAGGTCGGTGTTAATGGCTAAAACAGATCTTTGTTGATACAGTAGGTGACCCTGCAACCTACGCGCGCACACTTCGTGGCTATTTTCCAAAACATCCTCACATACAATGGACCGTCACGCGTAAGGCAGATGTAATCTATCCGATCGTAGGAGCTGCTAGTATCGCTGCAAAGGTTACACGAGACCGATGCCTAGAGCATTGGAGCTATGCGGAGCGCAACCTTACGATCCAGAATTTGTTAAGCCACAAGCGCAAGTGGGAACAGGACCAACCGCCTGAAACAGCAACTGACGATACAGATCAGGATTCTAATGCATCTATTACTGGCAGTGGATACCCAGGAGATCCACGAACCGTCCGCTATTTAAAAGAGACACTCGACCCGGTATTTGGCTGGGCGGGGATCGTACGGTTCAGCTGGGCAACCGCCAAGACTATGCTAGAGGAACCCCTTACCAAAGCCGAGCAAAAAGCAACCACCTCTATGGACTCTTTACCCAAGTATACTGCACTGGGAACTCGATTGCCGACGACAACCAGGGGATACGCATTGCGATGGATCGATGAACCTGCCACGCTGACTGACTATTTCTCTCGTGCGGGCAGTCGTAAGATTGGGGCAGCACGCAACTTCAGTACAAAAGCTTCGACAATCAAGACTGCAAGCGAACCTCCAGTCGATTTTAATATCCAATCCCATCTGCAAACGGAGCGTGATGCTCAACGGAACTCGCGACCTGGAATCTGGGCCGATCTGTCGCTGAGTTGCGCAGATTTCGCGGACATTTTCCAAATGAATCAATGAAGACTATAGAGAGGTAAGCATACAGCAGAGGAAATAGGGGGAAAAGATTACAGCAGGACTAGTCCTGCAATGCTAGCTGCCGTCAAAGCAACAAGAAGCCGCGGTACCGTCAAGTAATCAGCACCACTCGTTGCCCGCATTGCTTCTGCATAGCCAGAAATCTGACTTGGACTCAAGATTGTCCCAGTCTTGAAATTTGAAGGAGTCGGGATCGCAGACGAGGGTGGCGCTGTATAGCCAGAAATAGACTCCATAGAAACATGAGTCGCCGGAGCTCCAGCACCACCGCCCAAGGCAGCACCGGCCGCTGTTGTATCTGCTCCGACTTCGTCATCATTTTGACGTCGATCAAGAACTTGCGACGGTTGCGCATCTAAATAAGTATTCTTACATACTGTTCATCGCATTGACCATTACAGCCATCACCACAGCGCTCAACAACACATACGAGAATATGGACCGCATCGCCGAGATATGAGAGAATTCTACACGCGTTTCGCCTCCTGAGCCATTCAGGGGGTGCGTGGATCGCAAACATTATCTAATCCTGACACGAAGTCACGTGTTCCTCTCGATTTGCTTCGGTGAAGACGGTGGATGCTGTGTGCGTCATTCGCACGATACTTAGAGACAGTAAGCTTGGTATCGCGATCGTTCGGGACGTCTGTGAAAGTAGCAAAAAAGCTCAAGATCCCTCGAAGTATGCCACCTAAGAAAAACGCCGCTCCCGTTGAAAAGACGCGATTGGGCCGTCCTTCGAACAATTTGAAGATGGGTATCGTTGGTCTTCCGAATGTTGGAAAATCCACTCTTTTCAACACGATCGCGAAATGCGACCTGGGCAAGGCTGCCAACTTCCCATATGCTACTATTGAGCCAGAAGAGGCTCGTGTACCCGTCCCTGATGATCGGTTTTTGTGGCTATGTAACATGTATAAGCCGAAATCAGAAGTTCCTGCTTTCCTGACTTGTATCGATATTGCCGGTTTGACGGCTGGCGCAAGTACTGGTGCCGGTCTCGGAAATGCTTTCTTGTCGAATGTGCGTTCCGTGGATGGTATTTTCCAAGTGATTCGCGCGTTCGATGACTCGGACATCATTCATGTTGAAGGCGATGTCAACCCGTTGCGTGATATGGAGATCATTTCTACCGAGCTGCGGCTAAAGGACATCGAATGGGTTGAAAAGAATCTGGACAATGCACGTAAAAACGCGCGATCCGCTGGAAACAACTCGCTTGAGGACCGGAAGAAGAAGGAAGAAGTCGCGATCATTGAAAAGGTTCTTCACTGTCTCCAAGAAGAGAACAGAGACGTGCGCAAGGGCGATTGGAACAGCAAAGAGGTACGTAATTAGCGCTTGGCAATGAGGATGATAAAGAGTGCGCAGCACTCGAATATCTTAACCCAGCTCGTCGAGGGCCCCGAACAAGGTCCAAATGAGATGTCTTTCCTATCTGAATCTGCCTGCGCATCTATCTCATTGCAGTACTAACGACAGATTGACGTCATCAATAACATGATGCTTCTCACGGCAAAACCAGTCATCTACCTTGTGAACTTGAGCGAGCGAGACTACGTTCGCAAGAAGAACAAGTGGTTGCCCAAAATCAAGGAATGGATTGATCAAAACAATCCAGGCGATCAATTAATTCCTTTCTCAGCATCGCTCGAGGAGCAGCTTTTCTCCTTGGGAGATGAGGAGTCTCAAAAAGAATACTTGTCCAAACTCGGCGAAGGTGTCACCAGCGCTCTTGGAAAGATCACAAAATCTGGCTATGACAGTTTGGACCTAATTCGCTACTTTACAGCTGGTCCCGACGAGGTCCGTGCATGGTCTATTCGACGCGGACTTAAGGCTCCCCAAGCTGCTGGTGTTATCCACTCCGACTTTGAGAACAAATTCGTTTGTGGTGATATCATGGCGTTCGATGACCTCAAGGAAGCCGGTAGCGAGAATGCATGTCGTGCAAACGGCAAGCTCGCTCAGAAAGGCAAAACCTATGAGATGGTCGACGGTGATATTGCGCACTGGAAATGCGGTGCATAGTTGATTTAGATCAAATTGGTACATTTTTCGTAAAATTTCGACAACAGCTCAAAAATTGGAAAAAATCAGAACGCCCGGAATCGAACCGGGGATCGCCTCAGCACCCGAGAGTGTAAATGAGGAGTCATAACCCCTAGACCACGCTCTGCAAACTCCTGTCTTCAGGTCTAAGAGTTGCATAGATGAACATGTACGCGATCAACGCACGAGCCCCAGCTATAAGCCAATCTTTACGTTTCGTTTTTGTTGCGATCAAGTGCCTATTATCAGCAAGTGTTCGGGCTTGTACAAATTCATATTTATAAGCGAGAATAATGACACTATAGATTACACCAGATCAGTCGATCTCACGCGGTCGCAATGGGCTTCTCCGTTTCCCCATCCTTATTTCGATCGACGTCAAACTCGGAGCGGTCAGCACCTTCCAATACGTCATCGGTGATAGGAACACCCATGTTTTGTAAAAATTCATGAAGTGCAGGGCCTTCGTAGTCTTTGTGCCCATTGACAAACCAATAGATCGTGCAGATAGAGAGCCATACGAAGAATGCAACGATGGCATAGTTCATACTACTTCCTGTAGCTGGTATCTCAGGCGGGAAAAAGAAGAGAACCGTGGTTAACACGACATAAAGGACCCCGACGATATTAACGAGCCAGCCGACGAATGGAGATAACGTGTATGCACGAGGTGGTAACTTTTTTCTTCCTTGCAAGCAATTGATCAACACGGGGATACCATAAGTTAGATTCAGTGCAATGACAGAAGCAGAGACGATGGCATTGAATGCGCTTGTCGATCCCAGGAAAACGCAGCCAAAGATGACAACGACTGCCAGGGTTAAGAAGAGTGCATTGAGGGGAAGCTTAAGCCGCGAGTGTACGTGAGAGAAGAAGGGCGAGAAAGGCAAGCCTCTTTCGCGAGCGAAAGCGAAGGTCATTCGACTTGAAGCGGTAAAGAACCCGATATTGGCAAATACCAGACACACAAGCGGAAACATTGTAAGACAAATGGAGCCGGCATTGCTATTCGTTGCGATCTTGAAGATGTGAATAAGAGGCGTTTGGGTCGTTTCAATGACGGCATTCACATTCTTCTCACCGCCTGAGACAAATAATATTACCATCAAGAAGATGAAGCCAGTTCCGATGCCGACCCATACACTGGCGTTCATGATGCGCGGACCTTGTACAGCAGCATCAGGGATTTCCTCGATCATATGGGCCACTGCATCGTAAGCAGTAAGACCGAAGCTGCCTTGCAACAGCCCCAGGAGCCAAGCAATGCCATCTGGCCATCCTGTTTCGTTCAAGAAATTGCCAAATACCCATTTGCCCGTAGCATAGTTCGGCGAAGCTGTTGCAAGCACCACAATGCAGATCACAGCGAAACCGGTGATGGACCAACAGAAACTTGTCTTGTTTGCAAGGGGTAGGATGAAAGTTGCAAATGCATTGGTTAGGAACCCAATCATCGAATAAGCAATGTAGATCAGAAACTGGTGCCAGCGCTTAGCGTCGTAGTTGGGATGCATTAGCGATGCCAGGCCCACAACCAATTCACTGCCTAGCAAGCCACCAGACGCACTCAAAGCAAGCCAACCACCCACATTGATCCATCCAGTAACCCAAGACAGAATCCTACGATACTTGGGTGGGGACACGAACGCGACCCAGTGGTATTGTCCACCTGCTGTTGGAAACGCCGATAGAAATTCTGACAAGGACATAGCAAGGCAAACGTTGCAGATACCTGCAGTGACCAAGCCCCATATTACTGAGCTAGGACCACCGCTTGGAAGTGCCAAAGAGATAGACACAGATAGTGCCGTCCATGAATTGAGAATGGCGAAGGCAAGTCCAAGCATGGATATGAATGAGAAGTTCCGCTCCAGTACCGGGGTATGCCCGAAAGCAATCACTTGCGCTTCATCATAATCGGCATTATGTGTTGTATGGCCTTTCTGCTTCGGTCCTTCGTCGGTCACCATTGCGCGGACCCATGCGCTATGTGAACAGGGTACTTATTTATTACTCCCACTATCTCTCCAGGCACTGGGGAATAAAGCGCTATCTAGTTATCTTATCAGAAATTGACGAGTTAGGAGTCTACTTTGCTTGCAAATATTTTCTAGCGTATACCCACCTTATATTGTCACTGTGGATAAGAGTGCTTCTCGCTCGTCCAGTCAGCAGATATGACTCAGAAAAAATGTAAAACCCTATGGAAGTCCCCTACATCAGAGACGGCTATTACAACAGTTGGGATCTTTCACACTCGTCTCAGACATGCCTTTCGTAGCACTTTGAAGTGCCTCTTCCTTCTTTGCATTTTCATACAGAATGCTTTGATTGAATGACTGGGAGCTTGGGGGCACATCCATGGTCGGATTGTATTCGAAGAAGCTGTTCGGTTTTAGCATGACTCGGGCAACTTCAGCAGGCATCACTGGGAAGTCCTCCGGCCGAGGGTTATGCGTGAAACTGAACGAGTGCCAGATAACAATGTCGTCATTCTCGACGTTGTCCTTACGTTCGACCCAATATTTCAAGCCATCATCGCCTTCCGATTGATTTGTGTAGGTGCCTGAGGCGAAAAGCTCGCCATCCCGGTATTTCGTTACCCAAATTGGGTGCTCGCCAAATTGAGATCGGCGTGCATGCCAAGATGAGGGGTGCGCGAGAATCTTCTGTGAATTGATCGCTGAAAGTTTGTAGCCCACTGGTTGTAGCGAAGTAGGGTTAATTTTGTTAGGATTAATGATCTTGAATGCACGCCCTTTAGCGATATCGGACTCTTCTGTGCCGGACTGCTTCACAATTCGGCTCTCTGTCTTGTAACCGATCCCGTGAGGGTTGTTCTGGTCCAAAGGCATAGGAACACTGTCCACCACTTGAAGCGAGTTTCCATCCCCATCGATACAGGGGTCTATACGAAGATTGAAGATATGTTGGTGGTAAGGTCCAAGTACACCATATCCCACACGAGTGCCGAATTCACAAGGCTCTTTATTGTCTGGGTCGACAGGTGTGGTGCTCAAAATGCCTGTAGCGAGAACATCGAAGGCAATTTCACCACTCTGATCGAAGTTGTAGTAGAAGCAGTACTCATAATTCGCAACGGTGATTATGGTCTGCAGCTGAAGTTGACGACGTCGGACCACACTTGCATTCCCAGTTCTCCAGTTTGTATGCTTCCATTGGATTCCAGCATCGATCTCATGCATGCAAACCACATTCTCCGACTTGTACGGCTTGCCGTCAAACCCAAGTAGGTCGGCGTCGAAATACTTGATTACTCCTAGACAATCACATCCAAGTCCTAGGTTGTTTGCACAGAACCCAGCCCCCAGGTTCCCGAGATCAAACGCAGACTTGCGGTGCAACGGTGCTCGAGGATCACCGTACGGCACAACCATCTCCGACAGCGAGATACGATGGAACAATTCGCGGCCGTCAAATGTAATGTCATAGAGCACAAGTCCCTCACGCCAGTTAAATCCAATGCGGAAACGCCATTTCTCCCAATGAATCAAGTTTCCATCTAGATGGAAACTAGGACCTTCTGGCTGTACGACGCGCAAGGGTTTAAGGGATGTGCGTGGCTTGCTTTTCTGCAAGTGATGAGCATACTCTGGCTCGGCGGCGGTGCCTAGTTTGAACCCATCCTTTGGCTCGTCTTTTCCATCCACTCTCACCCCGAGTGGCAGGCGTGGCATGCTGGAAATCTTGTCTTGCTCTCCGTTCAGATCCACAATCACTAAAAAGTCTAGTGGGTGAGCATAGGGATTTGAATCCAGATCGTTGTTGTTTGGATCTCGCAAGAACATGAAAACCTGCGCCTTACGATCAATCTCGCCATCTGCGTCGCGTGCCAAGTCCCAGGGCTCAGCGACAATGTGATCCAGCGGCAAATTCAGCCGTTCGGCCTCTTTCTTTAGTTCTTCAGAATTGTAAATCAATTTACAGACTGAATTGCATTCTTCTGGGTTCAAAGGAGCCATTTTGGATCGCGGGAGCTCGTCTACCTTTTCCACCTTCTTCTCAGTGACATTCACCTTAGCTTCAAACAACCGAGGAGTCTTTGCAATATAGAACATCAGATCAATACATCGTGGTGGCGGCGTAGCTTTCCGACCAGCACGCTCCGCTCGCAAAAATTGACGTAGGACAACCTTGGGTGGCTCTGCAAGTCCACCAGCATGGAAGAACAATTGCTGGTTAGGAAAACGTTCTTGAATGATTTCGACCGCTTCCTTCAATTCCGATGCCGTTGATGGATCCAACGGATGTGGGTGCTGTGCATATTCATGGGGAGTAGTAGGCGTAAGCGACATGATACCCAAAAACACTACCGATCTCCCAACAGCGCCGAGCGTTTATATAAACATTTTTAGACTCTTATCCATTATCTCTACGATAAGCTTACTGGTCCCGTATGCGAGGAACTGATATCGCTTAGTAATTTAGCTTGAACCGAGCTAACGCTAGATAAAGCGCTCTGACTCATACCGTCGTTGGGCGCGAGGATGACTAAGGTAGCCAAGGAGTCTTGAGACAAAGTCTGGAGACTAACTTTTGTAGAACAGCTAGGCCGCGAATCTCTTCTCATATGACATTTCGCAATTTCGCTCCATGATTGATGGGGAAGTTGTTTTTGTACGTGACTGTTTCGAGGCATCAGCATTAGTTATCGCGGTCTAATTCATGTCCTTACAGCTTGACACGGTGCATATCAGAAAACGAGAGAAGTCGAGTAACTATTAGATGCTACCTGAGAACTACACAAAATGATCGTTGCCGACAATGAGATGTTGAAATTAGAATTGATTACGAATCTTGGTTTCATGTCCAGTTTCATGTCCAGGTTCGGCTGGATTGGAGTCGCGCGATCGAGAGAAACGAGAGTGGAATAGAGAACTAGCCTTTTCAGTGATGCTGGATGAGAAAAGACTGAAAGAGGAGCGTCTAGGATTAGGAGAAGCTTGAATCATATCCGCATGCGATTTCGGCGGAAGAGAAGAGCGGCGGGTCTTTTCCGGGGGTCGATCTTGATGCTCTTGGTAATCTACCACGAGATGATCCCAATCGAATTTTCCACTGGCAAGGAGTGCATCCCATTCGCGAATCTCTGTCTTAGATGCGTAGCGCGAGACATAAGTGAGGTTTTTCGCGATGCCATGGACGAATTCCTGAGTCAGTATATGAAAACGTACCGAAAGCAAATGGTGCGTAGCCGTAAGTGTGTCCAAGTTGGAATCTACCAGCATTTGAGCTTCACAGAACGGCTCCAGTAATGATTGAACAGTGACTGGACCATAGGCAGTGCTGATTGTCACGTTCGTAGACGAATCTTGCTTGACACGATCGTGGAATTCGGTGTCGACACAAGCCAAAAACTTGGCATACAGCGCACACAATACCGCCAACAGCGCAGATAGGGACTTGACCACATCCATAGGTTCCTTGAGATCATCCTCTTCATTCCGAGACGGCCGAGCAGGTCGAACATCGGCTGCCATATACCAACCCATCGGCTGATCGCAATCTAGTTCTGACACTCGTTTCAAAACGGCTTTCATGGTGGTGTCCTGCAAAGAAAGTGCCAGAATGGAGCGCGATCGTTCTGCATAAATGCACCAATCTTGCAAGGCATACTGAGCTACTGCAATGGAAAAGTCAGTTGGACGCAACAGCGCAGAATATAAAAAACGTTCTTGACCCTGAACCACACGTCGTAAGTATGCAATTAGTTTCAGACGCAGAGCGAATGCCTCTTTCAAGCCGGCTCGCGATGTAGTATCTATATCACTGGATTCCGTCTCCGAAGTATCCGCAAGAGAGCTAGCGTTAGCAGGCTCAGGATGATCAGGGTGTTTGAGACCGGGTTGAGTGTCCTTTCCTGGCTTCTTGGGTGGTTCAGGAGTCTGTGGAATGACCGCCGCTAATGGCTTTGGAGATGAACTGAGATTCGACACTTGCAACGGCGGAGCTGGTTGTGTCTCGGATCCGAATTGCACGGGAGCCTCTGAGCTAGCAACAGATTCCTGATTCGCGAAACTCGTGCGTGTGGGAGTATTGCTTCGAGTGAAAGTCACTTTGGCCGGCTGTACAGTCGATACCGGTCTAGGCTTCGCGAGTTCAACACTTGGTTTCGGAGGTTTCAGTTCAGGCGCAGAATCTGTAGAGATACGGCAATCACTCCATTGCCTTACTCTGGTCGCTTTGGACGTATCATTCCCGAAAAGCCGGCTCCAGCGATTCTTCCGATTCGGGTCACCTTTGCGTCGAGAGAAGAGCGTCCGAAGACCAGAATCCGACGTTTCCTTCGGAAGTTTTACACTGATATCCTGATCGGTTTGAACAGCCCCTGAAGATACCGTCACGTCCATGTTATCTTACAATACTGCTCTTTCTCGCGCTTTTAAACGCATGGCTTGTGCGTCGTGTCATCATCGCACAAATTCCTCCATCGGTGTCATATCACGTGGCACGTGGCTGAAAGCCGAAGCTGTGGTGCTACGACGCCTGGAAAGTAACGCGAGGGGCGCCGTAGAGCTGCGCCTGTGGCATTCCGTGCCATGATGCTGTCGGTGCCCAGTTTATTGGACTGCTGGCAAGTCCGTGACTTAGCGCGCTTCAAACGTGTTTGTATGTTTCTTGCTAATTCCAGTAAAGGGTCAGCCGAATGAACGCAGTGCTCAGAAGTCGCGCTCGCCGGCCTCGTTGAGTAATAGTCTTACCGGTCTCGTACCTGGACCTTGCCCTCCTGCGGAGGTCAATCGACGCGATGCGCTCGGTCGTACAGTATTGCATTTGCTAGCGTCTTCTGACCCGAACCTCAGCGGCGAGTATCTCCAGTTACTGCTAAGTCATCCCTCTGTGCAGATCAATTCACAAGACTTGGAAAGCGGATATACTGCACTCCACCGAGCGCTATATTATGGGTACCTGAGCACGGCTATCACTCTCTTGAAACGGTCCGATATCGATCTTAGCATCCGCGATCATGAAGGATTTACACCGTTCGATTTGTACAATGCCACTGTTCCTGGTACCAGTCCAAGTTCTCTCGATAGCCATCAAGGGATGGAGCTGTTTGTTTGGGGCGCTAATCGCAACTATACACTAGGGGTGAACCATGCAAAGGACAGTAGCTTACCTGAGTGCGTGAAAATCCGTCGTGACCCTTCGGCGTGCTGTTCGAGTCACTCTGCGTCCAGCATGAACACGGAGCCTGGAAGTCGCTTCGATCATTGGCGCATACGTGATCTGGCCATGTCTCGCTGGCACTCGGTTCTGCTTACTTTCGAGCGACGTGCCAACGTATACGTATGCGGTATAGGAGCCCACGGTCGTTTGGGTCGTATGCCTTCCACTGTCGCGACATTTCAGCGACTTGCTGACTTCTCGGAGCAAGCCGTGACTGTGGCCATAGGGCCAGATCATTCTGTCCTAGTGACGGCGGAGGGGATAGTATATACCTACGGTTCCAATCGTATGGCGCAGTTGGGCTATACAATCGAAGAGGGTATCGGGACTACCGCATCGTCTTCGGGAACTGTACGGTCCAGCTCACAAGCTGCTACTATGCATGGGACTAGTATTGGATCCAACGGCACACAGCTCGATGTTCAGGTCACACCCCGGCGCGTGCAGGGGGTGTTGAAACGAGAATCGGTTTTGGGCGCAGCTGCAAGTCGTCTTCATACAGCTGTATTCACAGCTGATGCTTTGTATACGTGGGGTACTAATAATGGCCAACTCGGGTACGATCACCAAGCGGCTCCCATTCAGACGCAGCCTCGGCGTGTGACGGCCATCGACAAACCTGTACACCAGGTAGCCGTTACGGATTTTGCCACTGCCTGTCTATTAACATCATGGGATGTCGTAGTGTTCCATGGTGATGCTCATTTCCGAGTCACATTCCCTGTACCGCGGCCCATGAATGATTTATCTGTGTTTCGTCCCCGGCAAACGCAGCCGAAACCTACCATAAAAAAACTGTCATGCTCAGGCACTACATTCGCTGCCCTTGCTGAGAGTGGCGATTTGTTTACTTTCACTTTAGAACATCCCACTGGACTGCGCAGTGTATCCAATTCCAAACCCGCTCAACCTCGGCCACAGCTCGTGTGGGCGGTCCGACGGAAGTTCTCGGCGGTTCGGGATGTTGCTATTGGGCAAGATGGCGCATTGATCTTATGCACGACATCCGGCCATGTATATGTTCGGGGTATCCGGCCTGATGCCAGCTCAAGCAAAGCAGCTGCGAACCGCGCTCAAAAATTCCAATTAGTGCCTTATTTGCAAAGGGTGGTCCGCGTACAGACCAATGATTCGGGCAGTTTTGCGGCACTCCAAGCGCCTGCGAGTCTCAAGGAGATTCCTTTACCTAATGCCAGCTTGTTCGCCGACTTACGTTCCTTGCTCCCTTATCTCGGCTCAAGCCGCACTTCTACAACAGCCCAATCAGAATCCCATATTGGCCCAATACCGACGCGGGATGATTCACAACATGCATCAAGGAGACTTTCCGAATCAAGTCTCTCTGAAGAGGACGAAGACCAGGAATGTCGTGACCGTGATCGCTATGTAAACCGCGCACATACCCTATTGTGTAATGCAGATGCCTGGCGTCCCCGACTGAGCTACCCAATGAAAGAATTTGCGCATGAATTTCTATTGAATGGTTGTGACGCTTTGCTGGTGATTGAGCATGACTCTGTTGCTCTGCCGATCCATCGTACGATGCTTGATGTGCGGATCCCTCTATTACGTACGGCTGCTCATGGTAATCGCATTGAAAGCCCAATCTCGCAATCCTCCGGCATTAAGGTCACATACCAATCTGGAATTTGCCAAGTTTTTCTCCCAAATCTATCTCTTCTTGGTGCATTGTTTTTTTTGGAATACATTTATACGGACGATATCCCGCCTGTATGGACTGCCGATTTAGGCGTAGCGCTGGCGGATGTTTGCCGTGACTTGCAACTATCGTGCACTTCCATACGTCCAGAAGTGAAAAATCTCGCCGACACTTTGCATCTCGATGCATTGAGCAAGGCATTATCGAATCATGTTTGGCGTGCACCGCAAGCGCAGCTCTCGTCGGAATTATCAACACTGTTTCAGCTAATCATAAGTGATAAATCTGATGATGTGGCTTATATAGAGTCTACTACGGACGTCGTATTGCATCTTGCTGATCGTGATATTCGCTGTCATTCATTGTTTTTGCGCAGGTCTCCAATGCTCCACGCACTGTTTGAATGGCATCGGCAACGTGGTGATACCGGTGTGATTGATGTGGATCTTCGGCATCAACGCTGGGACGTCGTTCGCATTGGTCTTCACTTCTTGTACACCGACGCTGAGCAATCCATCTTTCAGAACATTGATCATGACCTAACCTCGGACCAATTCATCGATTGGGTGCTCGATGTGCTGCAATTCGGAGACGAATTGCTGATCAGACCACTACAAATAATATGCCTAACAATACTCCGTCGGAGAATCAAACCAAGCAATGTTGCAGCACTTCTTTCTGATGCAAACCGCTATAATGCTCCTGAACTCAGCGAGGTGTGTATGGATTACATCACACGTAACATGGAATCTCTGCTGATGCTCCAATCCCTTAATGAACTTGCACTTTCCGACCTTGTCGTCCTAGAGAATTACGTCCAGCAGCGCCAGAATCAACACCTCGCTCGAACCGTCGCTAGCGATCGTCTATTTGCTCTTACTTTGAAGCATCAAGCATACGTCGACTCATTAGATATCCCTAAACCGTCACTGAACATGGCCTGCTTAAAGGTCCAGCGGCGCTCCAATACCCCATCGCTACGTACACTGCCGCGCTTGAAGTCCGATTCCAACATAAACAGTACGCCATCCACTGCCGATCGGTCAGCGGACGATACTCTTCAATTCACTATGGATGATGTAGACGAGTCACTTTCTTGGCAGACGATCGGCAAACCGAAATGGAAAGCACCATCCGCGTCGTTACCGCGCCGTGTACCGACAGACGACCGAGTCGTGCCTGATCACCTCTTGCCGTCGTCATCTCAGTCAGTGTTCTCACGCATGTCAGCTACCAGCTCAACGCCTACGCCCACTTCCTATACCGAGACGCAAGCCAATCAAGGGTGGGCGTCTAGTGCTTCTGCTTCAAATCGCTTAACAGGAACGCATTTTGCCGCTTCCAATCGATCTAGTCTCAGTGCATCTCCCAAGGATAGCGTCAATGCAAGTCCTAGCGCTAGCGTATCTCTAGAGACACAAGAAGCGCTCAATCGACTCACGATTGTCTCGCGAGGTTCGCAAAAGGAAAGGAAGAAAAAGGGACCCGTTTCCGATTCCCTTCCGCCGACTCCAGCGCCGGTTTGGGGCCGGTCTGCACGAGGATCGGCTGCATCACCACGTCCGACGCCATCGCCACGCCCAACGCCATCGCCACGCCCAACGCCATCACCACGTCCCAGTCCGTCTCTAGGACCTACGTCATCCGGTTTGAATGTGCGCAGCGAGATATGGCGTCCAGCTTCCCACGGATCAGCCCCCGGATCAGCCCCACGATCAAGTACGGGCGCTAGATCCCCAGCTCCATCATCTGTTTCGCCACCCTCTGTGTCCTTTGCTAGTATTCAGCAGGAACAACGGGCAGATAGTCTGATGGAGATGGCCACCATGCAAACCCCCTCTAGCTTTGCACAGATCCAACATGAAGAACGCATGGCGAGTGAACGACAGCGTCGTGAGCAGCAAGAAGCAGAGGCATTTGAACGCTGGTTCGAGCAGGAGTCTCTACGTGTCCAGCAAGAACAGCAGCAGCACACAAACAGGCAGAATTCATCCTCATCGCAAGCTCAGCGATATGGACGAAGAAACAAGCGAAACAACAGGTCCAATTCCAATACCTCAAAAACCAAGCTGTCTAATCCCGCCGAAGCACGCATCGATGACACTTAATTGTACAACAAATACCCCTATTTCTCTATAGGCTCAGAGATAGCTACTTCAATTCCTTGGCCGATCTAGGGATCCATCATAAGACAATCAACGATCTCTATGTGTCCAATCAGATCCTAAGCTTAGGCCGTGATCGCAGGCCGCTTCAGATTCCATGGCTTGAATGGTGTGAGATTCGATTGAGAAGTTTCACATGGAAGCATATCACTTGATAGACAAAGGTCCGAATTTAGTCCCCTCAAGGTTATGTGCTTTACGTATGACATCACAACCACAGATGGCTTATTTTGCCTGGATGCTATACTTGTTTGTTCCTTGATGTTTCAGTGGTATCTGTTTGGAAGAGTGCTTCATTTCCCTGTTTTTCTTACCATCTGTTTCCTCACAGCGGTGTTTGGCCCATTGTTTTGCGGGATGACGGCATTGTGGGCGGTCATAGCAGCAATTCTCTGCCGAAATCTCTTCTATTATCTCCCGGCAGGAGTGCTGCCTCTCGTAAATATCTGCCGGCGCAAGGGTATCATTTAGATCTCTTGCAATCGAGAATCTATGCTGCTGCTTAGCAGCTGTGCCCTTCCGACCTCTGGTACGCCGTGAATTGCGAATTCATGCTTGTATGAGTTGCTTTCACTGGTTGACACCTGTATCTACCTGCTGAGACTCTGCGCGAGTCTTTGTTGCGTTTGCTTCATTTTCTTCCGATGACTGAATGTTGTTCTCCTGCTGCTCCTGCTTCTGCTCCTCCTGTTTGTCACGATTTCCAAGTGGGACCAATTCGTCTTGCTTCTCTTGACTCTCAAGTGGTATCTGCTCCCCTTGTTTGGCTTGATTCTCCATTGGAATCTGCTCTTCTTGATTGTCTTTCTCAAGTGATGTAACTTTCTGCAGATCCTTAGGCACTTCACCACCGTTTGACTCTGAAGACACGTCGTTGGTCGAGTTGGCATCGAATGCTGATTGTCCATTATTCTTGTCAAGATTCTCATCCGTAGATTCAGTCGATAAGTCTTTGGCAGTCATGGTGGGATCAGTCACGTTCGGTTGCTGTTCCGCATCAACTTGCTCACAAGTCTGCACTTTCTCTCCCACTACGGAATCAGCGTTGATCAGTTCACGAACGCTGTTCGATTCAAGCTTGTCATCGAGCTTGTTCTCAGTGGGGTTCGTGACTTGATCGTTTGTCGTATCAACAACGTCTTCGGCAGTGTTTGCATCTGTAATTCCATGATGATTATCAGTACTTTGATTTTGGATTCCTGATTCGAGCTCTGTGTGCACTTCGAATTGGCCATCGTTCAATTGCACATCCTGGACCTCTGCTGCCGTGACAAGCTGCGGAGTTTTGGTTGGTAATCGAGTGAGGTTCTCAGGTGCTGAAGAGTCAGTTTCCACACCATTTTTTGGTTTGGCGGCGCGGCGGCGCATCGACTCAGCTAGACGCTGTTGTAATGCAACACGGCCCGCGGATCGATTCTTCATGCGTTGTCTTGATGTGTCATGTACATCTTCGGTCTTCTGCGGAGTGCTTGGCAATTCTAATGACTCTTTGGTAGATTTTTGTGGCGACGAGGGATCCACAGTGGATTCCTGATTGGATTCGGCTTCGGTGGAGTTGGATGACTGCGATGCTACCTTGTCAGAAGTGCTAGAAACTGGAGGTTCTTGACTTAACTCTTGACCCGATGTAGATGCTGTTGAATCAGGATGTTCTTCCGCATGCTGCTGCGTTTTATGCTCGGCAGAACTGCGTGAATCTGGCTTAGGAGTTGGAGGTTTCTGTATCGAGCTTGACTTCAATGATAATTCCGCTGAGATCCGTGCTGAGTCGTGGTTCTTTGCTGGTTTCTCGGGTACAGGAGGTGGCTGTTGATCTTCCTGTGGCGAATCTTCACGCAAAGTTGCAGTCTCAGAGTCTACTGACGGCACTGCTTCAGTCTGAGCCTTTTCCACATCTTGCAATAATTTTGCTGGCTGTTTGTCTTGCTCTGCATCATCTGTGGCAACAGCATCAGCAGGTTCGTCTAAGACTGTACTTGGATCATTTCCCGCTTTGGGCTCTGCTTTTTGCTCTGCGTCCGGTCTGCTAGAACTAGACCTTTCTAGCCCCGAGTGTTGATTTGCTTGATCGTGTTTAGCACTCACTGCGGAGTCATTAGACACCTGCGTGAGTTCTTTGTTGCTTTCTAAAGAAGCAGACAGTTGATCTTTGATTGGTGGTATACTTTCGAACGTTGTCTGAACCGTATTTGCGGTTGAATTGGTTTCAGCATGGCTCCTCTCGACTGCGGCACTGGATGTGCGGTTTGACTCCGGGTTTTCATTCGTTAAATCTTGAGGCTGGGAAGTGGAAGTTCGAGAGTCCTCGTCGCTAGCCTTTGCAGCTGACTTCTTCGGCGATCTCAAAGGATTGTCGTCTTTGGCCGACATCTTGGAATCCTTGTCATCTTCAAATGCATCCATAGCATTCAATCGTGGAGATTGCGTTGCCGGGGGGCGTTTGCCCAAGGAAAAGCGCGGTCGATAAGCTAATGGGGGTGTAGCGCTTCCGTTGCTCTTCTCCATCGATGCGCGTGCGGATGCAGTTGTTGGGGCAGGCGGGGGTACTTTGTTTTTGAGCACTTCAGCCAGCTGGTTGCCCTTCCATGCATTCTGGTCGAGAGCTTGCATCTTGGAAGCGATGTAATCTACATCTTTTTGCATGCGTTTGTGAGCTTCGATCGACTTGACATCCACACGACTGAAGCTAGAACCTAAACTACTATCCATAGCTTGACATACTTTCGACAAGATGCTTTGAATTGCATCCGCGTCCAAGTATTGTGTCATGACACGATGCAACGTGCCAGTTTCTCGCACCAAATCTTGCATGGGCTGACTCGCTGGTGTGTCTTCCTCGAGAAAAGGTGCATTCCAATCATTCGAAGAAGAGAGCGCCTTTGCATGCACTTGAACACGATCACTCATGATCGCTACAAGTTTGGCATAAATCTCGTTTTGATGCTCGGTGAAATCGCGCTGCAATTTGTCAAACTCTGTTAGGAGTATTGACTGAGAAGGCCTCAAATGCCGTCCACACAAGGCGCGAAGTGGTGCAATCAAAAGCACCATCAATGATAGGGATTGCGATGCTAACGCCAAGTGGCGTGCAGTGATATTCTTCAGTCCGGCTGAGCGCATGGCACCGGCACCTAACACCACTTGACAAGTTCTAGAGTTGTACTGTTTCATGAACTCGACGATCCATCCAAGTGTCTCAGCGGTGAACAATGGCAAATTGATCAGCATGCGCACATAATCGCTTAAATAGCTCAATACTACTCCATTGGCGCGCACAACAAAGTAGGGTTTCCCATTGATTTCCAATGTTCGCTTGGTATCTTCCGACTTTGATGGCGGCGCTGGCGACGATGATGCGTGCAGTAATGTACTGATCACCAGACTTGGCGGATCGTGCGATGAAGACTCCCAGATCCTTAATACAGTTTGGGCTAGGTCACCGGAAACAGGTGCAGGAGCCCATACTTCTTCTTCAACTGCTCGCATTGCCTTTTCAACACGGGTGCGATGAAGATGCACTAAAAATGTCTTTGTCTGTGACAGAACAGCACTGCGAAGGTTCACAACCGCACGGTCGTTCGCCTGTTCCACCAATGCGACAAACCGCCATAACAAGGCAAAGTACGGCACAGTTTCATCCAATGTTTGGTCCATTAGCTTGGATGTCCGAGCCGTTAAGACCTCAGTTGCTATACGCTGTACCCTATTCCAGGTGTTTTGCATTGCTTGATCAATCAATTTGTGCGTCTCGCAGAGGTTCGACGTCTCTTTTTCAAGTGCAACATCCAATGCTGCGCAGTTGCGCGCTCCAATAAGCAGAACACGGAACATAGCCGCACATACACTGATGTATTCCGACCATGCTAGACTTTGCACACGTTGCTTCCCTTCACTACCCTCCAATATCAATTCAGAAATCCATGCGGTCCTCTTGTTATGCTCCAGCGACGCTGTGACGACTCGTTCAAGTCGTGTACTGGACTGTTCAGCGTACTGCGTAAGGGATGTTGAGAGCGCTCCACAACGGTTCAGCAAATCCAAAAGCCGCGCAACTTCAGGCCGATCTACCGGAGAAATGGGATCTTGATTGGGGAGCAAAGCGTTCACGGCGAGGTTTTCATCAAAAGCCATGTCGAGATCGATCTGCGGCAGGTTCTGTAAAGTTTCATTGACCTGTTGTGTCAAGGCGGCTTCTAGTGCAATCGCAATATTGCTTTTTGCCTGTTCGATTTGCGGGAATAATGCTTGTGCCGCCTGGAGTGCCTGAGTGCTGTGAATCTCAGGCTCGAGTTCCTGAAGAACTGCCAAGGCATTTTCCAGTTCGTCATGCTGTACAAGCAGCAGAAGTAAATCACGACGTTCCAGAATCCGCCGCAAGTTATGTAGCATAGCCTCTTGTTGTGTAAGTTGATCTCGATCTCGTCGCAAAGACTCCAATTGTAGTCCATCGACAATTTGCTGATTAACGTGGTCGAGATGACTGTGAAGCGCATCGATCTGGGCGATACAGGTTGTGGTTTCCTTTGCGAGTTTCTGCAAGATTCCAAACGCATCAAAAAATGAGGTACTACGCGCACTGATCTCTACAACAAGATGTTGCTCAATCACATCCGAGTAGTAGCTTAATTTTTCTTGTAACATTTGGTTCAGCACCACGCCATAAGACAACGCCTGATCAGCATCGATACCGGCCGCTGTGTTCTGTTTGTACCTTTCCGTAACCAGATCATAGGTATATTGTTTGTTGATATCGAATTCGTTTCCAAAGAATACCTGTGGAACAGTACTCAAGGGAGGTAGACGGCTAATCTTTCCTTCCTCGTCCAAATTGGAATTGTCCACTTGTGAATGCTCGCGTTCATACCGCTCATATACAGCTGTGTAATTTTTAAGATAGTTCTCCAGTACTTCCGTGTTAGCTGGTGCTAAGTCAGACAACGCGCGCGAAGGACCGATCGGTGCGAATTTCGCCGCGCTCGAATCAATTGGTGCCGGGCGCCTTTGTGGATGATTCAACATCGAGGCAATAGCTTGGTCAGACCACTTTACATACAGTGGAAGTGCACAAGCGACGGCCCCTCATCGCTTCTGTCACTCGGCTCCTGCACGCCGCGTAGCTTGGATGCCATCGAGGAAGCACAAACGTTTAGTCAGCACGTACGATGCCCGTTTCGCTGTGGGTGTTGAGTGAGGATGTGGACTGTGCATCGGTCATGAAGCAGATTCGCGATTCAGATTATGTACAGGAGCTTGTATCGGGAGAAGAAGGTTCAGTAGAAAAATCCATCCTAGAGCTCGTCCAGGCGGTTCCGTGGAACGAGGGACTACCGACGAATCTAAAAGAAATTCAAGCCTATGTGCAGCACCAAGATAATCCTTGGTCACCGCGGGTAGTGGTGGTAGCTGATGAGCGCACGGCGAAAAATGATGGTACATTGATGGTGGTTGAGACACAATCGAATGATTCTTTACGTGTGGTGCCAGGGTCACTGTTGGAAGTGGTGCGTTACTAGTTATAAAGAATTAACACTAGGTGGCCCGAGTAGATGCAGCACAGTCATCTTTACAAGAGGTATGTTTCTCGCCACTAATCTAGTTTCGAAATATTTGCGGTAGCGATGTATATGATGCAGGTCAATAGCGATCTGTATATTAGTCAAAACTACATGCACAAAATAAGTAAAGGACTGCCTATTACGGCATGATTTCGAGTCTAGATATACGTAGTGGTAATCGAATCCCAACAGTATCCCCCATAATTCAATCACCAAAAATTTAGCTTGGAAGCTATGCCAGTCTCATTGTGACGAAGTTTCGCTGTGACAATCAGTCGCGCTGAGATCTCGCCAAGAGCAACTATACATGCAGCGATAATCAATGCAATAATCACCCAGGTGATTTTACTCATTGCATTGTTGTTCAAATGTTCGTGAATGATCTCGAGCAGATCATTAGCGACTGCCAATCGTTCATTCAAAGTCTGGGCCCTTTGATCAATTTCAAGGTATTCACGGATGGCATCATAAAGAGCTTGCAAGCTTGCCTCACTCCAGAACAAGTCGGGGGTATCAAGAACATCGGAAGTCAAATTGACATCAACACGTAGCTTGAACAGTTGGCCAGACATACGCAGCGCACCACGCCGGTTCACACCAAGCTCTCCCGTTTGTGCCAACTCGCGAGGTATATGGCTTGTGAGCTCCAACGTGCGTTGCATACTCTCTTCGAATTCCGACAACTTGGTCGACTGAGCGATGGCGTGTGCTAAGGAGAGCTTCAACAAATGATTCGGCGCTCGGAATGTAAAGAAATCGTTGTAGATTCGCGGCGATGGCACATCGGGATCGTAGCAGAAATGAAATAGCTCCTGATCATACATTCTGTGCGGCATACGTATACTGCCAGAAGCCATGACATCTTCAATGATACTTTGCTCCTCGGCCTCGGTGAAGTTATACATAACCACCACCCCATATGGCAAAACGATCACTTCGCCGACATTCAGTGCTTCCTGGATAGATGTAGGTGCGTGCTCATTTTCTTCGCCACTATACGTGTGTGAAGCCTGGTTGATATGCAAGAGTTTCTTCATGGATTTGGGCGGGGGATCGGACTGCTCACGTAGCTCTTCAGTGCGTTCTGCATTCTCTTGCAGCATCATATCGCGTGCACCTGCACGATCCGCTTGCGTTGGATCGAAGTGGTTTTGGGAAGTCGGGGCCGGACCTTGTGCATCCCCAGCAATTGTATCTGATAAAATCTTGTCCAAACCCACTGTTTCCGAAGGCGCAGATTCGTCCAGAGGCGATGATGCGTCCGGTACACCGCCACTTCTCTCGCCTCCTTCAATGTAACCGTCATTATCAAAGTTGGCTTGCTCGTCATGCTGCTCAAAGTAGCTCCCGACATAGCCACTCTCTTCATGCGCCACGATTTCTCTTTCATGACGCGATTCCGCACCAGGAGATCCACTGCGTGGTTCACGGGAGCTCCGAATGGACGAGCGGCCGAATCCTGGTAGCAGCGGTTTGAAATACAGGATGTATGCACATTCTTCGTAAAGACGAGGCCTTACACCGTGCTCTCTACGTACGAATCCAAGTAAAGTGGGGATGTGGATCGAATTCGAGATGGCGTACGATGTCAGACGTGGGAGTTTTGTAGTGATTCGATGACGCGGTGGCATCCTTTCAAATGTATAGTACACTGGTCCCTTGCGTCTAGATCCACGCGGGGGTGCAGACGGTTTCATACGCGGCTCTACTACGCGACTTGCGCCTTCGTCATCATCGTCATCGTCCTCGCTTTCGTCATCATCGCCTTGTTGCTCTTTTGGGCGGTCTGGCAGTGGGGCCAATTGACTTTCAATAGGCAGCAGAACGTGCCGTCCACTGACTTTGCTTGTTCTGACCGGTTTCTCAGCTCGTACAGGAAGTGAATACCGTTGGACACGCGCTGGCGTGCCTTTTGGCTGAGAAGAGGATACAGGCCGACTTGAACCTGTCATGCGCAGAGTTCCGCTGGACGCCGCAGGACTATTGCCTTTGTTGGAGGCAAGTTTCGGAGCAGGTGCTCGAGGATATGGTGCGCGGGACGTTGTAGGTGCTTTGATGGTGGTGTTTGGCCGTGATCCCGAACCGTCTGACACTTGTGAAGTCACAGATGCATCCTTTGGCCGGGTGCTTTTCACACCAGGCATAATGATCCCCGAGGGAAGCTCATGCAATGCCGCATCCCCTGGTGTCTCAACCTCGAAATCGTCCAGATCATCAAGTTGTGATGGCCGTGCATTATTTGCACGCCGCGATCGCATCATAGATACAGTGTCACTAATACCCGGTAACGGCGCCGAATGCCTCGCGCCCGACGGCGCCGCATTTGCGCCTCGATTCGCACTTCCCCCTGGAGGACGCTGCGCCATGAAAGCAAATCGAAATCCAGGGACCAGAAAGGTATCACGTGGCATGCCATCATGGAGCCTCGGCAGGTTGAAGTGCCGCCAGGGGTGAGGGGATTGTGGGGTAGTCGTACAAGTGAGATTGATGAGTTAGTGGTTCCGCCTTTGAACTTTGATATGGTTGCGCCGGGTGTGTATCGAAGTGGACACCCGAATGCGCGCAATTTTCGGTTCTTACAGAGGCTCAATCTGCGCAGCATCGTGTACTTGGCTAATGATGACTACCGAACGAATGTGCTACAATGGTCCAAATCACAGGGTTTGAATGTATTTCATCATCGTGTAAATTTGAATAAGGAACCATTCACAGAAAGTACGCAGAGCTTGACATTGGTGCACTGACCATGCAGTGGATGAAGCCGAAGTCGCTTCCGCCTTGGAACACGTACTAGATAAACGGAACCATCCTGTGTTAATCCATTGCAATAAGGGCAAGTATCGCGTTGGAAGTCTAGTTGGGTGTCTGCGCCGCTTACAAGGATGGAGCTACATCAGTATCCTAGAAGAGTATGGACGGTTTGCCGGCGACAAAATTGCCGATGAAGAATTTATTGTTATGTTTGATCTGGCGCGTGTGCAACTGGATCCCGAGCATAGACCAGATTGGCTGTAATACTATACTATCTACCTAACCTACCATCGACCGCTTCCGTCCTCGGAGTCGCACTTCTTGCAAACGCGTGTGAATATGATGCCATGCATTCTGTGCTTTTCCATGGTTCGGCGAATAACGGTCAGTGTGGTGAGCATAGCTTTCCAACAACCGATGGAATAATGTCTGAGAGGTCGGATGTGTGGATGCAAACGCTTTCTCTAGCACATATAAGTCCACTGCCTTTTCTTCCCAGAAACTTGACACACTAGCCAAACCGAAATCAATGATCACAGGTTCAATATTCGTTCCAGTTCGTAGCATAATGTTGCTCGTTGTGAGATCTCCATGAATCACATCAGCACAATGCATTCGTGCAAGCTGTTCACCAATGGAGTCCATAGCGGTTTCTGCGTGTCAGTAATTCTCTTGTAAGCTTACCTTGATTGGCTAACGTCGACGGAGGAAGATTCTCTGGCATCTCAAAATCATTTTCGTCGTCCTCGGGTATACCACCGAGCCATTGGCGAACGCTAACACCGTCAATCCATTCAAGTCCAAGCAAGCCTCTTGTCTCGTCCACAAATTCAACGCGAGGCACATTGACTTTACTTCTAGCAGATCTGACAAGTGATCGAGCCTCTGAAATCGTACGTGAAAGTGTGATGGATCTAGATAAACTTGGATGCCGATATCGCTTGAAGAATCGGTGCTTCAACAGCACAATGTGCTCTTCCACTGCACCATTTCCTTTACCCGTCGGTAGAGTGACTGCCACTTCTCGCTCATATAATATCACACGATATACACGCGCTTCCGCACCTTGCTTTATCAATTTCGATCGCCGTTCATTCCGCACAAGCTTCAACAGCCCACAGTCTCCTTGCGGATCATCGTCCATCCTCCTGAACCTCCACATTTTCGAAAAGGTTTTGAGATGCCACACAAACGCGCGAAACATTCTGCAAGGAATGCCAGTCGCGACTCGATAGGATTCGATCGCGTGCCGACAGGGAAGGCTGAAATGGACGATATACCACATAGCGCACGGCTGTTGTTCGCGGGACCACCTCCGAAGCGACGTCCTGAGTCTGATCGACAAGAAGTAGATCCATCGCTGAAAATCCGACCAAACGAGAGGATGCGTGACTTCAAAGAAAGAGTGGATAGTACATTCTCTGCGGACATCAATGCTACGATCAAACGTGGACAAAGGTCTGAATCAAATTCACGCAAGCGTGAACGCCGTCGCGAACTGCTCAAGGCAAAGAAACGTACAGGGAATCCTGTTTTGGCACACGAGGATGCCGCTGCAGACTGGGCCAAGGCCGCCGAGAGGCGCTCATTACACGATGTAGCGCAAGCTCCACCAGTACTCACTGCGAGACCCAAGGAACGTAGAAAACAGCCGTCGACAATTCTTGAAGCACAAGCTGCTTCACGACCCAAACCTTCTTTAGCTCGACAGCGGATCTTGGATGAAGAACGCGATATCGCTGTCAAGAAATACCGAGAGCACAAGAAGGCCAAAGAGCAGCATATACCTAGTCCGCAAACGGACTGATCTTGTACACTACATCACATTTGCACACGATTGCTCCTACGCTGACATAAATGACTTCTTAGACGAGATTTTTCAATTAGCTAGCTACATAGCGATTCATGCTTGTTGGGCGTCTTTTGGTTCTGTCTTTGTAATGTCAATCTCTTCTTCTTCTTCTTCGTCGCCAGTTTGATCAAAGTCGTTCGGCACGCGGAAGAATTGTATGATCGGACGGTTCGGGTCTTTGACCAAGACGAACTTGCCAGGCGCAGCATCACGCACCAAGTCTACGATGGTACGAACGATACCCCATCCGTTTGCGAGAGAGTAAGCCATCTGTGTTGCGAGTTCCTTGGGTTTAAACCAGGAAGTACCCATAATGACATGGCGATATGGATCCAATGGGTTTGCACGCGAGATAAATCCTACTTTCATGTTGTCGGCGCCTGCCAAGATACTTTGAACAGTAAAGCGAGCAAGCTTGAACGAGTTGTTCTTCATTTCAGTGGCCACCACGGCACCTCGTGATTGATCCAAACGAGATCGCCAGTCTGGAGCACCGCCGGCACCCGGAGCTCGCGAATCGAACTCGTTCAAAGTACGGATCGTGATAAGTTGCGAGGGAGGTGCCTTGGATGAGGCTCCTGGGATCATTGCATTGAGCTCGGTGCGCACCACAAGTTCCACAGGGTCCTCCTCATTGGTGCTCAAGTTGAAGCGGCGGTAGCGGTATGCACAGCTTGCTAATTGACCTTCATCGGAGCTGCGGTGGAAGGGATTCGGGTTGCCAAACTTGTATGGTTTCTTTGTCTCGTCGCATACCTGGAACCCGAAGTTCTCATTGACAAAGGTAGCTTCCAGACTCAAAGCACTTGGCGTGTTGATCCGAGCACGAGCATTGCGTTCAGGGTTAGGTCCATTTGCAGGATCATTGAGTTCAATAGGCGGTTCACTGGCATTCTCATTGACTGTAACGAAGTCGAACGGTCCATTGGCGCGCTTATCGAAGAACATCTTGCCATCCTCCGTCTTGGTAATGACGATATCCCATGGATACACGGATCTAGGCGCGCACATCAATACAGCCAAGATCGAATCTGTGATGAACACTTGTGCCTTATCGTTCGGTTCTTCGGCGATCTGTTGGATCACAGGATCGTCGCTAGTGGTAGGGCTGTAGTGCACACGGTCGCGCGGTTGCAGAGGACGCTCAAACCGGACGCTAACGCGATCGTATGAGCGATCATACGGCTGCAGAAACCCGTACGATGCAAGATCCTCCGGTGCTTCCACATCCAGACGTAGCTTATGCAGACGAACAAAGTCCATTTCACTCAGTTTTTCCCAGTCGGGAGTCACTGTAATTGAAGCTTCACGTGCCTTGCGTTGCGTACGCTCCCAATCGCGGTACCCACCTCGTCGTGCTCCACGCTGCATGGCTGCTGCAGGGGCAAGACGACCACCACCACGACCACCACGACCGCTAGGCGAGCTGGTCTGTACGTTTCCACGGGTAAATCCAGCAGATCGTACACCAGCCTGTGCAGCTCCACGACCACCACGCGCAGCTCCGCTTGCTGCTCCACGTCGTGCAGTTGCTGAGCGTGAGTTGTCCACTACGCTAAAGCTTGACTCGTCTTCCGCATGGAAATAAGCAAAAGTGTTCACCGGTGCTCCTGACGCATAATTCGACGAAGTACCGTTACGAGCATTTCGCAGACTGCGCGTTGTCACGGTGTTCGCAGCGTTACGATCCTCATTCGTACCCCCTGCAGTGTTCCAATCGGCAATCCGACCAATCCGATCACCTTTCAGGAAGGGGGAAAAGGGAATCTGCTGAAAGTCTTCAGGTAGCGCTAATGTGGCTTCTTTACCAGTAGGTGGGCCCCATAGCCCGTCGTCCGTAGCGACTTTCGGAAGCTGAAAATGAGCCATGACCGAAAAAAGCTTTCTTCCCAAACTCGCGCTGAAATGAAGAAGAGGCCACGTGCCACCTCCACACTTACGCTTTGGGACGCGATGTTCATGCTTAAGAGCCGTATGTCAAAGAACGACTAACGAATCAGTATTCGGCAAAATATGGAGCGATCAAGATAATATTGAGTTGATACAGCTTCCTGCTGGGTCGTTCTATTTTTTGAGTTCAGAAAGCTCCGGGGGTACGCAAGTATGCATTTATGATGATGCAGTTGCAACAATTCGACGCACTTCCACTCCACACAATTATCAGCTGGTAGTGAGTCGAGCCATTCCGAAGGAAACTCGACAAGATGCAGATAATCCGGACGGAATTGAAGAGATGCCATTTTTAATTGACCAAGCGCTGGAATTCCATGCAAGCACCTACCAAGGATCGCCAGCGTTTGTTTGGCGCGATGTTGCGAGTGCAAGTAATGACCAAATGCAATTCTTGATGAATCCAGCGAAAATCAATGCAGTGACTCGATCTATATTTGAAGTGACCTTTCTGCAGTGCGCCTGGGAACGCAAAACGGGACGGAGTCACGAAGAAGCCACGGATGAAGATTTAGAGCGACTGAAATTCGTGAGCGATCAGGATGGGACTCCATCGGACGCACAAGGTGTCAGTGACGTGTCTGCGGAGAAAGATACAAATATATCGTCGAATGCAGCAAGCTCAGTAGTACCCAAAACCCCCAAGAAGTCATCCACAGCTGAAGCCGTACACGAGTCGAAATCGTATACGCCAAGAGCGACTCGTCCTGCGCCTCCCACAGAGTCTTTACAGTCAATTACAGGCTCAGATCAACCACAAATGGTTTTACAAGCGACCGCAGATCTCTATCTATACGATCAAGCAAGTGGGTTGTTCATGCGTCAGGAAAAAGGCGTAGAAGTCAAAGTTGCTGAAGCGGGCCGATTTTTATACTGGATGGTGGTTGATGGGTCATCAGCACCTTGGCTTTCTCAGGCAGTGGATAGCCGAATGAATATGAACTTCTCTCTAGAGAATTTGTCGGCAGTATGGAACTACTTCGATTCAGACCGCCGTGTATATTCTTGGTTGCTAAGATTCAGTGAGCGTAATGCCTATCTGCAGTTCCAAGAACACTTTTCGCATCTGCTCTGGGAAACGCTGAATGAAGAAGCTTGGGGAAAGGCATCTTCTATCGACAAGCAGTATGTCGAGCAAGCATATGAACAAGATGTAAGCATGACTGCTGCCGACCCGCAAGACCAGGACGCACACTCGGCACCTGCGCGTTCTCTTTTGTCGCCTCGGCACACCGCGGCGCTCAGCAGCGATGAGGAAAGTGCTGACGAGGTTGAGGCAGAATTAGATCCAATGGATGAAGATGATGACCTTTTCGAAGACAGCCAGGCCGACCAACCATTGGTGCCGATCCAGCCAGTAAGTGATGGCGAAAAGAATTCACAATTGGCTGTTGGGTACAAATTCGACCGTTCGTTTGTGGTGCGAGGTGATAAGATTGGCGTTTTCAAACATACCGATGACGACCAGCTGGAATTTGCTACATCCATCAACCAGATAAGTACGCCAGGTGGGATCAACTTTGCACCGTCGCGCGCCATGCTCCACGAACAAGACTCAGCTATGGTGCTAATGGATCCCAAGAATCAACACAGTCTTTACCGAATGGATTTGGAGTATGGCAAAGTGGTTGAAGAATGGAAGGTACATGAAGACGTTCCTGTGCGAAACATCCTTCCAAATACTAAGACAGCTCAAATGACCGCTGACAAGACTCTTATCGGAACATCGCGTAATGGGATTTTCCGGATCGATCCACGCTTGGACGGAGTCAAGTTGGTTGACTCGCAATTCAAGTTATACACGTCGAAAAACGACTTCAGTGCTGCTGCAACCGACGAGCACGGCCGTCTGGCGGTTGCCAGCAACAAAGGCGACTTGCGCCTGTTCGATAAGATCGGGAAGAATGCCAAAACCGCATTGCCTGCTCTCGGCGATCCCATTCTTGGTGTTGATGTCTCTGCTGACGGCCGATGGGTGGTAGCAACATGTCGAACCTATTTATTGCTGATCGATACATTAATCAATGAGGGGCGTTATACAGGATCTCTTGGATTTGATCGAGCCTTCCCTGCAGACTCTCGTCCATTACCACGCCGTCTGCAGTTACGTCCGCATCACGTAGCTTATATGGAGAGTGAAGTGCATTTCACTCCGGCGCATTTCAACGTCGGTACCGAAGGTGAAACAAGCATCGTGACATCTACGGGCAACTACGTGGTTTCATGGTCCTTTAGCGCAGTGAAGAAGGGCAACCCGTATGCGTATGTGCTGAAGAGATACCAAGGTACAGTGGTCCGTGATGAATACACGTATGGATCGGATCAGTCGATCGTGGTTGCCTTCGAAAACGATGTCCAGCTTGCCCATCGCGCTCAATTACATAAACCTACAAGAGCATCACTGGCACCTAACTCGGAAGTACATACCACGCCAACGCAGCGTTCCCAACGACGAATCACCCGCGCATGATGTTTGAGTTTTGTTTAGAAGTAGCTATGGTAGTGGATTGTTATAGGAAGTTTAATGCAGCTGCCAGCTTGTCGGCAGGATCCGCGTCCAAACGGGCCATCTCGATCTCTGATAAGAGCTTCTTGATGCCAATCGACAATCTTCCGTCTTGTCCTAGGCCGGCATGCGCAAGAAGTTGCAAACAACGAGCGTGTGCCGACTCGTTGTCGAACAATCTTGTCTCACGAAGAACATGATCGACACTACGCAAGGAAGTGATGTTCGGTACACGTATTTCGGCGAGGAAAGCATCTCCAAGATCCATCTCGGTAAGCATGGTCTTGTTGGAAGTGGTACCAAGTACTAACAAACGGCGGTCTTTCGGCGGCTGCTTGCCGAGCAACACAGCAAGTGATTGCAGTACAGGATTCGAGAATCGCGGACCGATTGGATTCCATTCAATGATCTTCTCTAGCGAGTCCAATACAATAATGCTCAGAGGACTCTTGTAGGCATCATTGAACACTTTGTTCAAGTAGGAAATCTTGCCTTGCTCGTTCATCCCTACCATATTCTCAGGCGCAACTAGCTTGATAAAGGGGAAATCCGAAGCCATTGCCATCGTAGCAGCCAAGGCGGTTTTCCCTGATCCTGGAGGACCATGCAGCAGCGCAGTCACAAGCGAAGTCCGTGCACTGGTGCGTACTTGTTCTACACGAAGCTGTCCATCCCGTAAAATGACATCGATATGAGGAGCGTAGTGCATGATTCCGTTGCGTACAACCTGTTGCAGTTCTTCTTCCGCAACACCAAATGCAGGCTTGACTTCATCTAGGGCACACAGGAAGTCCTCGCGGTTCACACGCATGTTTTCTACATCTTCTGAAATTCCTGCAACGGTGCCGACCTTGACGTGACGGTTGAATGCGAAACTCGTAGCACTTTTCACCAAACCTGCGATTTCTGCACCGGAGAAGTTCTTGGTTAAAGTAGCCAACTCGTCCAACTTCACATCATGGTCCATAATATTGTTTCCACGCATTTTAGCAGTTTGAATGTTGAGAATCTGCAATCGTCCGTGTTCGTCAGGGAGATTGATCTCCATGTGCACTTCCAGACGGCCAGGACGTAGCAATGCCTCATCGATCATATCTAAACGATTGGTCATTCCTATCAACAGGATGTTGTTCAGTTGATCGACACCATCCATTTTCGATAGCAACTGATTCACCACAGAATCCCCAACACCAGTACCGCCGCCAGTGGATCCACGCTGCTTGCAGATAGCATCCAGCTCATCGAAAATGATGATATGCAGTCCACTTTCGTCGCCCTTGGCTTTTTGCTCAGCTTCCGCTTCTGCAAACAGATTCCTTATGTTTTCTTCGCTTGCGCCCACATATTTGCTCAAGATCTCTGGTCCATTGACCACTTTCGGCTCACCAGCATTGAGCATTTTACCGATCTGCCGCGCCATCAGAGTTTTCCCTGTACCTGGAGGACCATATAACAGCAAGCCTTTGACGTGCTGGATACCTAGCTTTTCAACCAGGTCAGGCGGGAAAATTCGCGAAGCAAACGCTCGACGAAAAATAGCACTGAATTCCGTGTCCAGGCCACCAATCCCCATATCTTCGAACTTGAAGTTGGGCTGAAGAATAGCATTGGTTCGCGGCCGTTTTCCACTGGCTTTGAGTTGCATCGTGCTATTGGGCGCCTTTGCGAAGTTGATTTGCGTTTGAGGCGTGATAAGACCCATATCGCTCCCGGGAACTTGGTCCATAGATGCAAGTCCGCGTACTGTAGCACGCAAATTGTGGCCATGGAACTCAAACACCAAAATTTGGTTTGTGGAAAGAATATGACCGCCCATTGCCATCAAGAAAGTGTTTTGCATTTCTTCTGCGTCAAACACATCCATCACTGCCATACTGCGACTAAGAAAATCAACTTCAAGGTCCACACCGCCAAGGTACAACGCCGTACCATACTGTTGAGGATCAAAAGCTTCGACAGACACGTCTTGACCCTCCGCACTGAGTGCCGCCCATTGTCTCTGCAACAATGCTGTGCCGATTGTACGTGGCTGAATGGTTCGTGTGTTGTCCGGCCTAGGTTAGATGGGAGAACTTACCGAGCAGTGAAGGTATATCTTCCATTGATCACTACGTACTGTGTGTGGCCCCACTCTTCCGGGTTCAGAATCACGCAGTTGGTGGTATTCAGCGCTTGCGGTGCTTTCACAACTCGCATCATATGCGGCTGACGCGTCTCTGCGGTATGAGATCGACCTGATCCTACCATGGATGACGAAGCAGAAACCGGTGCGACGCCTTGCGACATGGAGCCTGGCGTACTTGGTCCCCACGCAGGAACCGAAGGAGGCGGCACACGAGCTGATGCATTCCGCGCACCCCCTACACCACCATACACATTTTGAAGATCTTGTGTAGGCGCATTATTCCCACGGAAGAATCCTGCCATGGTCGAAGGAACCAACCATTCCACAAATCTCGTCGGCGGCCTGTGCGTATGCTGACTCATCCACGTGGCGAATGGCAAAAAGCGGAGTTCGGGCAGAGAAGTGGATCTTTGGGAGCGTTTGTGAACGGATGAATCGATGCCTTCGAGTTGAGGCGGTGGATTGGAGAGGGATTTGTATGACCCGACCGAGCTTGTATCGAGCTAGTGGAGTGTCTACTTCTGTAAGGTATTTGAGTGGGAGTAGTTGGCGATTGCATCCTACGCGAACGTCGAACCCTCGGCCTGCTGGACGTGTTCCTCCTTCGAACACGAATACTACAGCTGCTTACCAACGTCAGAGACGCTCAGAGTGGGTGTTTGTAGGCGTAGCAGGGTCAGCTGCTGCGTTTGGTGGGTGGTATTACTGGGCCAATATTCGTAAACGCAACGGTCAAGAGGAGGCAAGCGCGAAAGCCTTGCGTTCCTACTCAACACAGACCAGCAGCGCGCCGTCTACGTTTTCTATTCCAGCGCGCGTGCGGGGACCTGGAGAACAATCGATCAAAGTAATCACTCCTTTAACTGCTGCGGAAGTCGATGCTCGTTTACGTGCGAATGAACGAAGTACCATTGTCGACCGACCTCTAGGCGCTTGTCTTGTTGCACGCTATGATACAAACTGTGTCCCAAGCAATGATCCAACGGAAGATCGTCATGCAGAGGTTATAGTAGAGCGTGATCGTGGCATCGACGAACCGCGCTCGTCGAAAGCCAACAAGACTACCTCAGCTTCGAATCCACGCGGAGATCTGTGTTTCTTCACCGTGATGGATGGGCATGGTGGCTGGCATACTGCTTCTGTATTATCACAGAAACTGATTGCTTTTGTTGCGCTGGAGCTCGATAAGGTCTTTAGGGAAACCGGCGAATACGCTCAAATGGCACGAAATCATCCGTCGATCTCTTCTGCAGTTTGGCATAGCTTGTTTGGAGGTAAGGACAACAAATCACCTTCCTCTTATGCACTGGACGGAAACCCTGAAATTGTGAAACGCGCTCTGGTGAAAGGATTCCGTGGTCTAGACAAGGAAATCACCACCACACCCCTGGAGCTTTTAAAGCAGTATGAATTGAATCTTGCTGCAGCTTCCTCGCAAGGCACAGCACCTACGGAGAACGACTCAAAGAACTCTCTCTCATCGCTTGCGCATAGCATTTGGCCATCAACATTGCAGGGATCTTCCAAGACATCGTCATTACTCGGCGCATCTCCTGCCTCGGCTCGCGAAGCGCTGTTGGCGGCTTTGAGCGGTAGCTGCGCGCAGATGGTATACATTGATAGTGCACGACGCGACTTGTATGTGGCGACCACTGGTGATAGTCGAGCTGTTGCCGGATACTGGGATGAGCGTGCAGGTCGTTGGGAAGTCGAGGCATTGAGTGTTGATCAGACTGGACGAAATCCTAATGAAGTCCGTAGAATTCAACGCGAACACCCTGCAGATGAAGCATCCACTGTGATCCAGCGTGGACGCGTGTTAGGGGGCCTGGAACCGACTCGTGCTTTTGGCGATGCTCGATACAAATGGGATCGCGATGTTCAACAACGGGTCGTCGATGCATTTTTGCCCAACAACAAATCTGTTCGTGGTGCGCCGAGATCCTTAAAAACGCCTCCCTATGTCACAGCCGAACCGGTGGTGGTCACTCGAAAGATCCCCATGGGACATACCGAAGAGCATGCCAACAATGAGTCACTTATGGCCGCTGCACAAGAAAGTATCGGGTCTTTGTCCGGTGGTAATCCTTCGCGGGAGTTGCGTTTCATTATTATGGCAACTGATGGTCTTTGGGATCTGATGAGCGACCAAGAAGCTGTTGGTTTGGTAGCAGGTCACTTGGCTGGTATTCGAGGTACTGTACTTGCCGCCGACTTGCAGCAACAATGCTTCGAGCCGGCCAAGGCACGGAACAATCTAAGCTCTTCTGCAGAAAACAGCCAAGCTGATGCAAGCAGTGTGGAAAAACCTAGGGACTCTCCGAATCATCCTTTATTGCGCACACCGAATCATCTACAGAGATTCACATTCCAGGACGACAACCTGAGTACACATCTTGTGCGCAATGCACTGGGCGGTGCCGCTCGTGAGCGTGTTGCTGGCCTCTTAGCGATTCCCAGTCCGGAATCCCGCCGATACCGAGATGATGTACGTACGATTCTTACTATGACTACTAACCCTAGATTACTGTCAAGTATGTTTGTTTCACTAACCCAGCGTCATTCTGCTCAATTCACCAACCAATACCTCAAATTCTGCGCAAAGCAAAACGCCTTACAACGACTCCCAAACAACTCCGATCACGAAAGAGATGCCCACCGCCAAGCTATAGATTCTCTCCTTCTGGCATAAGGATCCTAAGCGAGCTCGCTTCTGTAGCCAATAAGCATAGACGCATTGGTTGCCAACTGGCGCTTGTCTGCAGCCTGTGGGGAAATTCGCCTCTCGGCCGAGGAATTCCCTAGGCTGCTGTGTGAAAGCAAAGAAGCGGTTGGGTAAGTGGTCTAGATCGTACCATGGTTGACACTGAGCGCCCTATCACGTTTGAGGAGCTCTCGCAGCACAACAAGGAGGATGACCTTTGGCTGTTGATTGAGGGAAAAGGTATGTAGAACGTTACCGCGGACGAATGCTAACGATTTAGTCTATGACGTGACAAAGTTCATGCCCGAGGTATGTCGCTTACGAAGCTCACCAATAGCATCCTGGTGGTGAAGAAGTTTTGCTCACTGAGGCAGGCAAGGACGCAACTGAGCCGTTCGAGGACGTTGGTCACTCTGAAGATGCTCGCGAGGATCTGAGGAAACTGCAGATCGGCATTCTCTCCGACCCTGTAGGTATTTACCGGGTATTTGTTGTGCTGACCTTAAGGAAAACGTGCCCAAGACCGGCCGTACGGTGGATGCTAATGCGCAGTCTTCTGGTGGACCGTACGTATCTCTCGCACTGATCAAGACCTCTGGTAATCATCATTGCTGTGACCGCCGTGGCCGCATACTTTGTATACAGTCGTTACATGCAGTAAATCCAGCGAGTCATAGTTCAAATCGGGTCTTGAGCCGAATCATGCCAGCAACTTGCTCGCCAGCATGCCGTTGAGAGTGGAACTGTACTGGAATTCCGCTGAATCTTGTACGAGGACCCATCGCTTTGGCATAAATGCGGAGCTTGATGCATGAGAGTCTGCAGTTTTTCTTGTAGCTCAGTTCGTAAGCCTTCATCAGGTATCAGGTGGGGCATGGCATACTCTATGCACTTGCCGGGGACCGAAGTAAGCCGTGCTTTTTCGGTGTTTTGAGAATCAACTTGTAATATGATTGCAGGGACAGACTCAGATGGTTGTGCTTGGAAATTCTCTGGCTTATGTTTATTTTCTGTAAGTATTTGCAGCTCTTGAACGATTCGTTGCTGCATCTGGTAGGTGATCAGCGAGGGAAGGTGCTCTGATAAAACCGCTTTTGGTTCTACTACGCGATAGATATCTGTGTCAATCGCTAGACATACGTCGGAAATTCAGGTATTCAATTACATCTTGATGATTGCAAACCCAGATCCCTTTGCCTGACTTCCTTTGTGCAAATTTAGAATGGAGAACACCATCAGGTACCATGATGTACTCAAGGTGCTTCAAGGCAGGACTCATAGCAGGTTTCAAGTGAATCATCATTTCTGCATCAGCCAGTGATCACTTACCTTTGGGGAGTACGGAATGAGTCACGGCACATCGCCGAAGCGGTGAGCCTAAAATGTGCACTGTGTGAGCCTTTGCAACGTACTGAAAAAATTACTCTCGTACGACTTTTCTTGTGCATATAGCCAGTCTCTAATCGTTTTGTCCTCAGATGACCTGGAATTCGTACTGCTCTGGTATTTCCGACTCCATAGCCTGCTCGCTAGCCTAGGACCTATCCCCGGCCCTTGTAGGAATTTTCGTGGCGCCCAAGCCATCCTCAGGAAAACCTCCACTATCTGTGATCGAAGACGCGGCGTGAAAGTCACTACGATGACAGTTGATACAGAGCTTCGAGAAGCACATCAGAAGCTCGTACAGAGCTACCAGGTGCTGCAGAACAAGAAGCAAGATACAGATGTGCAATCTCTGTCGTCGCAATTGGCTATTATGAAAATCATGCTCGCCGAGCGGGAGCTGTTCCATCCTGACCCTAGCCTACTAGCTGAGAAGGATGTCGATGCCCTAGTGATTGCACGCGATGTCTTTGAAATTGGCACACTGAGTAGTCTTCGTGCAAAAGACCTCGAGAGCTTTGATCGTTTTTGGAGTCAGTTGAAACCGTTTTATCTGGATTTAGCGTAGGTTCAGCTATCTAACTCAGTACATCTCTTCCAGCATCCAGCAATTATGAGCCGATTATTGGATTATCTCTTTTACGCAGTCTGTCTTCCAATCGCATCTCGGAATTCCATATGGCCCTTGAAATGCTCCCTGCGGCTCTCGTACGCGATAGTCCATGCATCCAGCATCCTGTATTACTAGAGCGGTGGCTCATGGAAGGATCCTTCTCCAACGTGTGGCGCGAGCGCGCTAATGTCCCTCGAGAAGAGTTCTTGTTTTTCGTGGATATCTTGATGGATACGATCCGGCATGAAATCGCTTCTTGCGAGGAAAAAGCTTATGATACTCTACCATTGAACGATGTTGCGACGCTATTGTTCTTCACGAATCAAACCGAAGTACTTGACTTTGCTAAAGAGCGTAATTGGCACATTAATCCTACTACGCAAGCCGTGGAATTTGCGGGCATACGTTCAGAGCAGCACGGCGCACAGGCCGAAGACAGGATTCCTCGCCGCACCACCATTGCATCCAATATGCATTTTGCTCGCGAATTAGAAAGTATTGTATAAACACACTATAATACACTACATTTACCAGCAACAAGAACGCCATACACAGATTTATCTAGATCAAATCAACATAACAAAGCACCGCACCCTCTCATAAAACATTCTGGTCATAGTTAGCCTTGTTCAGAGCAAGCTCTATAGGCATAGTTTTCGACGAAAGCTCGGGAATTTCATGAGGATGTTCCGACGGCAAAGTAGTACCTTCTCGACCTTTACCGCAGTGAACTTCGTAATCGCGTCTCAACCGTTCATATTCTGCCTTATCCTTTTCTGCTTGGATCAGGTAGGGCTGTTTCTCGGTTTCGGACATGCTTCGCCACTTGGCAGCGGCAAGTACACTCTGTTTAGTGGTTTCATGTTCGCCTTCTAACACCTCTTTACATAGTTCGGGATTCTTTCGAATAGCACGTAGATAAAGAAAGTAGGCAGACAACGGCTTTTTGGGCGCATTAGGATCTTTCAAGTTGCTGCGTCGCGATTTGCCAAGCTTGCGCTGAGCGGATCGGAACGCATTCTCTTGCTTGATATCCTCGGGAGTCAGCTTCGATCGCCACTCGGCCAAGTCCTTTTCGTGCTGTTCCTTGGCTGCTTGACTTCGTGCTTGGTATTCCTGCCGCTTCCATTCTGGAAGCTCCGCGTATCTTGCCCCGGCGTCCTTCGCTAAATGTGCGACATTTAGTCGCTCGTCTGGTGAAGTAGCTTTGATGTTTTGCAGTTCTTCAGAGAGGAAAAGTTGCCATGCAGATGGCGATTGCTTCGGGGGCTTCAGCCTGGATCTCAGAGGTGTCTGCGATGCATGATTCCCTCGTTTTCGCGGCGCTTCACTTGGGTAATACGACACAGAAGCCGTGTTGTCCCCTTCTGTAACACAATATTTGCGTGGCCGTCCTAGCGGTTTCTTGACTTTGCCAGGTTGTGCCAAAGCTGTGACCATAGAAGGCTCTACTGCGGTATAGCCTGGATTCGTAGCGTTATTCATCAGATACAACGCGTCGGTATTCGCGATAATGGAATTCATTCCGTTCGGAACAAACTGTGCAGGATAGAGTGGTGGAAGCTGCATTACGTTTCCGCCGTGCATCCCGACGTCGGCACCGCACAGCATCGGATTGGATCCAGTGAACGACGACTGTGCAAAGTGTGCCTGAAAATTAGGATTCATCATTGGATGTCCACTTAGACTCACTGTGGGAGTCGACATGTTAGGAGCGCCGACCATGAAACTTTGGAAGGACGCATCAAGCGGTGTAGTTGGAGATCGAGGATAGCCATACGTTGCAGGAACCGTGTTATCTGAAGCTCCTCTTATCTCATAGCTCCCCGCCTGTGGTGGGCAGGCTGGATTCGGTGTCTGTACCGAGCGACCGGAGTCCGTCTAAAGCGTCAGTATTCATTCCAATCAAGGCTCATCCCAGCACGGCGTCCTTGCCCAACAGCCAACGGAAAGCAATTGGCGATCATGTCTGCCTTCCACTGCAATTCCGCATCATCCTTGTTTTCCCCACATTCGCAATGTGGGGTCAAGCGCCGAACGACTGGGAACGGGACCGCGTGGTTGGATGAGTCTCAGGGCTGCAACATCTTTGCGCCATACATACCATCTCGCTTGATTTGTCGGCGACGTTCTTACTACCGCCCGATGAAAATTCGCTCGGGTTGGGCGAAAGACGACTTGTCCCGCAAGTGGCGCAGCGATTTCGATGCGTGGCATTTACTGGACTGCCCTACAGCTGCAGCAGGCACTTTGCCGTTCAGTCCGCGTGGCATAGCCCCTAAAAACCGTGCATGAAACAATGCAGCTGAGTCAATTTGGTAGGGTGATACACGTGACACAAAAACAAGATCGGGCGAGTGATGAATGCAGTGTCCGTGCATTGCTGCATGAACGTCGAGCCTTTGGAGAAAGAGCCCAGGAGCCACCCTGAGGCTAATGCTAATGGCTTGCGTAGAAAAACAGGCTCTACACTGAAAATCAACTATGCCAAAGCTCCAAGCGGAGTTGACTCGAATCTACTCATTTTGCTTCATGGCCTAGGTGGTCGTGCGGGTCCATTCTTCGAGCTAGGCTGTATGTTACAGCAGACTTTGCCTCAAACCGCGATCCTCAGTGCGCAAGGGCCGAAGCAGGTACCGCTCCTTGACGAAGATGCATGGATGTGGTGGACTTCGTTCGATATGCTTGGAGAACTACTAACTAATCCGGACCCTACGTCTGCAATTCAAGAAATCCATGCTCTCCTAGAATATCTGACTTCATCCGTAGATGACGGTGGATGTGGATGGAACGCATCCCATGTACATATTTTGGGGTTCGGCCAAGGTGGCTCACTCGCTCTTGAAGCCGTGATCAATCGAAGTTGCAAGCATATAGGAAGCGTCGTCAGTGTATCTGGGCCGCTGCTTTCCTTCCCGAGCTTCTCACCGGCTCTGCAGATACCCGTTTGCTTTCTGACACGGATTCCACCTGCGGTTCTGAACTCAGCTCCGCAAGCGAAATCCAATTTGATCGCGCTTCGTCGAGCCTTTAAAAACGTCGATCATCTGAATTTCCCCCCCAATGGAACTTCCACAGAGGAAAAAATGGTCTCCGGTTCAGAATGGAGAGATGTGTGTGCGTTTTGGGCAAAGTTCTGGCGGAATCGGTCGGATTGGGAGTTATCTGGTGAAATATACAAGGTGCAATAAGCTTGCGTTATCCTACTAAGGAAGATCCAGCAGCCCTTTCGATCCTCTTTGTGAGGTCCTTGCGCGTTTCCTCCTCTTGTTTCACGCCGCTGAACATGCGCAATACAAACTCGCTCACAGCATGTTCTCCGATCTCGACCTCTGCGCGCGGACCCCAGCGATACTCTGTAGCGGCTTCAGAGACGGACCCATCACTAGCACGGACGGAGTCTGGACGTATTCTTTCTAAATACCCTTGGCGCTGGAGCTGCACAAGATAGGTAGCTAGAGTCTGTCGTTGATCATTTGTAGCCCTTTGTCGCGATTGGGTGGGTTGTAGATCAATATCCTGATTACCACGGAACGGTTGAAGTGCACTAGGAAGTGGACGATCCATCGAAAGCGATAGCTGTGCAAGGTACGTTCGAAGTCGGCCCTCTTCAACACGGCGTCCACATACCATGACTATGCTTAGAATCAGGAAACAGACACCCATTTCAGCGAGTTGTGCATCGTCTTGCCAGTTGAGTATCGCGTCTTGACGCTCTTCACTTTGGTTGAGTTGTACAAGTAAAGCTGACGGTAAAGTGGAACGAAGGATCCACGTAGGATTAGATGAGATATCTTTGCGTTTCCGGGTTTCGTGTCGGGGTCGCTTATTTCGTGTCTGATCATCTAATGCGTTGCTTTGTTCTTCCAATAATAGATTCTCTTGATTCCTACCACGCGTTTCAGCCAACTCAAACGCAAACGTATTACGCAGGATATTTTGAGACAGTGCGAAGATCACAGGAAATGCACGACTTGCTTCTTTGCCGATGACTTCATCAGTTTCTGCTCAGTTCTTACCTCGCTTTATTACATCGTCTCTCCGGATTGTAAGTCTCTTGAATTCATGAAATAGCGCGTAACGCACAATCTCATTGGCTTTCGCTTCCACTTCCTCGGTAAGCATAGTGACTTACTTTTCTTCCAGTATTCAAAGCCACCGATCTTGCACTAGCGGATGATATGGCTAGATCCTCCTCAGATAGCAACTGACCTAACCAGTCTTCAGAGCTTGACGCATCTCTTAAACGCGTCGATGATGATGGCATTAACGATGTGGAGTAGAAATTCTTGGCTGATTCAGCAGTTTTTGAAAGTATCTTGGAGACATGTTTAAGAGACTGTCCAGAGCGCATGCGAGAAAGGGTGATTTGGTGGATGAGACAGATGATGGCGACGCAGTGACGCTACAAGCGGCTTTGGATGAAGACAGTGGAAGCGAAACTGAAAGCGAAAGTGGAAGTGAGTCAAGCAGCGAGCAAGAAGCTGACTCGGAACAAGACAGCCATAGCGGAGAGGAAGACGTCGGTAATGAGCAAGGCGAGTTTACGGTGAAACAAGCACTGCAAAGTCCTATCTATTTGGACGACGAAGCTGTTGGTCGAGCACAGATTTTTCGTTGCGCAGCATGTCCAGCTATTCAACTACGTAACGAGAAAGGAATCGAAGTACATCAAGAAAGTAAGGTATGTGCGCTGGCTAATGTAGGCACATCTACGTCGTTACTCGCGTTTTATTGAATTTGCTGAAGCTGAATTCCAACGCGAAGGGGAGCGTGTGTATAATCTAGATCCGAGGATCCTAGCGGACCTGCTTGAGGAGGAAAGAAAAGCCGCACAAAAAACACAGGAAAAGGTGAGTTTGGCACTTCTAATACCAGTCTAGCGAGAACCAGCTTCCCAAAACCAAGCCTGCTTCGCAAATGTCTCGCGCAGAACGACGCAAACAGCGGCGTGCCTCTCGCCGAGATAAGCGTGCTCCTTTGCAAGAAGCATACGCGAAACGAGCTGCCGGCGAGCTGCCAGTCGAATCAAAGCCATCAAAGAAGCGGCAAAAAGGATCAACTGTTTAGCTCCATCCATTTATACCGAACTAATTCTAGTGTGGTTTGTGCATCCTCAGCAGATGAATGCCCGACAGCGGATCCCCCCGCCTGAATGATTTTCCCAAGGTATTTCGCAACTAGATCACGCAGTGCCATCCGAAAAGGAAGACCGCGCGGATGTAAAAACAGCTGACATGTATCCACCACATTGGTATGCACTATGCGGATTGCACGTAAATCGTTTTCGAGCCCATGACCAATCTGGGTCAGTCAGTTCACCTACTAATATGGTATCTTTTCCGATGTATTGTGCAAGTGCACGCCTAACGCTATCCAAATCGAGCACAGCATTTTTTTCATAATCTTCAGGCTGAATTCCTGAGAATTGCGTATTATAGTCAAGGATTTGTACGCCTGACGTGCATCTCACTAGCTCGTCTAAAACAATGTCCCCATTCTCATCGATTAAAGTGACCCGCGTTAAGCTCAAGCCTGCTGTAGTATAGCTCATCTCGCAATCTAATGCTGCAACTTCCAGAGCGCCGTCGTCTATGCCAAGCTCTTGAGCAAGTCGATCGAAGGTAGTATAGGCAGCTCGTTGATGTAGCTCTTCTTCTGAATCCTCTTTGAATACATGCGGGCCAGCCGCACACCTATCGTCTCCAAGGGCCTGTGCATCCACTGTTCTCCCACAGCATGTCCACCGCTGCACTTTACGGGTCTTGGCATCACTTGTAGGTTCTCTACGCGGACGTCCCGGATGGAATCGGCATGCTTCAGGATCTTGTCCTTCGTCATCTTTTGCACTACGAAGAGGAGCCACACGGAACAGCGTTGAGCATCGCGTGCAGGTATGTTTCTCACCTATGCCATTTGCCTTAGTTCCCCCGGGCCCCCATTTCGCAGGGATCTCAGTCAGATAACCCAAAGTTTGTAGATCGCCTTTGGGACAAAGGAATCCCGCTTTGACTATGCGTTCTCGTGTCAGTTTCCCGGCTTTTTTATGTCGTTGTATCTCGCGTTTGGTGTTCACCTCGTTATTCGTCCCAGTCTCAGTGCACTGTTGAAGACAGGCACGAGCTTTTTCCAAGTCACTTTGAGCGAGCGATTCTTCTGCAAGCTGAATGGCATCTTCTAGTTCTTTCTTATGACGTTTTGTGACACTAACCGCCGCGCTCATAGAAGAATTGCGGTACGAATGCTCATTCGCAAGCCGAAAAACCTCAAGTTCAATTGCGAGAGCATGAGTATGACACATTTCTGTGCCTATAGATTGTATTTCCGTGTTCTTGTGTGTTAACAACGGCTGGTAAAACTTGCTAAGTGTTCCATGAATCTTCTTTAGTCCATCCTGTCGTGCTCGCAATGAGATCCTCGAGGTTACTGGATGCGCTTTTCCGCCTATGATAGGGACAGCCAAATCTCCATTCACATTTGTTGCCTTCAAACAGCTCTCAGCTCGTGGACGACTCGAGGACGACAAGCTGCCAAGCGAAACACCTACCGGAGCTCCTACCTTGATTGGCGGCTGAGGACCATTGGGTTCAGGAACTGGTTCTTGGAGCTTGCGTCGTTTCGCTCTCGCTACTTGCTCCTCAAATAAAGACCAGTCGTGTGCAAACGGACATCCTACACGCTCATTCTCACACCTTCCTTCACGGAATGCCGGGCATACGACACTGTTTAATAGGCCTCCTGTACGAAACATCCACGGTGAACAGCCTCCACTTCGGTCATGATGAATCGTCCGATCATATTGGTGACCGGGGCAAATGGTGGGGTTGGACTTGGGATATGTGAGCGAATCTTGACACAACTTTCGTCACCTACGCCGAAGGATAGTACTATGTTGAAAAATGGCCGAACGGAAGCTGCTGGGACCCCTTTTGATGCAGGAGAAGGATGTACATTGATTCTAGCGTGCCGAAACGAAGCGAAAGCGCGTGCTGCTGCAGCGAGCCTAGAAGCCTTGCTGGAAAGTCTTACCAAAGAGAAAGATGAACTCGACACAGATGAGCCTACAGCGAAAAGTTCTGCGATGGATTCAAGCTCGGTTCAAGAGCTACAGTCGCGCTATGTGACGGATCGTAGCGAAAGCGTTTCGCGACGCAACGCAGCTGCCGGTGCGTTATACCGCAAGAGATTTGCGCGTGGAACACGGATTGAGATAATACCATTGGATTTGGCAAGTCTGAAAAGCACTCAAGCCTTTGTCGCTTCCGTACAGCACAGATATCCATATCTCACTCACTTAATCTTGAATGCAGGTGGCGCTGCTTGGTCCGGGATCAATTGGCCCTATGCATTCTTTGAGATCATGACCAATCTACATCGAGCTGTTACGCGTCCTTCCTACAAACTGCAGCGGCCCAGTGAGAAGACTGCCGATGGCTTTGGATGGGTATGGGAGATCAACTGTGGAATGCACTACGTTCTGGCCAAGGAGCTTGCTCCTTTGATGCGTGCATCACCTTATAATGTGCCCTCGCGGATCATTTGGACTGGCTCGCTGGAAGCAAGCCGATCAGACTACCATCCAGACGACTTTCAATGTCTGGATCCCAAAATCACGCCGCATGCCTACGAATCCACCAAGTACCAATGCGAGCTAGCTGCTCTTGCTATGAATGAGCGCTTCCGCGAGAATTTGCGAGGCCCCCGTGTGTATACGGCGCATCCAGGCATCGTGGCTAGCAGTATATTTAGTGAGGTGATCCACGTTCTTTTGCTCTCACTTATGAAACTCGTGTTCTATGCAGTACGTCATCACTCAACTACTAACACCATCAGGCACGCTGGACATTTTCTCCCCATCATCCGATCGAGGCATACAAAGGAGCAGTAGCAGCATCTTATGTTGCGCTTGCTCCACCTGAAGACCTCGACAGTACCGTGCGTTATGGGGCACAGTGCACATGGTCTGGACAAGAATACGTTTTTCCCGGTCGGGTCGATGGTTGGCAACCTTCAGATGAAGACCCACCAGAAAATCAGGTCATGGACCTCGCGCGAGATTTGCTTCATCGATACGATTTAGCGCTTGATCCCCAAGCCTCCGCGCATAAATCCACATATGATAGGAAGCCTTGACCATAGATCCCCGCCTTGGATTCCCTTAGACGCGGGCTTTAGGGCGAAGGTTAGTTTGAAGTTGGCATGTCGCTGGTAAGGCGCGCCATTGCAATGCAAGCTCGAGTAGCTGGTCTGAGACGCACAGGCGGCTATGTACAGAGCTCGTTCATGACTACCGTCCCGAGCTTACGCGGCGCGGCTTTACGTCCGTCCATGCCACCGGTTGCTTTTCAGCGTCAAGTGCATGCACGGGCGATCAGTACGGGATCTGGCATGCCAAAGTTCATGCTGAGGATGGTTCGCCTTCCGCTATACGGAGCAGCAGGCGTCACAGGATTGTACACCTACACCAATTACAAGCTGGATGAAATTAAAGGCAAACTCGGTGGCTGGCTTGGATCCGCTTCAGATAGTGCATCCAGTCTGTTTGATACAGTGTCCTCACGCTCCAATGATGCTTTGGACGGGGCACGTAGTGGATTCAACTCTTTCTGGGCACGCTTCCAGTCAAATTTCCAACAGGCACGTCAAGATGAAGAGGCGGTAGAGAAAGAACGTCCGGACAGCGATGAACAACCACCGAATCCTGATCCCAATTCCAATGAAGGCTTATTAGCGGCAGCAGCAGCAGCATTGGGTGCCAGTTTCAACTCAGGAGATAACCAACAAGAGCCAGAAAATCCTGATGAAGTACCTCACCCACAGCCTGGAAGTTCAGAAGAACTGATGCTTCTTACCCGCAAATTGATTGAAGTGAGGAATATTCTCAAGTCCGTCGACCACGATAGCGACCAGTTGGTACTACCTAGTATCGTGGTAATCGGCAGTCAAAGCAGTGGCAAATCGAGTGTTTTGGAGTCGATTGTAGGCCATGAATTCCTGCCGAAAGGCAACAATATGGTTACGCGTCGCCCAATTGAACTCACCTTGATCCATGTATCACCTGGAAATGTTCCAGATGACGGCATTGTAGAATATGGCGAATTCCCAGGCACAGGAATGGGTAAAGTGACCGATTTCACCCGTATTCAAAAGGTATTGTACGATATGAACATGGCTGTCTCGCGAGAAGAATGCGTCAGCGATAAACCTATTGAATTGCACATACATAGCCCGCACGTCCCTGACTTGTCGCTAATTGATCTGCCCGGCTATGTGCAACTGAGTTCCATGGACCAGCCTGAAGAGCTGCGCGAGAAAATCGCCCTGCTATGCAACAAGTATATTCAAGAGCCAAACATTATTCTGGCCGTTTGTGCTGCGGACGTGGACCTAGCCAACTCACCAGCTTTGCGAGCCAGCCGAAAAGTCGATCCACTTGGCAGGCGTACTATCGGTGTGATCACCAAGATGGATCTTGTCCCCGCCGAAACTGGCGCAGGGATCCTCAACAATAATAAATACCCTCTTTCTCTGGGATACATCGGGGTGATCTGCCGTGCACCGGAGCCAGTCAACCACTCAGTCTTCTCCTTGAAGCGATCCAGTGTGGTCCAACAAATCCAGGAGCATGAACGCAGCTATTTCCGTGAAAATGCAGCAGCGTACCAAGCTCCATCTCATGGACGCAATGCTGGAATTGCACCGATGATCGGTACCGATAAATTGCGCCAGAGATTGATGGTGGTACTTGAGGAAAGCATGGGATCATCCCTTTCTGGTGTCTCAAATCTGGTACGCACGGAACTTGAGGATGCCTCGTATCAGTTCAAAGTTCAGTACAACGATCGTCAGATCACAGCCGAGAGCTATGTGACTGAAGTTATGGACCTTTTGAAGCAGCGGTTCAAGATGTTTTCACACAACTTTGGGAAACCGGAAATGCGTTTGTTATTGAAGAACGCCTTGGATGATAAAGTAATGGATATCTTGGCGCAAATTTACTGGACTGATGGCACCATTATGCAATTGACTGAGCTTGGTGATAAAAGGAGATTGTCTCCCAGCGAGCTCAGTCCAGAGTGGTTGCACAAATTGGATGCATCCACCGGTGCATTAACCAAGAGTGGGATCGGTCGCATAAGTACGCAGCTTGTGGCCAATACCATCCACGCGCAACTGGAACAGCTGGCGTTGGCAGAGCCGTTCAACTACCACACAGAGACTGCTGAACGGATCCTTGCATTTGGAACGGCTCTACTCAAGGATCGATTTACCATCACTGCGGATCAAGTGGAAAACTGTGTGAAACCTTACAAATACGAAGTGGAACTGGATCCGCGTGAATGGGAACAAGGCCGGAAACAATCGGAGGCGTTGTTGAAAACGGAGCTGTCGATGTGCAATGAAGCATATGAGCGTCTTCGTAGTGCGATTGGATCGCGCCGTCTGCGTGGCGCTATGGAATATATCACGCAATTAGAAGAACGAGAACGACAGCGCCTTGCGGCACGAATTGAAGTCAATGACGACCCTGAAGCGCTCCAAGCTTTGGCTCAGGATGATCAGAATGATCCTACGCGCCCTGGTTTCAATGCAGCACTTCTAAGCAAAGCACGCGAAGCGCGTTTCCTGCAGGACCGTGCCGATATATTGAAACTGCGCATGGCAGCACTTCGATCGAGACGATGCAAAGGCGGACCTGACCAAAAAGTGTTCTGTCCTGAATCCTTCTTGAACGCGGTTGCAGACAAGTTGACGTATACGGCGGTGATGTTCATTAATATTGAGCTTCTTGCTGAATTTTTCTATCAGTTCCCACGAGAAATCGATGCAAGACTCGGTTATGATATGACCAAGGAAGACATGCTGGCGTTCGCGCGACAGAACCCAGCGATCCGGAAGCATATTGACTTGCAAGAGCGAAAGTTGAAGCTAGAAGAAGTCATGGTGAAACTCCAAGAGCTAGGCCGAATGTATCAGGATAAGGCCCCGCATCGTCCACCAACGCAATCGAAATGGCGTCTGTTCTAATGGTAGTAACTCTATACCGATCTATGCTGAAGATTCTCTTGTATCGTGCGTGTTAGGACAAATCTGTATGTAGATAGACTCATCGTAGGGCTGATATACAGCCGGTTACACAACACGACGCCGACACCCTCTTCAGTGCAAGCACTAAAGTCAGGTGAGAAGCCTATTTTCGGCGGGCTATGACTCAAACCCCGGCCAAGGAAAAGCAAATACATACAAGATGTATTTGCGGGCTCGGTGCTCTTAAGACCCGTCTTCTAAGCGTTTTCTGCGCTGCAGAGCGCTCTGAGAATGCTGACGGCGGACAAATAGAAGGAGAAAAGGAAGGATTCAGCTACTGCATCGTTAGTACGGTCCTTGTGATAGTAAAACAAGATTCAGCCAGTCAAAATCTCGTCAATAGCGCATACTGTATGTAATTGTATGCGCCTCGGCCAAGAGATGCCAGTTTGTGTGCAAAGCACAACTCGTCCTAACCTTGCTTTCCTATCGCCCACATACCTTGCTTGTGGAGGTCGAACAAGCCTCCGCCGCCAGACGCAGCGGAGTGTGTATCACGTGAGCACATGTAGTTCTGTGGCAGCGGTACAAGAGTCAAGATGAAAGTGTCTTTCTTGTACACCACAGGTGATCATCAAGACAATGGCGTCCGCAATCATCTCGAAGAAGAGGAAGTTTGTTGCTGACGGTGTCTTCACTGCTGAGCTCAATGAGTTCTTCACGCGTGAGCTCGCTGCTGAGGGCTACTCTGGATGTCTTGTGCGTGTGAACCACGTTCGCACGGAGATTATCATCCGCGCTACGCACACCCAAGAGGTGCTCGGTGACAAGGGACGCCGTATCCGTGAGCTGACCTCGCTTGTTCGTCAGCGTTTCCGTTTCCCTGAAGGCTCTCTCGAGCTTTACGCCGAAAAGGTGCAGAACCGTGGTCTGCATGCCGTTGCACAATGTGAGTCGCTCCGCAACAAATTGTTGGGCGGTCTTCCCGTTCGTCGTGCCGCATACGGTGTGCTCCGTTTCGTGATGGAGTCAGGCGCAAAGGGCTGTGAAGTGATTATCTCGGGTAAGCTGCGTGCTGCTCGTGCCAAGAGCATGAAATTCAACGACGGTTTTATGATCCACACTGGTCAGCCTGTGAAAGACTTTGTTGACGAGGCTGTGCGCCACGTCTTGATGAAGCAAGGTGTGCTCGGTATCAAGGTGAAGATTATGCACGGTTGGGACCCTGAAGGTCGCGTTGGCCGTCCCTTCCCTCTGCCTGATGCAGTCACCATCCTGGAACCCAAAGAAGACGTTCCGGTGGTTGCACCTATGTCGGAGGCCCGCAACGCACCTACCCTCGAGCCCCCATCGGCGCCCGTCTCGCAAGAGTTCCCCGCTGAAGCCTTGCAACACCAACAGGGCGGCGTGCCTCAGCCTGCTGCGTTCTAAACGGCTCATCGGTATATCGTTTGATCATTTATACAGCGTACTTGACAATGTCTACCTGCGGTCTATAGTATAATGTTTTCGTATAGACGCGATGCACTTCGAGTCACGCCTCCAAAATTTCTCATCCTGCTTCCTCTACCGAGCCTTGTTGGTACAGCCGCTGCTCTCGCTCCAGACATGTGACTTGCTAGAACTGCGGCATGTGCTGCACACGCAGGGGGCGGGGCATTTGGGCAATTCTTGGGCCGCTTTCCAAGCCGAAAGTTGCTCGCTGGAGTATTGCACGAAACTTGCGGTTTTCTTCCTCACTCGACATTCACGCAGTAGGTAGTAGGGTGGCAGGAGTTGCATCCTTAGCAGTACGATACTAACACATAGGCTCAGGCTACCTGCTAATCGAGTCAAACCTAAGTTTACAGGATAACATGTCGGTTGCGAGCTCGAATCCGTTCCAATTGCTCGGAGACGACGGTTCGGAAGTTGCGCCTGCCAAGGCTGCAGCTCCTGCCTCGTCCAACGCCAAGCCGCAACAACAACGTTCCATTCCCGGAGCAGGTCGCTCTGCAAAGTTCGTAGAGCCAACCTCCGACTCCCCGCTACCTTCAGAGGGTGGTGACCGTTTCGCTCGTGGCTCGCGTGGTGGTCGCGGCGGTCGCGGAGGCCGTGGTGGTGAGCGCGGTGGTCGCGGCGGCCGTGGTGGTAAGCCCCGAGGTCGTCAGTTTGACCGTCACTCGGCAACAGGTCGTGAAGACACCGAAAAGGCTCAGCGTATGGGAGCTGGTGGTCTTGACCCTGAATCCGAGGTGAAGAACGAACAGGGTGCTGCTCAAGATGCCAAGGAAGACGCCAAGGAGGCTAGCGTCGAAGACAGTGCTGATGCTACTGCTGAGCGTGCCGCGGCCGACGAAGAGGACGAAAAGACCTTGACTTTGGACCAATACTTGGCTCGTCAAAAGGAAGAGCGAGAGAAACTTGGGGCGCCCAGTGCCGCGCCTCGTGCTGTCGAAACCGATGAACAGAGCTACGGCGAAAAGCTTCAAAAGAGTGAAGGCGATGCCTACTTTGCCGGCCTGCAAAAGAAAGCAGCCGCGCACAAAGCGCACAAAGCTAAGCAGACCATCGAGTTTGAGCCGGTGTACGGCTCGCCTGAATCCACTCGGGGTGGTCGCCCTGAACGTGGTCGTGGTGGTCCTCGCGGGCGCGGAGACCGTGGTCGCGGTGGTGCTCGTGGCCGCGGTGGTCCTCACGATGGTCCTCGCGGCGGCCGTGGCGGTCGCGGCGGCCCCCGTGGTGGTGGCCGTGGTGGCTCACGCGGCGGTCGTGGCGGCCAAGGCAATGGCCCCATTGTCAACCTGGAGGACCAGTCTGCGTTCCCAACTCTGGGTTAAATTTAGCGGATCAAAGGATCCTCGCACGTAGCCTTCAAAATGCTCTTTGATTTATCTGCAATTTCCATAGTGGTTGACAAAATCTATTGACCAAGGGTATAATGGGTATGAACAAACAGCGTGCCATATAGCATGCGCGACAGTTGCACGTCATAAAGAGGAAGATGTCGATATCCAGCTTTCAGCAGGCCGAGATTCGCCATACTTGAAGCTAGCGGTGTAGCTGCTGCGTTGCTGTTGTTGCTACTCCCGCTTACTTCGTTGTATACTTGGAAGCGCAGGAAGCACAAATCTAGTAACCCCCGCGTCACCTCACGTAGTGTTAGAGCATTGCGGGCGCTAGGATTCATAGCTGCGGGAACTTGGAATTGTACGATGCAGGAAGCATTCCATATCGGAGCTAGCCCCGAAAATAGGTTCGAAGTTCGGAAATTTTGGATAGGCATGCCATCGGAATTCAGTAGCCGCACAGCCGTCTTGCCCCATTGCACAGGTACATGGACTGACATGGCTACATACGCGCTGGATTCTTCATCATTCAACATAGGTAGCTGCTGTGCTGATACAATCTTTACGTGCAGATTCACACTAACTGTATCAGAGGCATTCTTTAAAAGCGAGCGAACCCGCAAACCCTCGGGTTTTAGTCGATAGCCGCCATTGCTTGATGTGAAGAACGCTTGGTTCATTTCCATTCCGCGATCGCGTGTTTGCCAGTTGAGTGCAACTAGTTGGCAACCGGCCGCCCACATATCGACCGGCAAGAAGTTCGCACTACTACTGTGCAGTCGGCTCAAAGTCGATAGACTTGGGTATACGCGCGTAAGATGACCTACATTGTGCTTGATCAGATCCGAGTTGTTCTGTCGAATCATTCGCACAGCTTTCCGTTCTGACAAGGAAAACACATGTTCCGGTGCATACACCTCCTTCTTGTTGATGCCACGGAAATGCACGCCCACGGTATATACCAGCAGATCGGTCAAGGCAGGTGACATCAAATGCTCGACCTTTCTCTTTTCTTCTTTACTGATAGGCTTTTTGATCTGACGGAAGATCCCACGCGCTTGTCCAAGGATCGAATCACCATCGGATTCAGTATTGTCAGTGTTGGTGGCAGTGGTAGTACTGGTAGAATCAACTGAAAGTTCCTTGATAGCTATCTCGGATTCTCGCTCCATAGCGTGAATCAATGCCCAATTTTTGAATTTCACCAGAATCCGTCCTCGTAACTGCTCGGGACTAGGCAAAGTATCTGGGCAAGCATCCTTCAAGGCCGATGTCACCAGCATATCCCCCAAATGCAATCGGAGACTTTGGGCAATCGCTTCCTGTTGCGCAACATCGTTGTGAATCTCGAGCGAGAGGATCAAGGGATATGGTGAAGCCACAAACGCATATTGCGCCACGGCCAATATTACGTCGTCAAATGGAACTTTGCCAGTAAGTGTACGGCCATGCGTCACCTGCGGCTGGCCGTGCGGTCCGTCCCAGCAGTCAAGCTCAACGCTACGCGCACCTTGTTGCAAAGCGCGTACATAGCCTTCTACCGTACTGTCCCCTTTCCACTGCCCCCCAACAAGGTACGTGTTGTGACTAGAACTAATGTAATAATCACTTAAAGGGTTCGTCAAGCATTCTGACGATTCCTCTGTGCCTGAAGAACGTGCTATTCTAGCTGCGTTGGTTGGCGAATTGTCTCTTGAAGAGAGAAAAGCAAGAAATTGATCGCAAGACAAGCCATCGGGACCAGCATATCGAGAATAAACCCGCGCAATCTCCTCCTCGTTCCAAGTTTCTGCCTGTTCGTTGCGAACAAAATTTTGGAAAGCTGCTAAACAAAGAAAGCCGTCAGTGCTTCGTTCAGTGAACAAGCTTTCAACGTCCATTCTTCTTTTGAGCGCAGCGACAAACTGCTGAAAAGCTTCGAAATGCAGCACACCGTCCCGGTCCTTATCAGCAGCAGTAAAATGCATTCGTAAGTCATGACTACTACACTGAATGTTGGTACGCTGCAGCAATCGTGCAACATCTTCCATTGTAAGAGCATCATGATTTCTCTGCCATGATGCACTTAGCCAATGGGATTGCATTATTGCTGCAGGCACTCGTCCAGACAAAAGAGCATTTCGTTGCGCCAAGACGGCTAGAAGCGTGTCGCGCCAAACCCGTAAAGATTCGTGCGTGAGAGCAATCATATGCACTGCTTTGTATGATTTTGGCGTCTGATAGATGATAGAAATCCATCGTAGCTCATGGCGATCAGCAATTTGCAGCGCATGACGGTAAGACTGTGCTTCGGCGCCGAGGCGTACGTCACGAATGGCATAGAGTGGCACTTTGTTATTCTTCTTGCTAGCCCAAACAATCGCTGCCAGTTCTATGTCTACCTTGAAGATTCGTTGAGCCACCTTGTTCTGCGTCACTTTCAGCATCGCTTCGCCAACACGAAGGCTTTCAGGCACAATCCGCTCAAGAGGCTCAAGTACTGTAGGATTTGTAGGTGGTATAACCGGCGCTTGAGCTTCAGAAGTATTCGAACGTGGTGTGTCTTGGCGCATTTGACGGAAAGCTTTGGTTGACTGCTTCCAATCAGCATAGCGGCTTTGAAGTAACTGCATCGACTCTGTTAGAGATCGAGTGATTGACGCTGGCGATGACGGAGTGGACGACCATGTTACACTAGACTCAGAGCCAGCTCCGATACTCGATCCACTCGAGCTATCTCGCCGCGAACGAACACGGATAGGCATCGCATCCGTTGGCCTTTGCCGCCGACCATCTGACGATGCAGACATAGCAGCCAAGTGCATCGACCCTGCCTCCACAATCTCCTCCACGTCTGCGGGGCATGAAGGTGCTCACAGCGGTGGGGCTGGGACTACTAGCCAGTTTTGTGCAGAGTCTAGGTAAGTTGAGTGACTGATGTAGGCCTCACAATACAAAGACGGTCGCATTTGTTGAATGAGCGTTTACCAGAACAAGCACAAAAGTCGGAATGGCATCGACCTGCATGGATTGCAGGTTTCATCATCTTCTTGGCCGCGAATTTGTGCGGGACTATCTTCCAGATTGGGACGTTGCCTATCGTGATTTTAGCGCCATTAGGTGCAGTGAGTCTACTATACAATGCGTTTCTGGCTCGTATTCTACTAAATGACTTGCTGTCGCAACATATGATCTTAGGTATGTGATACTATCTGACTCAGGGTCCTCCCTGATAGCGATCGGTGCGGCGCTGATTGGATACTTTGGCGCAGTGGAAGAGAAACCACATCCGCTGCGTGAGCTACTGGAACTTTATGAGCGTCCGACATTCGTTGCATTTGCAACCATGTATCTTCTTGTGATGGCTTCGATCTTAATCATGGCACATCTGACCGAATGGCAACTATTCTGGGATGCCGGTGCACGAAGTCCGCATCATCGATCGATTGCTCGGAGATGGCGGGGCATGTCTCGAAAGCGTCGATCTACGCCAGCGCTCGCTACCGTAACAGAAGTCAGTGAGAATTCATCAGGGATCGCGACACCCAACCCTGGGACTAGTGCTGACCAAGAGCGGTCGAGGCTCTTAGCTGATGCACTGAGCTCTGACCTTTCAGTTGGAAAGGCTGTGCATGGTACTTTGGCACAGGTAACAATGCCTGGGCAAGACGATGCTCGTCGCTCATCTTATGGTACCTTGTACCAAGATCGTCGCAATCCCCCAGCTCGATCTCACACTCTGCCGATTTCAACTACTGCTACTCCTGAATCGAGCGTCCCAACGTCGTCGTCGGCTCTTACAGACCCCAAGAACCAACCCACGATCTTGGCCTTAGCGGTCGCGTACAGTGCAATTAGTGGAACGATGAGTGGCGTCTGTCTGCTCCTCGCGAAGAGTGGTGTGGATCTGCTTGTGCTGACAATTCGAGGACAAAATCAGTTTACGAACTCAATCAGTTGGATTCTCATAACAATCTTGTTTGGCGCTGCCTTGTTGCAGCTTTGGTATCTCAATAAAAGTCTTAAGCTCGCAGACCCGGTTCTTGTGTGTCCCCTCGCATTTTGTTTCTACAACATCTCTTCCATCACATTAGGTCTTGTGTATTTCGATGAACTTGGTCAACTATCATGGAGCCACGTCGCTAGTATTTGTCTTGGAACGGCTCTGTTGCTGTGTGGTGTATGGGTCATCTCCTTACATCGTGATCCATCCAAATCGGATTCCGAGCAAGGTGAAGACCTCACAGCATGGGGTCCTGGATGGCATGATCGTGCTGCGTGGGTTCAGCAACAAGATCTGGAACAGAACCCGTCCGATGCTCAACAGTTAACCAATCCCTCACTAAATGCGGATACAGCCCCAGCACCGCATCTTCTTGCACCGCATCGAAGAAGTTTTAGTGTGCCAACATCTACACAGCGGCCAAGCATTTCATTGAATCATGCATTGAACGAGGGTATGCGATCTAGAGATCACACCCATATCACTTCTACGCACCGCCCTACCTTGTATGAGATACTAGTCGAACGAGGTCTGAGTATAGGGTTAAGCCCTAGCTCGCCTGGATTTCACGTGTCTTCTCCTCGAAGATCATTCAGTGTAAATCATTCTGGGCCGAATCTACCGAATGGCCCGCGATAGCATTTCACCATACGAACGCTATTTCATTGTATTTCCTTTCCTAAATCACATCAATATTTAACTAACTTGTGGCTGCCTCTACCACTTGTGTATTTAATCGTTCTCGAAGAGGTTCTGTAGTAGTAGTATTACTCGATGGTTTGATCGAGCTGGATAAGGAAGAGGCCGTATTATCCCTTTGCACAGCTTGTTGCGAATGCTTAGTTTCTGAACCTTGCGCAGGGCTCTCCAACAAACTATCTTTATGGCGTATTCCTGTGGGTTAAAGCGCATCACATACCAGTTGAAAGTAATACAATATACCCTGAAAACTCCATCACAACAAACAGGGCCACGGGAAATATGGCAAATACAGCACATACCCGCGAGCCATGCACCAAGATGGCCAGCGTGAATTGAATTATCAATTCAGACCATTGCAAAACACTTTCATTTGTACTTAGCGACGGAAACACCGGCTTAGTCCCTAGCCATTCTAGCGACATTTTGCTCAGCTGATGGACGAAACTCTTGATTTCCCCACACCCGCCGCGGACCAACGGTGTTTTCCCCAGGTTTCGGCGCAGCCAACTTTATTCAGAACTAAGCCAGTTGGACCCGATTAGCCCGATTACGATGGCGAAAATAATGCCTGTAGCCTACATTTCGCTGTGTCCTATAGAGACCAAGGTAATCTAACTGCATTACTAGCTCAACGTCCAAGCCAAATCGACGCTGGTAATTTTCTGGACAAAGCACGATAGATATTTCGTGGGAATACATGCTGCAAGACATGCGAGAAACCCCTCACAGAGAAAGGTTTAGCGAGATCCCGTGCATCATAGTAAGCAACGGGAAAATTTTATATGAGATAGCAAACCGTTTAGTAGCCAAACTGTTGCAGTTGCGAGTTGATCGGCTCCAACTGGCTTGCTGAGGCAGAAGCAGCAGCAGCACGGCGCTTGACAGCAGCGGTCTTGCGTTCGTGGAATGCTTGTTGCTTGACCTTGCGCTTAGCTTCGAGCTTGTCGACAGTGTCGTTGTACTTCCAGCCGCACTCGCTCGAGATGCGCTTGATCGTTGCGTACTTACGACCAGGCTTCAAGCGGAGCACACGGAGTGCATCAGGGATCACAAGCTTCTTCTTGCGGTCGTAAGGCTGCGGCATACCCTCGTACACCTTCAAGCGCTCCATAGCGGCAGCGCCACGGGCAGTCTTGTGAGGAATCATACCACGAATGGCACGGATCAGAATGCGAGAAGGAGCGCGGTGGTGGAATGGACCTTGCTTTTTAGGGTTAACAAGATGGCGTTTGTGCATGAAAGCAAGGTACTTGAGCTGGCGGTCAGACATGTTCTAGCATACCTTGTTCCGGAAAAAGTTTCCAGAGACATTGATCAATTCCGAACGGACCACAGTGATCTTCTGGCCCGAAAGGAGTTGCTTTGCGATGATCGATGCAAGACGACCGAGCAAATGGCCCTTGCCATCAACGATGTATGGAGTGCTCTGCTGAAGAGACATGGCTAATACACTGTACTGTGTCAGTAAATGTTCCGTAGGATGCGCGAGAGATAGCCTCGCACCTCAGCATCACCTACCTTGACGGTTGGCCGGCGAGTAGGAAAACGACAGAAGCCAGCTTTAGGGTGGTGACTGCCTGCGCGTGGGTCTGAGTCATGTGACAAGTTACAAACTGTAGCGCAGACGAATGGATTCGGCCGAAGTGGAGACCCTCCGGATGGCCTCGCAAATTGCGAGCAGCCTCTACTTACCAACAGTCACTGCTGGAAATTTGTAAGTGATGATGCATGGTATAGGATACTAACACTGAATTAGGCAGAGATGGCCGCCACTACGATCCCTATTGTCAAGAAGCGGACCAACCGGTTCAAGCGGCACCAATCTGACCGCTTCAAGCGTGTTGGAGAATCATGGCGCAAACCCGTTGGTATCGACAACTGTGTGCGTCGTCGATTCAAGGGTACCATGGCCATGCCCAAGATCGGTTACGGATCCAACAAGAAGACTCGCCACGTCATGCCCAACGGTTTCCGTCGCTTCGTCGTGAGCAACGTGAACGATGTTGAACTCCTATTGATGTAGGTTGCATTTATTTCTAACTCAGGCACAACAACACCTTCGCCGCCGAAGTTGCACACAACGTCAGCAGCAAGAAGCGCATTGAGATCCTCGAGAAGTACGTCTCTCTACAATACAGAAGATCACTAACCTTTAGAGCCAAGGTCCTTGGTGTCCGTGTGACCAACGCCAACGCCCGCGTTCGTGCCCAAGAGGCTTGATTTCATACCTATATATTTGCTCTTAGGATCACTCGTCTGTGGCATAGATGTGCCCTGAAAATTGACATTGGCAGAATTTGTCTGCTGTTGTGCGCCGAACGCTTGTATCGGTACTGATTAGATAAATGCGAGAAACACGAAATAGTTGTCGAATCGATGCTATTATCTAGACTTAGCAATACGCTGGTCTTGGTAGGATCCAGCTCAGAGCTAAGGAAGGGGTCATTTTCATCCGCTAAAACGCTATCTACGAATCACTCTGATGCTAAACGCAGAGGATCGTTTGGATAATTGTTTGGGGTCTCTTTGGGGTCATGGAATGCCATGAGGTTGATAGCGTCGCCTGCGTCGCCGGAATCATCCTCACTATGCGGTATACTGGACCGAGGCAAAGTAGATATGGGAGAGAACGGTGAGCCGTTGGTGGCTCGACGATGGATTGATGCTCTGGAGTCCGGGGATTCTTTGCGAGGTACGGGCGGTAAAGCAAAGGTGGTATTGGATGAAGACTCGAAGGATTGCCGTGCTCGTGAAGTAATCGAGCGTCTGCCTAGCGCTCCTAAAGACTCTTTAGGATGATTGGATGCATTGGATTGGGGTGGTGATTTTGCGTGGTCAGATATATACGAGTCAGAGGTATCACTTAAATAGTCTTGAGGAAGCGAAGCTAGGCTACTTGGTGGCCCAGATAATTGCTCGTGCCAAGTGTTAGGATCAGTCAATGTTGAAGTGGTTTCCACCAGCCGCTTCGACAAGACATTCCAGCCAGAAACCAATCGATCGCCAAGATTCTCGCCGTCCTTGGGTGGGGGCGGCGGTGGACCTCCCTCTAGACCATGAGACGAGGATCGCGGATCTTTGATTCGAGACTGACTCAGTACATCCGCTGCTGCACGCGGAGTAGGAGGAATGCTGGATTTCTCAGCATCTCGTGAAGAAAGCCACTGAGCTACGTCTTGAGCTGAATTTTGGCTTGGTTGGCTTCCAGAGGAATCTTGCGGGTTTACATGTTCCATCCAGGAAGATAGTTGCTGTGGTAGCCGTGTACGCCATGATGAATCTTTTGGCCGAGGAGTAGCGGATTTGCGCGCGGCAAGATTGGCTAAGCTTGGAGTGCGCGATAACAAAGCAGGGTTCTTGTTTTCGACTCTTTGTGCTTGAATCGCAGAAGGATTGAGGATCGTGGACTGTCTTCGCTTCAGCACCTGTTTCTGTTCTGGGGATAAAGCTAGAGATGCAGACACTTTCACACCCCCGCGTGTTGCGAGACGTTGCCATGCGGATCGCAAAGAGTTCAATTGCCTTTCCTCCTGCTGCAGCTGTTCACGGAGCTCGAGACACAGTCGCTCTTTGGTAGCTATCGCATGGAGCATATCCTCGTGAAATGTCGATGGCAATTTCTTGTGTTCCTTGCTGTTGCCATAGCTGGCACACATAGTCAAAAGCGCCTCGACATCGATCTCCTTCGTATTCTCTGTGTTGAGCACCATTGGTTGAGTCATCGGTTGAGCTGCAGGAACAGATCTTCCTTTATTTACAGGGCTGGATGTCGAAGCTTGTTCCTGAGGAGGTGCTGTCACATAAGATACACGAGGTAGACGCCGACGAGCATCCTTCGGTCGCGGAGGCGTGTTTAGACTCGACATGGACTTCGACGAGTGCAAGGACTTTGAAGGAGAAATCCTTGACGGTACAGCACTAAAGCTTGGATCATCATGGCTCAATGGCTTCAGCTTCGAGCTGGATGCTGAACGTGTCTGAGCCGAAACGTTTCGTAGAGGCATACTAGGTTTGCGAAATTCCCCAGGCTGAGACAAAGGATCGTCACCTAACCCTATCGACCTAACTCGTGACTGGACGGAATCATCGATCAGAGCATCCCTCCCCACCTTACCTTCTGGCGTAAGTGGCCCTATCTTGTCATCAAGCACACCATCTGCATCACCGATGCTAGTGGTCATCACCAAAACCATTCATCCATCTTGCATAAGCGCTTGGAGCTCCGTATCTCGGCCGAGATCCATACCTCGGGCTGCAACGGAGCGGTTGGTCGATACCACCATGTCTTACAATATCTTCGGTAGGTGATTGTGTGTTGATTGTGCAGGTGTCAAGGTTCTGAACGAATACCTGGTGCTTGGAACGTACGGCGCAATTGGTCTCGCCGCATACGCTGCGACGCGCGGCGGCTCGGCGAGCGATAAGAAGAGCGCGCCTACCATGAGTTCGGCCTCCAAGGGAGGTTCGGAGACTCCTGCAATTCTCGGTGGACAGAACGCGTAAGTAATTTAAGCTCACGCAGGGATGAAGAGGCATTCATCAAGCAGTTCCTGGCCGAAGCTCAGAAAGATAGCAAGTAGTTGGCTTGCCAAATGAAATTTATTCCTATGAAACTGATGAAATGAATCGCGTCGAAATGGGTCGTCTCCGTGGTAGCGAGCCGATGATCATGATCACCCCTGCTAATATAATTGTTCGCAAACGTGTGTTCCACAGAACATTCGTTGTATCCATTTGAATGTCTCGGAATGTCCTTGTCAGTGACCGCGCGATCGTCCGTGACATTTGCTCGCGATTTCGACGCGCAAAAAAGACCGAGTACACCACAATGATGTATCTTCGGGCACGGCTATACAAATTAATTAGTCGCAGTAGAAACAGGTATACCAGTGTACGTAGCAAGTCCCGTTTGCGTCTCCGAACACGCAACTGCCGTGGTGCTCCGCGCGGTGCCCCGGGGTCGGTAGGTTTTACGACAGTAGTGGTGCTCTCTTCATCAGAAGGCTCAGGGCGGTCCACGTATGTGGCTGGGTATCCAAAGTATGGGTTCTCGATATTATACGGTGATACATGACCATCCAATCGAGCGTACTTGTGTGCTCGCCATGAAAAATACCGGGTAACTGTGTTGTGTTCCGTGGAGTGAACCTGGGGTGATTCCAAACTAGGACTAGGTAGTGGGCTGGTTGCTGGTTCGACAGAAAGCTCTCTTGCTTTGCCATTCCCTTTGCTATCCTTTGTCGATCTCGAGAATTCAGTCGGTGGTGGAAGCTGGCTGGGGGCTTGCTTACTTCCGCTTGGCTTAGACGATGGTTGGACCCAGGGCTCTATCCAATTGCGGAAAAATGATCCAGATTCCTCATCCTGTTCGTTGTGTGCCGATTCAGGCTGATAAGTACTGAATTCAGACCGCTGCCTCGAATGGCGCGCTCCGTATGATCTTTGCTCGATATCCTCGACGGAAGGCAGCGTCCCTTGCAATGAGGAAGGAGGAGAAGATGGTGCGTGTGACCGAGGTGTATTGTATCCACTCGTAGCTGGTGTACGCATGATGATAGGTGTCGCGTTCTTCGACGAGTAGGGCTGGGTAAGTAGAATGAAAACCTACCGGACCGACGCGAGCCATCACATCATAAATACTTTCGAAGTCGGGTTGGCGAGATCGGGTCAATGGGGTGTTTTGGTTGCTGGTCTGCTCGGATTTTCTCCAGGCGACTGACCGTGCATAAAAGTTAAATACGTCACTAGTTTCCGGTGCAATGGGGATCGCAAGTTCCCCACCCAAACATTGTGGTAAAGCAGCATCAAAGTGCAGATTCAGTTGCTCCTTGTCCATAAACATAAGTCTGGCGAGGAACTTTTGGGGGAGCACTGGTTTCATTATACGCCAAAGACCGGACTGTAACCAGCCATAATTGACAACATAAACCGTGCCGAATAATCCAGGATAATGATTCTTGAACAGGTCTACGAGGAATGGGAGTAACTCCAAGTCAAAATTGAAGATACCGGACTCGGACACGTCCACCACCAATACGCTCTGAAGCACTGCACCAGACTGTGGACATTTGCGATTCACGAAACGCAAGTAGCGCCTTACTACATCGATACTCGCAATAATGATCGTTTTCAGCTCACGCAGTCCATCCAGAGCACGCTCGGCAATTTGCAAGCGCATTGCCAAGCATGGCCGACCGAGTCGATCTCGGAACTTGGAATGTAGCCAAAACAGTGGCATGCCATTCTTCGTATCGCTCATATACTCAGAGTGGAGAAGATCGGTTGCAAGTGCGCAGACATCCGCTTCTAAGTGCCACTTTATTGATTTATACAGCATGCTTTTCATTCCTACCACATCAAAGTTGGTACGTCGAAGAAACCGGAAGAGCAGCGCAACATCGTCAACATACTCGCGCGCAATACGCAGCTCGTCATCAGAATACTGCCCAGTAGACGCTAACTGCTTGGGCACTTCCTCCATTAATGTTGCGCGGAGCTCGACAATCTGGGCAACGTGTTCTTCATAGGTTTTTTGTAGTTCCGCATATGCCTGTGCTGCATTCTCTGCACTCTCACTGAGTGCCCCTCGCGGGTCTCCTCCCATACGATACCAGTATGTGGGGAAAACTCACTGGACGATCGAGGGTGTCACGTGCAACTTCGCAACCATGCTGTGGTGGCTTCGAGGGTTGGTTAGCCCTCGTGCTGTGGGAGTTCCTGTCGGAATCTCACAGTCAGTGGCTCGAACATCTGGATTACATACTACTGCTATAACACAATCAGCTCCGCGACCATCCAAACCGCGCACCAAGCTCAAGTCTCACTCTGGAGCGAAGAAACGCTTCTTTCCAGTGCTAGGCTCCGCAAAAGGGAATGCTTTTGCGATGAAATTCACTCGGAATAGCGCGAACAAGCAGCATTTGAACTCCGGAATGTCCCGCGTACGCTTGCATCGTCTAAATGGTACAAAAGTAGTTTCTAAAGGACCAGTCTCTCGCATGTTACGTCGACTGCTTTCTCCGAGCTATTAATTTCTGGGTATCGGTTGTTTGTCGGCAAGACCCGCCCGCAAATTGGCAGGCATAATGTTATATAATTTGCTTAGTTGCGATTCAAGTCGTTCGCGTTGGACACTAAGAGGTTTTGTCGGGTGGGGTGCAACATAGGTATCAGACCCCTGCGTCGTTCGCCAGCGTTGTCCAGGACCGGTATACAGAGGCTGAGTGATTGCTCGGTCAATTGCACATAGTTCTTTCTTTAAACGAACATACAAATCCACCGTCTCGATTTCTGGGCGCGTACTCCCGAATTTTTCTACGTCGCCATCAATGAGTGCAGCGATCCTACGTTGGCGCTGTTCTTCTTCAGCGGCAGCAATTCGAGATTGGAGCCATAATGAGAAATTTGGGCACTGCAGGAAATTTGAGTAGAGTGAATGACGAAGAACACTGCCCGTTGACAAGGATCGCTGGCGCATACGCAATGGTGTGCTGTGGGTTTTCAACGACGCTAGAAACTCTGCTCGGTTGAAAGGGCGTACTCGAGGTGCTTCAGCAGGAGAAGACAGCGAGAAATCAGCAGGTATTAGGGACGCCATGTATCGGTTTAAAGGCGCTAGGAACCGCTCAGTCATATCCGCGAAATAATGTCGCATGACTGCGCTAGAATGCTCCAGTTGCGAAAGATTCGGATTTTGTGCTTGTGCAGTAACTTCCTTGAGCAATACTCTGTCTTTACTGGTGTGACGCTTCCGGGTTGTGATGAATTGAGCCTGACTAGCTGATTCAGGTCTTCTGACATGCGCATGAGGCACACGATCCTCACCACACACATCACTATCCAGCTGCAGCACATGAGGCCAATTGGCACAGGTTTGTAGAAAGAACGGGTTGGTCACGCCAAGAATGGTGCCGGATTGCGGTTTGTTACGTGTCGCTAGAGCTTTGAAATCGTAATCATGAATATGGAAGTAGGGGCGGAAGTCACCAGCATACTGTATGGGCCGAATTAAGTCGATCAAGTGCCAAACTGCTTCACTCGCGGTGCGTGGATCTCGAGTCACAACGAGAATTGGCTCAGCAAGAAGCATGCATTCCCACATCGCCCAAAAGCTCGGAATGACCGATCGGAATAATTTCAGAAGCGGTGTTTGTGGTACAGACGCCAGTATCGGCAGGTGTTTCGAATCGCGCATCGGGTCTTGGGCCCAATTGCCATTCTGTGCTTCGTTGCCATGAGGCAGAGCAGCACGCAATATTTGACCAAGATAAGGCAGTTCAAGAATTGATCCTGGCGTGGGCTCTGGCCATGCGATCACCTCTCTAACAAAAGTTTCCAGCACGGGTAGTCCGTGTTCAAAGAACAGCGAACCTAACTGCGTCGCTAGTTGATTGAAAACTGCAACGTACGGCAAATGCGTCAAGATTACAAGCGATTTCTGGAAATATCCACGACGTAAAGCAGCATCGCGTTTCTGATGAAAGAATGTATAGCCATAGATATAGCTGGTAGACCGACTAGTGGTCGGTGGTTCAAGAGGCTGTTCTGGTTCGTTGCGCTGCAAAAGACTTCGAGTAGCTCTTCCTGCAATCAGTAGGGATGTATGTCTGGAGACTTTGGCTGAGGATCTCCGGAACTCACGTCGAAAAGATTCAGCACGCTGACGTCTGGTGATATCTGGGATTTTAGGAGGGGCTTCTCGAGACTCGTCCAAAGGCACTTCACGTACCCGCCAGGAAAAGGTAAGATTGCCATTACTGAAGACTGTTGTATCTGGGAAAGCAGAGAACGCTATGTTGTCCTTCTCTTCCTTGCTGATTCCTAATGGTGGGTACATGAATTCTACATCTGGACCCAATTCCAGATCAAAATTCACTAGAGCGATGGACAGAATCCAGCGCTGCAAAGCACCGCGTTGCTTTTCAGGCACAGCAGAGATACTTGGCTGAGTAGAGACATTTGTCTTGCTCTCCTCCTCATTCAACGAAAGTAACGACAGGTCTCCGTACGACTCCAACTTCGATACTGGACCCTCCATTGACAACGGAGGTGGGGAAACGCGACTTATCTAATCCTGCATGCTATGAAGACTTTAGGGCATCCTTGATGGTGGACTCCATGGCCTCTACATCATCGGTGCGAACAGGTACCATGTTGCAATGAAGTGCCTTTTCGATGGCTTCCATCTGCCGTCTAGACTCAGCATCATGCACAAAATTAATCGAGACACCACGGCGCCCAAAGCGGCCCGTGCGCCCAATACGATGCAAGTACGTCTCGGTGTCAGGTTCGCCTTTTTGAGTGAGTGGCATGTCGTAATTAATCACAAGAGTCACTTGCTGGATATCAATACCTCTTGCAATGACATTGGTAGCGATCAGAACTTTGCAGCGACCTGATCGGAAATTGTCAATGGTTTTGTCTCGCTCGGTGTTGTCAAGTTTGCCATGCAAAGAATCCACACGATGCCCCTCGGCGGTCATCCGCTTGGCTATGCGATCGGCAGTCTCTCGCCTTGCACAGAAAATAATGCTTTGTCCAATAGTCAGAAGGTTGTAAAGCTCTACAAGCACTTCGTATTTGTGGTCCTCTGTTTGACAGTCCATGTAAAACTGCTTAATACTTTCTACACTCAGTTCTTCTTGCTTAAGTCGGATTTCGTTGGCGTTCGGCGCAAACTTCACAGCAAAGTTGTGCACTAGTTCTGGGAATGTTGCGGAAAACAATACGATCTGGCAGCTGCGAGGCATAGTGTTCTTCACTCGGATACTCTGCTCGCCCAAGCCTTGTTGGTCCAACATGTTATCCGCTTCGTCCAATACAAACACTTTCACTGCCGATGGGTCCAATGCGCGAGTTTTGATCAGATCAAACGTCTTTCCTGGTGTGCCTACCACAAGATGCGCTTGCACTTTTTCGCCGCGTTTGATCGCATCAGGGATTGCAAAGGCGGTTTTGACCGGGGTAAATCTCCCCATAGCCTGTACTACATCCATGATTTGCCGTGCAAGTTCTCGTGAGGGGGCAAGCGCAATTGCCTGCGGCTTTTCCATACTGAAATCAATTCGAGAAAGCATCGTCAATACAAATGCCGCCGTTTTGCCTGTCCCTGATTGTGACTGGCCGATCATATTCCGAGGCGGGTTCTGGAGAAGGAGTGGTAACGCACGCTCTTGAATCTTGGAAGGCTTGGTGAACTTCATAGAATAGATTCCCTTTAGCAGATCTTCGTGCAGACCTAGATCATCGAATGATTTGGCTGAGTACAGAGGTGAGTTCGGGTCCGCCTGTTGGTCTGCTAGTGTCACTTGAACATCATATTGTGACTCGCGCAAATTATTCTCATCAGGCTTTGCTTGTTCCTTCGACGCTTCCTTCACCACGTCTCCTCCGCTAGCTTCCTTGCTCGAAGTCGTCGCTGGCTTAGTTGCAGAGTCTGGTTTCTTCAATGGAACTGATCCCCCAGGAAGCTCATCTTCATCTTCATCTCCTTCTTTAAATGCGTCCGATAAAATACCTCCTAATCGTGACGAAAGCGATTCCACCGCTACATGAATACACTCACTCACCTTTTCCCTCTGAAGCGCTCATGGTGCAAGAGAAACGTAATTCCTCGATTCTCCACCATGCAAGATCCTCACGCGTTGTTGGTCGCGCGTGTGTTGCATGATGGACAAGCAGTAGGTGATCTTTGGCTGATATCTAGGTGACTTGCAGATGGCTGAGCCGTAAATGTGCGATCCCAGTAGAAGAAGCGCGATCGTACGTATTTGCTAGCTGAACGTAGCGAGATGCAGAATTGGCTCGATGGCCAGAAGGATTCTCAAGTGCACGCGACATTTGTCGTACGTGGCATGCGAAAGAGTGCAAATGATACGCAATGTACTGAAACCATCTCAGTAGTATCAGCGGACTCGTTGAAATGTATGCATATTCACTGACGCAGCTATTGCGGCTCAATATACCTCCTCCGAACAAGTCCTGTACGCGGTTCACATGAGTGCGCAATTTGACGCGCCGCTCCTAGCTGCAGTGAATCAGGAGACTCTGTATGATGCAGAAATGCTTGCACAATCAAGTAAAGACCCCAACCGTCTTGGTATTATTCTGAATAACCATACGATCTCGGGAGAAATGCCGGTAGTACAGGTGCCTCGCAAAGCCGTTCCAGCAGCTGCTAAGCAGGATGAGACGGTGCGGCCAGATATCGACAGCCCGGATACCAAACAAGAGCAGCATTCAAAGAGTCCCACACAGTCGAAGCGCAAACGACGACTTGTTACTCGCAAAGTAAAGACTAAGAACGACAAAGGCTATACTGTGACACGAGATGTCGAGGAGTATGAGTCCTATTCTGAAACCGAGGCGGAGAACCATGGAAACCAAAACAATGCAAATACTGCAGAAGCGCAAGGAGCACGTTCAACGTCCGATCCTACTACCGATACAAAGCCAAGTCAAGCTGGCCAGCCGATGCCTCCCAAACGCCCAGCACCCAAGGCCAAAGGCAAGCCAGGACAACAACCATCCTTAACTTCTTTCTTTACAAAACGATAGCTATTCATTATCAGAATCAAAAAGGAATAAAGGATCCCTGTGTGCAGGTTTCCGCACGGAATCCGACTTGTCCTTCTCCAACGGCGATGAACGCAATGCGGCCGATACACTTGGACTTGTGGTAGGCGACCCTGATGATGGCTGTTTCGTAAATAGAGGGTTGGGAGTTACGCTGCGTGAGCTGGTATGAGGTCGTGCATCTTCCATAGCGAATGCCAACTCCTCGTCGCTCTCCTCGATGAACTCGTTGTCAAGCCAGCGTGGGATTCTCGGTGCGCGTTTTGCTTTCTCAGTCGATGTTGTGCGCGACCGCTTCCGAGACTTGGAATGCTGATCCTCATAGCCGTCATCTTCCTCAGATGCCGCTGTTCGCTCACGAGGAGCACGTACACGGCGTACATAGTCGCGTAAGTCACCTTCCATGAGCAATGGCTGGGCTAAATATTGGTCGATAATTCTTCCATCACGGTCTAGGGCCGCAGGCGTACAGTTCTTAGGCACATTCCATCGCCAATTTTCACAGTCAACATGCGGTTCAAGTCCTACCAATCGAAGAAGAAGCTTAAGCACAGGATCATACGTCATGCCTGTGCGAATTTCTTCAGAATCTGTCGTGAGAGCTTGTGTGTCAGAGTATGTAATACGTACGATGCTCCAAGAATCGGTCTTGAATCTCTGTGCTGGGTGCTTCCGGGTCGGCTTCAGGATCATGCGCCATTAGCGCTTTTCGCTCAGCACTGGCTAACTCCAAATGGAACTTTAGCCATGCCACTTCCGCCAGCTTATGTTCCTCAGCGAGAAGCCCCACTGCGACTCCGATCTGTTCGCTGTGTTCCAATTCAGGCCGCACACAAATTTCCGCTGGGACCTTGTTAGCTTTAGGAGCACGAGGGGCGGCCCGATTTGCATCCAAAGCTTCCTTTGAGGTTGAGTCCAGCTTGGAGAATTGTCGGCTAATGTAATGGGCAAGTTTTTCCAAAATCCCAAACGCTTTACCATCCAAGGCACGTATAGGTTGCTCCCCACCACGCAGTAATCGGATCCATACTTGGCGGGTCTTTGCGGTAAAGAATAGGCCAGGTCTTTCTGCCTTGACTACCAGACGATGAGTTACACTGGCCAGACGAGGCAGCATCACGGCAGGTTGCGCTGAATCCGACCATCTCATGAGATATTGTGTGCATAGATGAGCAAGTTTCGTAGTAGCCATTGCTCGCTGATATGTTTGGAATCGGAACAGGCGCTCGCTACGTGTTGTATCCTCATCACTAGTATTTTGGCGCTGCTTCACAAAGAGATATTCATGTTGTGACGCGTGCTTTTCGAGCAGACGCGGCATGGTATAAGCGAAATCCAATACAGCTTCTAAGCACGCAAAACTCTGTGCACTGTATGCATGCATCACCTGCAGACTTGTATCAAGCAAGTCGCCGTCATAATAGAGGGTATTTTGGAGATGGTCAGCGACCTGTCTCTGTTCCGTAGTGCCATGCGTCAAAGCTTGCAATGCGTTCAAAAGCGATGTCCACAAACGTATCGCAGCCACGAATTCATACCATTGTTTCGCTTCCATCGACATAGCAGCTCGACTGCGGGCCAAACGAAAAGCCCATGGCTCCATCCAGGAGGCGATTAGACTGAAATCCCATTTATTAGTATCAGTCGCTCGCCGTGCACGGAAGTAGTCCAGGAAGAATGCGGCTATTTGCATTGCTTTACAGCGAGCCGTATCTAGATCCCCAACACGCTCCCGCTCAGCGTGAATGTCTCGTAGATATTGCTGCTCAAGAGTTTGGAAAGCGCCGTCTTGCATAAATCGATCCGCCCAGCGCCGAAGAGATTTTCTGGCAGTATGCGTCCATGCAGTATGGTGCTGTGGATCCCCTCGTTCGTATGCACGTCGTCTACGGGAGACCTTGCGCCGTCCGCGGTCAGCGATTCCTTGCTCGAGGTCCTTGATAGGTTCGGTTAAGGCTGCTTGTTGTCGCGCGACTCGAAACGATCCATCCTGTGCGCGGAATTGTATGGTAGTCCCGAATCGCGAATGACGAGCATTGTTCGTCAAGCGTCTTTTCTCTTTTGCCTCGGAATCCAATGATGCGGACAGTGCATGGGAAGTGCCTTGCACATCAACAGGTGAAATCGTCGCAATATCTATTACGTTGGAGCCGACATAGAGTTGGTAAATGCAGTCAGCAGTCACAGGGCTCCAAAGTTCGTACTCTTTTGTATCGGCGCAACTCGCCAGCATCATCAACGTATCCAGGACATAATTTTGGTCCAGCTGCTCGACTAACAAGCTTTGTAGCGTTGTATTGGCGAGGATGGTAGCGCTACTCGTAGTATGTGCCACAGGATCACGGATCGCCGAGAGATTTCGAAACAGATGCAGACACATCCCAATCACCCCTGTATCTCGCTCGCTCCTGTCGGCTTTTGGTCTGCTGAGCGCCGGGAGTAGCAAATGGTGCATCACGCAACCAATAACACACCGATCTGACAAGCGCGGCTCTTTGGCACGCACACGTAGAATTGAGGCTTTGTATTGAACTTGCATACTCCGTAGTCCAACAAGTTTGGAAAGCACACCATCTTCCTCCTCCTCGCGATTGACTATGTCGTGCACCTCTGCATTCCAATCGATCGGCCATGTCAAAGCGGTCATCAGGTCGGCTACGTATAAGTTCGTATACTTACTGCATGCTAAAGCGATCTTGTTCTCTTTCTCTCCCGTACCTGCAGTGTGCAAGAGAATCGGTACCAAATCGTTATGCAGCGTCCCAAGCTCTGCGAACACACGCGCAACTGCTCGGCTGCTATCTGAATCATCTTGGCGCCATAATCGACGCAGATCTCGCAGGCATTCTGTGTCAGGTATACACATACCTAAGCAATCATCTCCAAGTTTGTACACCATTTCAAGGCGCCCATCAACCTGGACGTGTTCGTATCCTCCAAGCGCCGCACAAATCGACAAGATAGGCGGACGCAATAGATTGCTCCGCTCATCATGATCGATCTCCCCCACCTCAGACGTCTCACTAGCTTCCTCCTGTGCTTCTGCAGAATCTTCAGCGGAAGAAGCTACATCCGACGCATACCAATCTTCAGGTCCTTCCTCATCCCAGACCTCCATCGCGTCGTAAATGGCGCGACGCGTCGAGTGGAGGTGTGTACGTGCGATAAGTCGCGTTCCTCTTAAACAATGGCTCAGGAAGGCAGCGGAGGGGGATATGCGATGAAGTATCTATGGTGTTTTGCTAGTTATTCTATTGCCTCGGATTTGACATGTATGTCATGAGTGTTGGGCAGAGAAGTCACGAGATGTTTTGTCGAGGCATTTGTGATGGATTTCGACAGTTCGTTCCAATTGATTGTACTGCTAGGAGCTTGCGTTGAGTTTGGTGCTGCGAGCGACGCGCTACTTTCTGGTACAAAAATGTTAGAGCGTGGATCAGCCTTGTTGACATAAACATTTCGCAGTTCCGCTTCCAACATGGTATTCCGCTGCATTTGCATGTCCAAGAATTGTTGCAACTGACGGATGTATTCAACACTTTTACGAAGAATTATGCCTTTGTTTGGCTTGGCCTGAGCAGCGGCCAATGCAGAATTGTCCGCGTCAACAGGAGCAAGTGCTGAAGCAAACCTCGTAAAAGAGGGCATCCGTAGGCAAGAGTCAGACGGAAGCCCCTCGGTGTTGAGCGGCACTTGGTCCTCGCCCTCACTACCAATTGCACGCCAGGACCCGAGTCCTGTTCTACTACGCGCGACTTTTGCGGCAGTCTCTGGACCAAAGGTCCACAAAGCACTATTTCCTCCCTGCGTTGAAGTTCTTGGGTGAGTCTTGTTACGTACGTGATTGCATCTAGCAACATTGGCTCAGGCAAGAGTGTCGCTACTGTCTGTTAGCTTGCGCAACGTACATTCAGTGATTTGGCTATTGATGTTGTCACGTCGACGTCTCTCAACTGCATTATGGGATTCACGTCTTCTCCTCCGTTTGTCCATCACTTTCTTCGCCTCAAACTCGCCCATCGACATCATCGCAATCGGCACTGATTCCGTCTCATCGCCATTCTCCGTGTCCGAAGCCAAGACGTCCCTGTGTATATCTCCGAAGTCATCCGATTTGGACCGCGCCTTGTGACTTTGATGCTGAGGAGGAAAAAAAGATGAGGATCTGTACAAAGAAGCTTTGTTGTCACTAGAGCATTGGTAGTGATATGTGGGATGCTTAACATTTCCGGGAATATCCATTTCATTAGCAAGGTTGATGGTTTGGCCTTTCCATACAGACCCGACATTTTTTGGCATTGCAGATGATGTCGGCTCGTTGCTAAAGGGTATGATGGGTATATGCTTACGTTCCTCCAAGTAGTGAGGCAGGGGTGCAGAGGAAGACGTCATTGATATCAGGTTAGCTTGTGGTGGTGCGGTGTCGTGGCTCGATCGCATATTTGGCATATGGAACTGTTTCTGCGGAGGCGTTGAGCTCGCAGTCTGCCTATCGTTACTCGTACCTCCTTGCTCACGCCTAAACGGATCTTGGCCAGATGCCACTGGTATTCCGTGTTGAATGGCGTTGAGAGCTTCAACATGATTGCTTCTTTGGCTGTGCCAGCCATGATTTGCGTTTGTCATTTGGTACGGCCGCTGAAAGGGAATTGCATGGGGATAGTTCTGCTGTGGCAGAAGCCGAGGATTCGTTGAGTCGAACTGCTGCCAAAGATCATCATTCAAAAGAAGATCCATATCGATGTGATTCGATGCTGCCCCGATCGGATTCGCATTTTGCGCCGGTAACTGAGTTACGTTGTATGGATCAGAGACATGAAACCCGTGCATTTTTCTCCTCGGAGGCAAGCACCCGCTTGCTTCTTCATTGATATACATCTGTCGATCCACAATCTTCGAGCATGCGAACCGGGGTCAATTTCCGATTTTCCTTAGCGAGTATAAAATCTAAGTGGGGTATCTGGGGTATATCACCCCACAAATCACGCGATAACTTTGCCTAAATCCGTGTGTTGGTAAATTGAACTGTGCGCCAAGCGAGATGAGGCACGCACGTGACTCTTAAGAAAGTCGGTGTCGAGTAGCTCAGAGCCAAATCCCTTGACCTTAGTGAAAGTGGAGGTGATTCTTGTCTAAGACCTAGTAGGCTGTTGCGCAAATTTCGCACCGTCTCTGAGAGGTTGTGAACCGTGCAATATGGATCTTGATGCGCGGTGGGAGCTCAATTCGCGTGTATTGCGACGATTTGACCCAAGATTCTCGCAAATTGTTGGCACAGCATCCTTCGCAGTGTTATATAGTTATGACAAAGAATGGGTAGGTGCATCATGCTGATCAAGACCAAAACCGGGACCGAAGGCCCCTTGTTTCTCTATCAGCGGTAGGTGGATAGAAGCTCACCAAAGTTCGGAAGCACCATTTATTTCCTTGAAGATATTGAATCGAAATGACCCGGACAATTTCTCGATTGGGATCACACCAGAAGACGATATCGAGCTCAGCAATGAGTTTATAATTTATCGACCTCAGCAGACAGGTACGTCATGGCATCGACTGATGCAAGACGAGTCAGACATAGAGTCTCCAGACATTTATGGAATTTGGATATTTGAGCCATCGCAGCTGGAGCAATTGAGTAACACGATTAAAAGGTAGGATGCCGCATTCATTAACTTCAGCTGTCAGAAATCCACTTCCTTCGCACCAACGTCGGGTGATGAGCAGACTAAGTCAGAGGCATTGGATCTTGACTCTCTCTTTCAGTCTGCAAAATCTGAAGATGGTCATATGGGCCCTGTGTACACCGAATCAGAGCGAAATGGTGCTTCCATTCTCAATGCGTTATTTCAAGAAGCTGCACCTCAGAAAGCAGTCGCGCAATTGGATCATAAGTCTGTTGACCCATCCTCTGCTAAATCAAACTCACGTCCCACTTCGCCTAGCTTACCTCAAAGCCATGAGCAAGCCTCCCAATCACTTGATAGCTCAGAGAAGCAAAGCAAGATGTTGACTCGAGACAGCCAAGGACCTAATAACCAATTTGGGACAGACGGGGGCGCATCATCTATAAATCTCGAGGATCTATTTGGAGGGTTTCAACAAGCCACTATTGAGTCAAGACCGATATCCGATCCATCGCAGGACGGTAATGCTGAGGAGCAAACTTTGGGGAAAAGCGCAACAGGAGGAAATAAGAATGGCAAGGATTCTCAATCTGGCTCCGACAAGGCATCACCTGCAAAAGAAAGCCGCCAAGAATCACCAGCCAGCCGAGGTGAGCAAAAGACCAAAATGGAGCCTTCACGCGCTCGGAACACATCAGATGATACCTCTGGAGCTGAGAGTGAATTTGAATCATTGACTCGACCGGAGCAACCGCCAAGGTCCGACCAAACTCGGTCTTTACCTCGGCCTGAAGCAAGCTTATTATCGATTTTGTCTGAGGCCAAAGCTCCCGAAAAATTGGCAACCGAAAAGAAGCAGCTGTCGCGAGTGGAATTCGTGCAAACTATGGTAACACTCCTCTATGTACGTTTCTTCAATGCTAACGGGTATACAGACAGAGCAGGAGTACGTTGACCAATTGTATGCCAGGTATCTCTCAGCTTCACACTAGTGTTCAAGTGACGAGGTATCTTGCGAGTGATCAGGAGATGGTGGATCTAAATGCAAATGCTGTTCAACCCGTAAAAGACGTTCACCAAGCACCATCAATAGGGTACGAATCTTGTTCATTTCTGTTGCAGAATAATTAGGACCATTCTGCTGAGCGTGCTGCGTTGTTTGCGATTGTCCTGTGCCTGAAACAATCTCTGATGGGTTCGGACTACGCTTAATAGGATCAATCTGCGTTGCATGGCCCTGTCTGGAAGTCGAGCCGAGTTGATAGCTAGATTAGCAGCTCTTCACTTACACAATGACAGCATCGACATGAAAAGCAAATGCTTCACGGATTTCCTCCAGACCAAGAGGTGTATCGTGGTATTTCCTACCCAACTGCTGCATGCATTGGACACATTGAAGGACAGAATATGTGCTCCCTAGAGCGAGTCCTGGCTCACTGCTTGTAATCATAGGGCCTATGACCGCGACTTTTTCAGTAGCTTCTTTCAACACAATCATAGAAAGTTGCCGCTGAGCTGTAATCCAAGAGAAAGAATCACTTACCACCGTCAAGCACTTGGCACATTGAAACACCAGAGCTGGAGGACGAGGTTCAGCAGGGGCAGGACGCGACGGTGCATTGGAGCTTCCGTTTCCGTTCTCGCGACTGAAAACAAAAGAAGATGGGGTCTGTTCCTCTACTACAGCCGGTGTAGATAGAGGATGCGTATGCGGTTCAGGGGGCGGCGCTGCGGTGCGAGGTGGGCGTCCTCTTTTGCGAGGAGGTCCGCTCGAAAATGTGCGCGAAGTCCTTGGAGCTGCGTTAAGTCCTATACATACAGGTTGTGTTTGAAGCTCGACTTAATCCATCCGCTGTAGGGTACGATGACAACGGAGGACGGCCCCGTCGAGCAGGCGCGCCAGCGCGTCGTGCCGGCGCGTCACTCATTAGATGGCGTTGCGGATTCGAGGGTCGGGCACGTGACTTGACGAAGGACGCGTTTGGGCATGACTCTTAGCATTGAGCAATTTTAAAAGCGTTCAGGAAGTTAGGAAGAAGAGGGTGGTTTTCATGTCATTGACCGTTTGCGAGTCACTGGGGGACTGAGAGGAGAAAGTATGCACAACAGTCTATGTATAGAGCACTATAGCGCAATTGTAGCACGACTATCGCGATCTAGCTGAAAGCTGCAATTAGCTAAGTACATCAGAGAGGTATTGATGGAGGATTTCACTACTCTTAACAACAATTGATTTATGACTTGGTCGGACCTACATGATTCATGTGCTAATTCATCTGAGAGATATCGGATTCGTACGTGTAAGTGGAGATATTGATCGGTATCGCGTCCATTTACGCGTGCTTATGGAAGGAACCAACTTGCGCACTGCACTGGCGCCGTCAGGAGACTATGCGCGTCGCGTTCGGGGGCAGCGGATCAACAGGCTACCGAGCTTCCAGCGCGCATTTTTCGCTGACTACTCACTGCGCTGTGCACGGGAAATTTCAGCTGCGCGAGCAGACTAGCCCACCGCATAGAAGTTGTGGCATTTCGGCCGACTTCTTGGCAACTTGGTTGGACGTAGGCAATCATTTACGTCATACAGAAAAGCTTGGCCAGTCGCTGTTGGAGAAGTCTGCAGCGAACTCACGTAGTATCTAAGTGTTGTTCTGCGTGCCGTCTGCCGCGCGGGTTCAGCGAGTGATCACCCGGCGCGTGAGGGGTGCCCGAGAGTAGATACACAACTACAGGAAGTTTGCTGTGACACAGCTGAGATTTAGCAGGTGTTTCCCTCAGTCCTCTTTTCGTCCTTGAGAGTGTTGTCGGAGCGTTGTGGATTTGTCCAAAGTCTTTGTAGGGGCAATGTCGTCGAATCTGGTGCGTGCAAATCTAGCTCTAACCTTTAGCCTGTGCGTCGCGCACCCGTACGCACGCGTAGTGCCGCATCCAAAACCGATGAAAACGCTCGCGGATATCGAACGCATCGCTCAACCGGCAGCGCTGGCGCAGCCAAAGATATCACTGCGAATGCCAAGCCTGTGTCGAATAGCACAGAGACCAACAGTAGTACACGACCACAGACTACCGCATCCAACGTACTTGGTAATCGCAAACGTGCTGCTTTGGGCGACTTGACCAACGCCAGCCGTACACGTCCTGGGGCAGTCTCGAAACCCGGAGAAAAGAAAGCCACTGACGAAAAAGACTCTAAATATTCCCAACGACCGCGAGCCGAATCTAGTTCGCTGCCGACACGTACAGGCGCATCGCATCTACCGGCACGGAGCACCGCTGCACGACGTGTATTACGCACGAGAAACGATGGAACGGAAGCGATGGCCATTGATGAAACACCGCGCGATGACAGCGATAAAGAAAATCTGCACAAGCAAGCGTCTGCTTCTCATCACGGGCACGACCAGCAAAAAGAACGTGTTGGGCTTCGGGAAACAAAACGGGTAAAGGTCGTCGATGCTGCAGTTCGTGCCAAGGATGAGGGTTGGGAAGACTTGGACAAAGACGATATCGATGATCCGCTAATGGTAGCCGAGTATGTTGAGGAGATTTTTGCATACATGCGTCAGATTGAGTTGCAATGCATGCCCAACGGCAGCTATATGGCTATGCAGCGCGACCTGAACTGGCATTTGCGCGGCGTCTTGGCCGATTGGCTGATCGAAACCCATTCAAAATTCCGTCTGCTTCCCGAGACATTGTTCTTGGCGCTGAACGTCGTAGATCGTTTTTTGAGTCTACGCACAATCTCGCTGTCGAAATTGCAATTAGTCGGTGTCACAGCGCTGTTTGTTGCAGCGAAGTACGAAGAGGTGCTTTGTCCCAGCATCCAAAACTTCTTGTATCTTGCCGACGGTGGATACACTGATGAAGAAATCTTGCGAGCAGAGCGGTACATGCTTAAGGTTCTCAACTTTGACCTGAGTTATGCGTCTCCAATGAACTTCTTACGGCGCATCTCCAAAGCCGATAACTATGATATCCAAACCCGTACCGTGGCGAAATACTTTATGGAGATTTCACTGGTAGATCACCGACTGATGGAGCATCCTCCTTCCTTGGTAGCAGCTGCAGCCGTATGGATGGCCCGCGAGGTGCTAGAGCGAGGCGAATGGTCGCCAACTTTGGTCCATTATTCTACCTATTCGGAAAGTGAGCTTCTTGGAACCGCGGAAATCATGCTTGACTATTGTTTACGACCACCGGCGCATGCTCACTTCCACAAGAAATACAGTAGCAAAAAGTTCATGCGAGCCAGCGCCTATGTCTCAGAATGGGCAAAGAATACCTTTTCCAACGCGATCATCACCGAGCAGGATGTTGCGAATGGACAATGGATCGACGAGATGGGCGATGCGCACTCGCTTGAGATGCTTCGTGTAGATCTATATGCTCGTCATGGCCACGCGCGTCCTGATGTGTTACCCCTTGGTTCCCCCTCTGACCCACTTTCGCCCAACCCACTACGCTCAGATAACCCTGGCGTGGACCTCACGTCACAATAAACAGCTATGTAGCGCTACGATCTCCATAAATGCACGTACATGTCGTGGTAATTTCTTGTTCAGTTGTCTATGGTGCGAAAAGTTTCTCTTTGATCGTCTCGCGGAGTCGCTCAAGCTCTGCCTGCCTAGCTTGCAAATCCCTAGCGTAAGCAGAAACACGTACGCTTCATGTCCGATCTTGGCCAATGGCTGTTCAGCCGCGCGACGATCCAGCGCAGCGACTAGTTGCTGAACAGGGTCTGGTTTGTGTGTAGTGGCATTTGCGCGCCCTGCCTGTGTATAGGATGCGCCGCTGGGTAGCATCCCTGAGCTCGCAATATCAGCTCTCGCCTGTGATAGTTGTTCGACGAAATTCTCGGTGTGTTGCACAGCGAGAGTACGTTGTATGTTTGATGGGCTGGTGCATAGGGTATGTGCCCAGTTTTCATTCCAGAGTAAAGCAAATAACGGTCGGTCAGCTTTGGTCATGAAAAGTTCCACTTGTAATGCATAATAGCGATCAGCATGCGCACCATAATCCTCGACTTTTTCGGTTGGAAGTGTCGTTTTCTGAGTCAGCAGTTCGCTTGCGCGATAATCTGCAGGATAAGTACGAAATGCCCCGATGTCTACCTTGCCTGTTGTCATGGTATGATGCGGATCGATCTAATCAAGTGAGTTTCATGACGTACGACAATTGCGACAAACGGATCCTGTCGCTGATTGGTCTGTTGAGTCTCGACATCGATCCCAGAGAGCCAACAACGATAGCCCGGGTGCGTATGATACCAACCGACCGCCTGTTGTGGCCGGTGCGCTGCATTTCCCAGCTGGAGGAATTGGATCATATACTCGTATGCCTCGTTCTGCGCGTTGACCCGAGTCTCAGTTCCATGCACGGGCAGCGCAAATGCATCCAATATATAAAATGTGCGAGTCTTTTCACAGACGGTACCCTGCATGAGACCCATCACTTCGTTGTTCCCACCGTGCCGCGCATGCAAAACCATCTTCATTAAGGCAACTACAGAAACGCGCACTCGCTTGAAAAATTTGGGATCTTCACGCCATGGTGCCTCCCGCAAAAGTGTTTGGTATGAACCAGGATCATATCTGTAGATTTCGGCCGCTTCGTCATCCAGACTCACCACATCATTCTGGATTTCAAAGGTGGTCCGCGCGATATCTTCCATGGTGTTTGCACGTGGCAAAATTGGCTCATTTTCGCGATCTCCACAAATGATAGATAGCTTAGCGGCTGCAGTGGTGACTATCATAATATCATTGATATCAGGCGGGATACTATGGTCTAGAAAAGAATCTCACATACCCCAAATTAAGGGTGTCCAACCCGAGCAAGCAACTCCTGGTTGGAAGGGATCCTTCCGATCTTCACCAGCACCCCCTACTGTTAGTGAAGGAAAAATCCATTGCGTTGATCCAGCTACTGGCTTTGTGCTCGACACACTCCAGGCAGATACTTCTTCCACTATCCAATCCAAGATAGCAGCAGCTGAAAAAGCCCAGATCTCTTTCAAAGCTACATCATGGGAGCAAAGACGTCGATTCCTGAAAACCCTGCGAGCATGGATCATGCGCGACATGGAGCTCCTGGCCCGCATCGCCTGCCGTGATACCGGGAAAACGGTGAGTTAGATCGCGACGCTGGCTGATACAGGCTATCGATGCAGCATTTGGAGAGATACTCACCACATGTGCCAAACTGAATTGGACGTTGGCGAATGGAGAAAAAGTACTTCGACCCGAGACTCGAAGTGGAAATTTACTCCTGGCACACAAGCGGTGCACTGTGGTACATGAACCTCTTGGTGTAATTGCAGCATGTGTATCATGGAATTACCCAATACACAACCTGCTTGGACCAATCATCTCAGCTCTGTTCGCCGGGAACGCCATTGTGGCTAAGTGCTCCGAACAAGTCGCTTGGTCGTCCAACCTTATTATGCAAGGCGTACACCAATGTCTCTTTGCTTGCGGCCTTCCGTTAGACCTTGTACAGCTTGTGGTGTGTGCTCCGGAGCATGCCGAAGCACTAACGCGTGACAAGCGAATTGCACACATCACATTTATCGGCAGCGATCGCGTAGGAAGAGCTGTAGCTGCAGCTGCAGCACCCCAGCTCACTGCTACCACACTTGAGCTAGGCGGAAAAGACCCTGCGGTGATTTTGCCAGAGACCAACCTTGAATTTTTTGCTTCGATGTTCTTACGTGCTTGTTTCCAAGCCATGGGTCAGAATTGCATTGGAATAGAGCGGTGGATTGTGCCACGAGACATGACAGAAACACTCGTGAGCACAGTACAGAGCCGTATCGCATCACTGAAGTGCGGCAGTTTTCTGGATGAAACGCGGTTCGGTACGCAGAAAGACATAGAAGACGTGGTGGATTGCGGAGCGATGATCAATGACGCACGTTTCGACCAACTTGAGAGTCTTATCGAAGATGCGGTGAAGCAAGGAGCAAAGCTCCTACAGGGAGGCCGTCGGATGCAACATCCACGCTGGCCTTTAGGCTATTACTTCCAGCCTACGCTACTTGTGAATGTCAAAAAAACCATGCGGATTGCGCAAGAAGAGCTATTTGCGCCTGTCTTCTTGGTGATGAGCTATGATTCAATTCAAGAGGCGATCAACATTGCCAATGGTACTGTCTATGGACTAGGCTCTTCCGTGTTTGGGCCAAATCGCGCAGAATGTCTACGGGTAGCTGATCAATTAGAATGTGGAATGGTGAACATCAACGATTTCGGTATCTCCTATTTGAATCAGGGGTTGCCTTTCGGAGGATGCAAAGACAGCGGATTTGGTCGCTTTGCCGGTCCCGAAGGCTTGCTTGGTGTTACTCGAACGAAAGCAAAAACGGAGGATATAGCATTCCGTTGGGTAAAAACGACGATCCCTGCTGTCGTCGACTATCCGGTTCGCAACACGAATCAAAGCTGGCGATGTACGTCTACACACTTACCCAGTTTTGCACGGCTTAGTTGGCCTTGCATTCGGTACTATGAGCCAACGTACCACAGGACTGTACAATGTACTTCGCTCATCCATAGAAAATCTATTTAGGTTCTGGTAGACTTTGAACACCGTTCCAAGCAACTAAATCAACAGCATGCGACTTGATCTTGTCCAAAGACCAGCGTCCACCGGGGCCGCCGTTGGAATACTTTAACTGCAAATACTCTCCAGCTTCGTCGCATGCAAGCAGCACATCGTCAATGTCTTGTTTTGTATGAGCAGCACTCACACAGAATCGCACTCTTGCCGAGATCAAGGGAGTGGCAGGGTATGCCACCACCACCACCGCGATAGGCGGACGACGTGGGGGAGTATTTTCGTCTGCGCCTGCTTCCACTTGAATGTTTGCATAGTTTAGAGAAGCAGTGTTCCATTCCTTGTCTTCCACCTCCCAGCGCTTAGAGGGCGGTATTGACCATTCTCGTCTCAGCATCATCTGTGAGAATCTGCGCATTTTCCCCGGATGGAAGATCAATAAGGGAACCACAGGAGAGTCACGACTGCCCCAAACGATGAAGCCCAATTTACGTAGCCCATTATTGAGGTAGCGAGCATTGAATGCAAGGCGCTGCAAACGATGCTGACCCTCTACACCCATCAGGAAATCTTCCGAGAAATCCATCCAAGATGGGAGTAAGGCGCGATCCGAAGGATTTTTCCCGACAGGCATCATAGTCGCGATTGTTGCCATGATTTGAATAATGACCGGCGGAGACATGGTTTCGGCGTATACATTGGAGTGATTCGACATACGAATGCGATCAACCAGTTCCTTGCGTCCACTAACATATCCTCCAACTGCACCGAACGACTTGGTGAAAGTCCCCATATGAATGTCCACCAAATCGCGGTCGATGCCAAAATATTCACATACACCTCCGCCTTGGGGTCCCAGCGCACCGATAGAGTGTGCCTCGTCCACATACAGATAGAATTTGTACCGTTTCTTCAGCTCTAATACGCGAGGAAGATCCACAATAGTCCCCTCCATAGAGTATAAGCCTTCAATCAGTAACACAATCTTCTTCCACGGACGGTGTGTGCGTGGCTGGCCTTGGCTGATGGCTTCACGCAAAAGTTCTTCTAATCCACTCATACTCCCATGCTTAAAAGTCTTGATACTTGCACCGCTCAGACGTACACCGGCCCTCAAGGAGGTATGGTTCAACTCGTCCGATACAAGCAGTGTGCCTGGGCCAGCAATTGCTGGGATCGTGGTAGAGTTGGTTGCATACCCCATGCTAATCAGCATAGCGTCTTCTTGTTTTAAGAAGCGGGCAACTAATCGCTCTGCTTGTTTTTGAAGATCAAGATAGCCAGCACCAAGCCTTGTGCCACCGCTTGAAATTCCGTACAGATCCAACCCTTTCTCCACGTTATCGGCACATTCCCCCTGTGATTGTGCGAATCCCAAGTAATTGTATGCACTAATGTTCAAAGCGCGGGTTTTCGCGCCGGTCAAATTGAAAGAGCGACAATAATCGGAAGATTCACGATCCAGCGTCATTACCGTACGCCCACATACGCCTGTTACTGGCCTTTCGAAGCAATCATCTAAACGTGTTTTGAGTCGTCGCGTATAAAAACTGTCAAAGTCGGAATTGAGTGCAGCATATCCATCACGTTCCAATAGGTTTCGAAACGAATGCTTGCTAAATCTTTTGCCAAGGAAATCTCTTACATGGCCCCAAAGAATGATTGTAATATATGAGATGTATGTCAAGAGCACAGTAGCATAGCTTGGACTGTCGTCTTCGGTCACCTCAAGCTTACTTTCATCGTAAGCAGATCGCCACCGATACGCCGGCTCAGAGCAAAACCCAAATTCAGAGTGTTGAAGTCCAGAGTGGTTTTCAGCCTTGTGCAGACTAGCACCTCGCCTTAGCTGAACATCTGTATCACTCGTCCCTTTCTCCTTTAACTCCGCCATATCTCAAAGTCAATCACTATTTCCTTGCACTCACTCAACCTTACTTACCATCGGCCGATTCTCACCAGATTCGCTATGCTGACAAAACCAATAAGGATTCCATCAGTTGCGGCAAGAAAAGACGCAAGCTAAGAGCATACTACATGAAGAGGAAAGACTTTCTTAAGACTACCTAGCAGCATTTTACGCCTTAAGACCGCCTCGTGCGCCACCCTTGGCTTGCTGACGAGAAACTTGAGCACCAGAGCTTTGAATGGAAGCCTTGTTGGCCTTGCGCTCGGCCTTACGGTCCTTCTTTGCCGCCTTGCGCTGGTCCAGGTCCTCCTTGCGCTGAGTAGCACGCACTTCAGGCTTTTGGTTGCGGCGAGACTGGATGTCTTGGAAGCTGGCTCCGACAACACCACGTTGGTGTTTCACAGTGCGACGGGTACGGCGCTTGGCGGCCTCCTCGGAGATTCCCTTCTTGTGCATGCGGCGGTACAACACAGTCCATGCAATCTTACGAGGGTTTTTGCGTTGGTGGAATAGCGACTCGGACTTGGACGAGATGAAGCGGAACACCTGTTTCGTTAGTATATGTATGCCAGGATGCAGAGGATGGCAGGTGAGTAAAATGCAAGAGCAAGGCAATGAGGAGCCTGGTCTCGGAAAACTATCTTAGAAAACATAGTCCGACAATACAGAGCCTTAAAGCTCATTGACGGCACGCTGGCACGAGTGGGAACACAGAAACTAGTTGGATCTGAAATCAACAGTCCCAACTTTGCCATTAGGACTTCATTCAGGATGACACGAGGAATGCCAATACAAAGCATTTCGACCGGTACGCGTATGCGATTCAGCGGGATTGCTTGCGATACACATACAACTGATGCGTAACCGACCTTTTCCTGTAGCGAGAGCCTAATCTCAGTTCCTTCTCGGACGTTGAGCACGCAAGCTCATTTCGCGCCCATCGTTCTGAACCACCACATTTTCACACAAATGCCATCCTCCGTGACTGCTACACACCTTGCTGTCACCACGGACGTAGAGCTTACCACGACCACTGCAACATTAGTATTCCGACTTGAGATCAATACGTACGGGTAGATTCTCTTGTTACTGAATGAGCAGATTTCGACCTTCATCTGTACATCACAAAGCCATACGGCATACAGTCAGTATCCTGTTCACTGGCACAAGGCGCTATGCACCCTCGCTAACTCACCTTGATCCGGAGCTTGAGGACGGAGGTGCGAAGCGCTTCAATGCAGACCTTCGTTAGCGACTGAGCAGAACTACATACACCACGTGATCCAATACGTACATGTGGAGGCCACGTGGAGATACAAGATAATTGTCTCACTCCCCCACGCGATCGGCCGTGTGTGTAGCAGGGACTAGGAGGTCGTTGAAGTTGGCGAAGCTGACTTCAGGTCGTCAAAAGGATTGCCCATAGTGTCATTCTTCCAAACTCCGAGTTCTGGTGGATGGGGAGCCCGTACGGGGACATCCACCACAGGTGCAGCGGGCACTGCACGTGTTTCTGGTGAACAAGACATGGAAGTCGTTCCTGGACCGAGTGACAGTGTATCCGCATTGGCATTCTCGCCAACAGCAGATGTGCTGGCCGTAGCTAGTTGGGACGGATATGTGCGGATCTATCGAATTGACAAGACAAATGCCAATCCGGTCCAGCCATATCAACAATATCAGCACGAGGGTCCTGTGTTGGATGTGTGCTTCAATGCTGAGGGTAGCAAAGTGATTTCGGGTGGGGCGGATAAGGTGGCGCGCTGCTTTGATCTGAACACAAATCAGTGTGCTGTTGTTGCGCAGCACAATGACACAATCCGCTGTATACGCTGGATTACCGCTTTTGGCGGAGCATTAGTGACCGGCAGCTGGGACAAAACAGTGAAGTTATGGAAGATCGATCCACAGCCGACGTTGATCACCTCTTTGGATGTGCCCGAGCGTGTTTATGCGATGGACACTGTTGGATTGGTGATTATCGTTGCAACAGCCGAGCGCAAGATCGTCGCATTCCAGTGCAACGAAGCGAATGGGACCGCGGCTCAAGTTGCAAGTATCGATAGCCCCTTAAAATATCAATCGCGTTCCATTGCCGCTCTGCCTGAAGGCGATGGATTTGCTTTGGGCGGCACCGAGGGACGCGTCGCTGTGCATTTCTTCCACGACCCTCCTGATCCGAAAGACGGAAGAGTGTACGTAATGGAGCTACTTACACAGCAAAAAATTCGCTTTCCGATGTCATCGGCGTGCCAACGCCGATCATCCTGATGTACCACGAAACGAGACGCATTTGTTTCCCGTGAATGCGATTGTTTTCAATTCTCAGGGAACTTTTGCTACAGGAGGAGGCGATGGATCCATAAGTTTCTGGTGCAAAGCCAGTCGGACGCGGTTAAAGAGTACGTTTCGGTTGCTGATGCAGTGTTTGAAACGAAGGGATCTTCGATGGCTCCAAAGGAGGTGTTTAAGACCAATCCTAATCGTCTGCCTGTCACAGCCTTGGCTTTTAATGCAGATGCCACCATTTTCGCTTATGCACGTAAGTTTCGTTGTCTAATGCAGTTGGGTACGATTGGCACAAGGGATACCAAAATGCTACGAATGAGGCACATGTCTTCATTCACCCTGTAAACCCAGAAGATATCAAGAAGCGGCCGCCAAAGACATAGTGATCCCATAGATCGGGAATCGGGCCTTCTTGATGGCATCTGTGCGAAATGGCCTGCTTTTCAGGGTTGGAACACAGAGGTGTTTGGCGTTGCATTGGGGTGTAAGACGTTGTTTTCACGCTGGGAATCAAGTTTTGGCGCCCAAGCAAGATATCCCTTTCGACCAATATGAGTCTCGAAGTTTCTCGATCATCGCTCATATTGATCATGGCAAGTCTACATTGGCAGATCGGTTGCTGGAACGCACTAAGACAATCCCAAGCGACGGAAGTAATAAGCAAGTACTGGATAAACTAAAAGTGGAAAGAGAACGTGGGATCACCGTCAAGTCGCAAGCAGTCAGTATGCTTTACCGAGATGCGGAGCGACTTGAAAAAGGTCTGCCACCGATCCTTCTGAATTTAATTGATACCCCTGGCCATGTCGACGTGAGTTGCTGAGACTAACGCAGTTTGCATACGAAGTACGACGAAGTTTATCCGTTTGCCAATCAGCACTGCTCGTTGTGGATGCTACGCAAGGAATCCAAGCTCAATCCATCTCTGTGTACAAGATCGCAAAACAATGTGGATTGACCGTGATCCCTGTGCTGAACAAGACTGATTTGCCGGCTTCAGACCCTGAGCGATGTACAAGGCAGCTGCATGAGATCCTGGGGATGGACATGTCTGACCCTAACAACGAACCACTTCTTGTCAGTGCCAAAACTGGAAACGGCGTGGACGAAGTGTTGAAAGCACTTGTAACGCGAACCAGGCCAGCACCTGGTGTGCATCATGGCATTGAACAACGGGGTAGACCAGGTTTCCGTGCGCTGGTGTTCGATAGTTGGTATGACCGGTACAAAGGTGTGATTGCTCTGGTTAGCATCGTCGATGGCGCCGTGTGCAAAGGCGATATGGTTGCTTCCTACCACACAGGGAAAAAGTATGAGGTGCTTGATCTAGGGATCAATAACCCTGAGGCTGTTTCTACGCCGATTTTACGAAAAGGTCAAGTGGGTTGGTTAATTTCCAATATGAAGGAGGTGGCAGAAGCGAGTATTGGTGATACCTTTTATCGTGCAGGGGAGAGTGTCGAGCCCTTACCAGGTTTCCGCCCTGCGTTACCCACGGTGTTCGCCGGAATCTTTCCTACGGACAAATCCCAATTCCTGAAATTAGAAGACGCTATTCAGCGACTGGCGATCAATGACCGATCCATCACGATGCAGCGCGAATCCATGACAGCACTCGGCCAAGGCTACCGACTCGGGTTTCTCGGAACGCTACACTTGGATGTGTTTCGACAACGTCTAGAAGACGAGTACAGCCGAGAGATTTTGGTCACTACGCCTACTGTGCCATTCCGAATCACATATCGCGATGGAACGCAGACACTCTGCTCGAATCCTGTCGAGTTTCCTGACGAGTCTATAAGAAAAACACATGTGGAAAAGATGGAGGAGCCGTATGTGATCGGGTCATTAGTGTGTCCTGAAGAATATACGGGCGCTATGATGGAGCTTTGCGCTGAGCATCGTGGAGAACAGCTGGATATTGACTTCTCGACAGCTGGCGATACACAAGTGTACATGCAATATCAATTACCATTGGCAGAGATCGTGACGGATGTGAGTTGTTTCTACTTACGCAGTTCTTCGATAAGCTGAAATCACGTAGTTCCGGCTTTGCCTCTTTTGATTATCAGGATGGAGACTACATGCAGTCCGATTTGGTGAAACTGCGTTTCCTTGTAGCCAATGCACCGGTGGATGCACTTGAATTGGTATTGCATCGCTCCAAAGCTACGTATTTTGGACGAATCTGGGTACAGCGGCTGAAGAACGCTATCCCACGGCAGCAATTTGAGATCAAGATCCAAGCTTGTGTAGGCAGCAAAGTGCTTGCAAGCGAAACAGTTCGAGCGTATCGAAAAGACGTCACTGCTGGTCTGTATGGAGGACATTACGAACGCAAACTCAAGCATTTAAACAAGCAAAAGGAAGGAAAAAAACGACTGAAAGCCATGTCGCTTGGTCGTGTACAAGTACCACAAGACGCATTCATTCAGATTTTGGACACACGCGCGAAACGAGATTAAGATAGAGCCTAATTATGTTCAACCTACAAAAGGGCAAATGCAGCAGCAATCAAGGTTGCCATGGTGTATGCCAGACCATAGTGACTAGTTTCAGTCCAGCTTGCGCCAGCACTGTGCTCACCAAACAAGCTGCCAATACCTGCTTGTGATGTGTTAGAACCAGTGACTGGCGGCTCAGCTTGGATCTTGCCCTGAGAAGTGACAAACTCGGGGAACCCAAGAGGCGGCGTAAAGTTTCCTGGAAGGGTCATGTTGTAGGTACCGTTCCAACAATACTTTGAGAAACAGCTGGAGCATTTGTCAGGATACGAAGTTTTGCTGCGGATCATACCTCGTTGCAGCGTAGCACACGCCAAACACGTGTGCCAGTCACTCATCGCACCGCCCATCGTCGCGACATCTACGCTATTGTCAATGAACTTTTGAGCGTCACTGGTGTTGTATTCCAACTGGAAAGTACTTGTGTTTGTCCAATAAGAGTAGGGATAGTTGGGCAAGTATACCACCAGAGGGGCAGCATCTGCTGCGCTATTCTCTGCAGCACATCCGAAGAACGTCGGGCGAGTATTCAAGCCGAGATTCACCATGGTGCTCATATCAGGCACGCTCGGGAACTTGTTGCTTTGGAACTCGGACATATTCATGCGTTTCTGCGTTTCGTACAGACTACTTCCATTGGGCCAACTGGATGTATCGCTGGATCCATCAATGGCGATGATCATATCCACATTTCTTGCTGACTGGATCAATGGTTCAAAAGGAATATTCTGATTCGCCTCGCCACCGTCCACAAGATCGATGTCGTCCTCAGCAATAAAGTTGTTTTGGTATTGAGATGCCTCCGTGGAGTATCCCTTAAAGGGATTCGGTGTCGTAGCCACATCGTTTGACTCATGGTTTACGTCGGACAAGACGGATTCGATGATTCCGTCAAGAACACTGTTTTTGTTTTCATGCAACATCTGCATATACAGCGAGTTGAACAGAGTGCTACTCGACCCAACCACAAATCCGAAATTCTCAAAGCCACCAACACATTTCTTGTCGGTGGAATTCACTTGACCATCCATCAAGTTACTTCCCACATATCCCGTCGGCACGAATGCCTCAAAGTTTGGATGCCAACTGCCGAACTCGTACGGATTCCATTCAAAGTAGGTTGCATTCGGGTTGACTATCAATTCATTCGGTTGGCGGCCGATGCTCAGCACAACAGGGAAGGGATAGGTGGCTTGCTGAAAGTTGGTCACATTCACAATGTCTGAGAAAGTAGTAGCTTGTCCTTGATTAGGGTAGGTAGTGCTGTTTAGCAGATGATAGGACAAGGCACGGCCCCAGTAGTCTGTGATCGAAGTGGGGAATCCTTTGTTCTTCTTTGCGTCGACGTCTTTAAACAGATCAATATACAGACTAGTTTTCCCGTCTTTCGGTAAGATCAGATTCTCTTCCAGGTTCATAAACGCAAGCATGTCTTGTGCTGTGGCCCAATTGCTCATTGCCATCGCTCCAGTGCACCATGAACCTCCTGAAAGACCGGCAAAGTAGTCAGCAAGTTGCAAAAGCCCACCGACGCCACGCTGATTAGACGTGGCGTTTCTTCCATCGAAGCCCTGAGCGACTCCCATACCATGAAGCATAGCTCGATAGCCACCGCCGCTAACTGCAAAACCCACTATAGGCTGATTACCGTTGTTGAGGTATTCGGACAAGCCGCCCGACACCCCCCCATTCCCGTCTAGACCAGCGCGGCTCAGCCAGTCTCGCCATCCGCTACGAGTGCTCTTGCGATGACGAGTAAGGTAGTCTTGTTCTTGTGGTCCAATCACATTATTCAGGGCATTACGCACATAACCCGTGTAGGTATAATTCTTGTTGGTGCTCGAGGGAAGCACCGGGCATGATACCTCACTTGGTGCATATGAGCCACTTGGATTCGAGCGGCGCTGCAATTTTTTCCGCGCATTCTCAATGACGCGAGCTTCCAACACGGTTCTACGTAGCACTTCGCGCTGGTCTTCTGGAAGTGCCGCATCTAGCTCGTTGCGAGAAAAGACTTTTCGTCCATTCTCTTCAGACGCATAAGCAGCGGACTGGCTTATAGCCATACCTATGGCTAGCATAGCCCATGCTAAATAGCACCTCATCGCTGTTTCGGGTCAGAAATGTTTCGGAGAAAATCCTATTTATGCTATGCGGATTTATGTCCTGCACGCGAGGTGGCGCCCCAAAGTCCGTCAAGGGTCGTGCGCTGTGGGCATTTCTTTTTGGCTTGAGGGGCTAAGTCTAGATGGCGGGTATCATCGTGAAGCAAAACACGAAGCTTAGGAGATTGGTTTGGACCTGGATGCAATTCTAAGGTGTACAAGCCAGTATTGGAGCTGCGAATGTAGAAAGAATCTCGTAGTTCGGGGATCATCGATTTGAGAAATGTGTGAATCCATTGCCCATGGGAAACCAGTACAAGATGCGGCGGTTCGGCCTGACGTGTGTGTACAGGGGGGATAGCAGGCACGGTATCCGTTTGGGGATTCGGTGAGGCTGTATCGGTAGAAGGTTTAGCAGCGTCCGCTAGCGCCCCACTTTCGATAGCCTCGGAAGTGATTGGATCGGATCGCAATGCTTCGTATGCTGGCTCTTCAGGAGGCGTGGGAGTCGCTTCCCGGGAATCCGCTACGCTCTCTTGCAACTTCCAATTGAGATCAGAACTCTGCTTAGCTTCTTGCAGTTGTTGACTTTGTGCGAGATCCATGAGCCAATGGACCCATTTCTTCCCCTCCTTGACAACTCTGTATTGGAATGAGGTATGGGTATCTGCACGGCCGATCTCCTTAGAATCAGGTTTTTCGAACCCCGGAACTGCGCGGCCTTTGCGTGTACATTCTGCTTTGCCGAAATTTCGCTCCGACAAGCCAGAGTCTAGAAGTAGCGAAGTATGTTGTTGTAGGATCGGCACTGATGTGACTGGTGAGCGGAAGGTCGTGCTCCCCAGCGGGCTGATATCGAAGCCACATCCACGCGCAACTGAACATCCTGTTCGATATGCGCGACGAATGGGACTGGCAGCAATCAGGTGTGGCCGGGGTAAATGGAATTCATTCGACCGATCCCCCACTGGCCGCCACGCCGCTTCCAATGCCTCGAGCTGCGCTTCTCCACGCGCTGTGAGCGGCGCATCAGTCACACCCTGCAACACACGCTCTACATTCGCACGCGACTCGCCATGCCGAATCAGCGTCAAATACGCAAGCGGACGAACATCCGCCATGAAATTTCTATGAAGCTTGATCTCCACATATGTCGATCACTCTATGATTAGGTCTTGGAATCGATCCGGAAGCAACGCGCTTTTGTGTGCATCGTAGATTCTGAGTTAGTGAGGTTTTCCGACCTACTTTTCCAGGGCTTGGACATAGCGCTTATGCATCTCATCCACTTCTTCCTCGGTTGGGTTCTCGGTATGCAACACCTGAACAGGTTCACCAGTGACGACAGTGATTGGCCTTTGGTAGGGCATCAAGCCAAACGATTCGTGGAGTAGGCCGCGGCCTGCAATTGCGGGTAGAGTGAATCCGAACGAATGTTTCACAAGTTGCTGCAAGCGGTAAAGCCAGGTGCCTTCCTGATTATCAGCTTGGTTAAATAACTCATTCTCGCCGAATCCAAGAGTCGGCACGAGATCCGCACTAGATCAGAAAGTAAGACGTACCCTGTGCGCATCGCGACGCGTACAAATCCTTTCCGGTTCTCCAAAGTCAAGTTCAAGACACCAGGTCGTGATTTCAGACTTTCCTGAGCTCCTCCCACGACGATCACAATCGCACTACCAGGGCCCTTCCGCAATATAGTTTCACAAGATTTTCGTGAAACGGACGAGAAACCAAGGCTTAACAGATAGTCTCGATAAAGTGGGAGTTTGAAGTTGGACGATAATGTTAGAAGACTAGCAGTGATCCCTGGGAATTTCTCAGAGAACCCGCATGCCTCTGTCCCAAAAGAAATCACAGCTCCCATTCCAATAATCCCATGTGGATGGTAGCCGAACAGATATGGACGATCCGGTGGGAGTGGTGCCTTGTTGATTAATCGAACCGGGAAATATTCACGCATCAGGCGATATATCACAGATTTCCGTAGACGTGAACACCTGCGTCCTCCTGATACGGCTGCTCGGTCAAACACAAGGAACCACGTCATATAAGGCACAGCAATCAACCAAAAGGGGGGCAGTGTACTGAATCAGTCGTTTCTTTCGTACCAAATCAAACAGAACACACATAAGCTCAAGAACGGCATCATAGCCCAGTGAAGCACTGCCAAAGATTGCAGAATGCATCTATACAGTGGTTTTTGTCTGTCTGCATACGTGTTCGCAATCAATTTCCGTTCCAATTCTTGCTTGTCACCCGAGTTCCCTTCGGACCCCATGGTTGCCAAACGACAGTGTCCGTGCGCGCCACGTGCACTACTCACGTGTAGCCGTCGCGACAACAACCATTGCGTGGAGAAGGTAGAAAAGGAGTATGCTGCCGTTTCGTGCGCCGAGTGGCTCGACGTCGGCGCGCAATGGTGTTACTCAGGATGCGGCCCAATCGAAGCGCGTTAACTCGGGAGCAGGCCGAAGGATCCTATCCCAGAACTTGGCTCGTACTCAGCAGCGCGTAGCTGATATGAATACCAGCTCTGTATCAGCATTGAAAGTGGACAATACCAGTTTCGAAGAATGGATGAAGATGGCTACAGACAATGTGCGTATAAATTCTGATCAAGAAAATCAATTCTACGAATACATGGTCATTTGCCTTGATTGATTATTTCCATGACATGTCGCTTTTACGCTCCGAGTCGGGCGACGGATCGATCAATTTCCAAAAGGCGTCATGTACACTGGATGGATGTATCAAAGTCTGGACTAGTCGAGTAGATAGTGTCATGGTGGAGACCGGCCGTCTGCTTAGTGGGCTCCAGGATCAAAATGAGAGTCTCGCCGAGTCGGATGCGCACCGTGTCGATGCGGATGAGTCTCAGGAAGAGGATCACAGCGATGAAAACCGCGACCATCCAGCGCGTACCGCACGAAGAACGCGTCGCAATCGCCAAGCAACGCTTGTGAAGGATTTTGCTCAACTGCAAGTGAAGCGGTTCGATCTTGAATTCTCGGTGGATCCCTTATTCAAAAAGACTAGCGCAGACTTTGATGAAGGGGGCGCCGGGGGTCTCCTAATGAATCACTTGCATGTAGATGACTCGATGAAAGTGGTGTTTGACTCGACAGATTTCGTCAAAACAAAGTCGTCATCTGATTCGGCAAATGACGACCTCGGCAATACGAATGAAGCGACATCTGCAGAAGCTATCCAGGACGAAACGTCCATGGACATGGATCCTCCTAGATCTAGTGACCAGCGTGCCGAATCGTCTTTGGGCTCGACGCATTTCGATACTCTACGCGATCTGCTCCTGGACGCCGCCGATGCGAATTTGACGGGGATTGCTAAAGAAGACCAAGTCGATGCCGTTCTGAAATCGCGCGTACTATGCCCTTCGTTAGCGACGTTTGCATTTACTTCAGGAAACGATGCACAACTTCCTCTTTTGGACACAATGGAAGAAGACCTAGATTCTAATTCGGACGCGCCAAGTCTAGATAGATTCGCTGATACCGACGATCAACAAGATGCTCAGCCTGAGCTGGACTTCTTCCAGGAGGGCGACGCGGAACTGGGAAATGATGATTTTGGCGCAACCTTGGCACACTCTACCGACGAGAATACTATGGCGCAACCATCACAAGGTGAACATGATCTTCTATTCGACTACTTTGACAATCGCATGAAAAAGAATTGGGCAGGTCCCGAGCATTGGAAACTGAGTCGCCTCGCACAATCTTCTCATCTACAACGAGACCGGCGCGCACAAAGTATGGCGCCTAGTGAACCGGAGCAGCCTCGCAGACGGAAAGAGCCACCTACGATAGATTTCCTTACCCCTGAACAAGAACGCAATGTGCAGAAGCTGTTTGCACCTAGCACAACGCCTGCAAGTATTGCTATGCCGCGAGCTTTGAGGCAGGATACCTCGACGCATCTTCTTCCCGAAGACCAACATTTCAACTCCAAAAAGTTACTCCGTCTATTTCTTAAGCCCAAAGCCACCATCTTGTTGCAATCGAGACCTGATCTACTCCGGACTCGCGGCAGTGTTCGCGAAGACGCACCATGGGCCACGCTGGATGCTCCAAACGGTGAGCAGGACACATTTGCGGCCGATTTATTCCATGAAGACGATATGTATGATGATGTGCTCCCGCCTGCTGATTTGGACGTAGCGGGACAGGATCTGGATGAGAGCGACGACGAGACACTGGCTCTGGATACATTACGACGAGTTCGTCCGGAGTTTGTTGAGCATGCTAAGCGTGCAAAGCAGGTGGATATCAAGCAATTGAAAGACAATCTCTGGGATCAGCTGCAAAACCAACTCAATCCATCCACACCGACAGTATTCCATCAGGTTTTGGACAAGTTGTCTAGTCTCTATCCCAAGTCGAAGTTGCAGGAAATCAGCACTTCGTTTTGTTTTATCTGTTTATTGCATTTGGCCAACGAACAGAATCTTGCCTTATCGATACCCAATGTGATTTCTACTTCGGAAAGCGACGATCAGCTTGGCGCTCCAGAGACATGCGCAGAAGATCACCAAGATATCCCTCAGAATAGCCCGTCTCACCTCGGTTACCTGGATCAGCTGCAGATATTACAGATGATAGACAATGTATCCTAGCTATACCCCTCTACACCTTATTTACTTTCGAAAGCTAAACGGATTTTTAAATTTGCTCATATCGCGCATCTTGCTACGCTGTGGCACACTGGGCACCTCGGAGGATCGGCGCACGCCAGACTCAGCCGTGGGCGCAGGCGCTGCCTGACGAAGGTCTTGTGAGGTGTCGTTTTTCGATCGTGGATTGAGTTTGTCACTGATTTTGCGTGCATTCGCAGCAGCAGATGATGTGGCGGATGATTGTTTGTTACTCGGCTCAGGCTCCGCTTGCGCATGCGTTTCGTAACGTAAATCATAACGTTGCTGAGGCGAGAGAGTTTGTGGATATACGGGAGGTGGGAGAGTCTCTTTGTTGATTTTCTTGAGATTGGCATCCGCTTGCTTTTTCCGAGCATCTTGCTGAGCCTGAGCGGCACGCCGTGCTGCAATATACGATTCCGAGGGTGGCGGTTGACGAGAGGATCCCATGACACGCATTGCTTCCATGAACTTGAGTGGAGTGAAGGTTTGTGATGCGCCTATATAAACATCGACATGATTGCGTGTGGAGACCTCGTAGGCTGTGCGTGCTTCAGAATAGGTCATGCCTCCTGCAACAAACACAAGCACACGTTGCGCTGTTGCACTTCCTTGGTCCATATTAGCAACGGAATGTTTCCGAGAGGGATTGTCGGAAGCAAGCGTAACGACTGATTGAGATCGACCCTTTTGATGCCATGTTGGCTTAGCACTGCGAAGGCTGGTGGAACTTATGCCGCTTGTGCCACTCACACTTGTACTGCGCCCTGACGATGCATCGAAGCGTCCGACTCGTGCAAGAGGCGAGTCTTTGCCGCCCGTCGCAAAGATCGCCGACTGCAGCATGGAAGAGGCCATATCCGTCGCACTGTTGCTGAAGCTCGACATACTTCGCGGAGACAGCGAGCCGGTAGCAGACTGTTCGCTAGGCGCATCGCGAACGTAGGGGAAGAGAGTTTGATCGAGTCGGTTCATTAAATGATCTTCAATCATTGTACGTATCAATGGTTGATACCGACTAACGTCGTAGTTGAATGATCCGCTGCGTGTTTTGAGTTGTTTGCGTTTCTTACGGAAAATCACATCTAAGGTTGAATTGGAAGATTCGCGGACGATACGTACTCCCAGGTTGACCATGTTGTTGACTGCGGTCATCTCGCCATGCCCAAGACGTGCATGCTGGAATAAGCGCTTGCGGTCTTCGTCATGGACACCATCACAGAACATGATGTACAAGGCAATGATCCGTACTTTATCAGGATTGGAAATCTGCGGATCGTCTAACAGCGGCACCATTTCCTCGACAAGATTCCGTGGCTTGCCTCCTTGAGCAGTTTCCCCTGTGGCGCTATTCTGCTCGACGGTGGCTTGATCGGTCAACTTGCTTTTTTCGAAGCGGTCCATGCATTGCTGCGCGAGTGAAAGATGTAAAGAGAGCTTCTCTTTGGTAGATTTCATATGAGGCAGAGATGCCAGCATATCTCGCATACCATCGATTGATGTCTTGGAAGAAAACTCACTGGCTTCTCCTATATGAACGTTGAATTGCCGCGTAAGATTCGCAATGGCTTCGACGATATGTAGATGCCTGATTGCCACATAGATCTCGTCCTGATCATTTAGCTCCGCAACCGTAGTCTCTGATTGTCCCTCAGCATTGGTGTAAGTATGTTTGTACTTCAAACCGTCTTCGATGGGAAGCAGATCGTTGATCATTGCTTGATAGGTAAACTCATGAAGGAAAGGCGCTACCAAGTCCATCGAGCGGTCGGTGATTAGAAGCACACTTTGTGGCCGTCCAGGCTCACCGAGCATTTGTCCGTCGCGTGTGTATTCGTCCAAGGCCGCTTGAACACGGAACGCAAGTTGTTGGGTGAAATGCTGTCCGATTTCGATGCTTCCAGGAACTTCTTTGGTTTTCTTGGCCGCGGGAGGAATTCGCGCTGCACCGTCGATAGAGTCTTGGTGTGCTTCCTCTGCGAGTGGACCTAAAGGTGTAGGAGTAGGTGCATGGTACCGAATGATTGGATTCTCATTGAGTGTTATACACAGATTCACCAGGGATTCTGCAGAGATATCCAATTCCTCTTGAAGCATAGCCAAAGCCTCATCACGTCCAGGTGCATACGGCCCTTCCATTGGTTGATACAATGCAAAGAGGGCCGATGACCGTTTCAAATCAAATACCTGCGACTCGGTCGGTGTCAAGTTAAGAAACAAGTCGCTAAGTTGCTTGATACGTGGCGCAGCTTCCGACTTGGTCAGCTTGTCTACCAGCTGATCCGACACGGCATCCACGAAGAATACATGGCCTGCTGCATATTGTGGCGGTGTGTCGCCTTTAGGAGCCAGCTCACGAATCAAACGATCGACGTTCTGTGTCGTAGCACATAGCAGGTAAGCAGCTTCCATCTCTGGCTGCGCATCCCGGCGCTTTTCGATGTTTTCAACTTTGGTCACATTCTGTTCCAAGATATCAAACATTCGCATCACTCCCGATAGGAGCTGCATTGTATGCGAATCCACCACCAGCGTCTTCCATTTCGATGCGGGCTGTACAGATTGGATTGCTTGAATATACCCTGCTTTAGCTTCGCTCACATACGCTGCTTCACCAACGCCAACAGACTCTTGGTTGGCATCCCCGTTGGTCCCTGCACGATTCGTCGCGATCCGTCGCTCGACGCTTGTGCTCACGTGATATCCCCTGCTCGGTTCACGTGGAATGCTTCTGATTCTCCCGACCATGTCTTTCTTTGGCTTTGATCCGACGCTTGCCAAGCAGGGCAAGCGCGATGCAGCCGATGGGGATTCTGCGTTGGATGAGAAAATCGATCGCATGCTAGCTGCTAGCGCACAGGAAGATGTGGAAGTGTATACTTGGGGTCAAGACGTCTATGATGGACTTGGCGATCAACTCCAGGAAACCCATGACGATTTCAATGAAGATACCTTTGGCACCCTTGCACAAAAAGATATCGGCACGGATTTTGCTTTTAATACGCAGGATACCTCCAGCAAGAATGATCGGAATGCATCAGCGTTTGCTGTGTCCTTTGATGAATTCTGGAGCACGCCCAATCTGATGACCGATGCACCTTCTGGTGCTCCCTCCGGTGCAGCTCAAGGCGAGTCTTTGACGCCATTTGCAGAAAATCGTGAGTCAGATTTGCAATCGCATCAGGTTTCCTCCGGCGCATCGCCTGCGAGTCATGCTCAACAAGCTCCGATGCCGACGCCTGCGCCTGCAACCGCGCCCTCACGTCCCATGACCCTAGAAGAAGTCGAAGCAGAGTTACGTGCTAAAAAATCCACTACTCCCTCAACATCAGTAAGCCTGCCACAGACGAATTCTGGCTTGCAACGACAACCGTCGTCATCGCCTTCGCCTGCTGTTCCCCACGCCACGACTCAAGACCCAGCGCGGCATAGGATGTCTGCTGTTGCCGCTGCTGGTATTTCTGCGCAAAGCACTTCAGCGAATATGCCAGGGATGCCACCTGTTGCTTTGGCTCCTTCGTCATCGACGCAGCTACCCAGTCGACCACGATCGCCAGGGCCGCCACTGCAACCTGCACAAGATCCTCAAGCAGCCCACCTTGCGCGCCTGCGATCGATGCTGGAAGCATGTCCCAAACCCGTCCAAGAGTGTATTTTGTCTTTACCACCGCCTATCCAATTTGGGTCCTTAGAAGAGATCGCCGCGCGTTTCCCCGCATTACTCCATCCGAATGTGCCAAGTAGCGAAGAACAAGCAGCGATCCAAGTACTGCTTTCCACTGCTCCTGCACGGATGCAGCAATGGCAGGCCGCAGAAGAAAAACGACGTGCAAAGGCGGCCAAGATCGCGAATATCACTCGGTACAATGGCTTGATGAGCGGCTCAGACAAAGACTTTATTACTCGGATCCAAATCAGTCATTTGGTAACGCCTGATCCTTATGCTGATGATTTCTATGCACATGTGTTCTTTGCCGTACGAGGTGGTGGCCGGAAAGTGGTTCTTCCCACGTCAGCTAGCACCGAAGAGAATTTGTCTGACCCAAGTAGAAATCCAACCGACGAGAAAAAACCGTCTAAACGCAAATTGACTCGACACGAAAACGCTATGCTTCGAATGCAACAACAGGTGGAACGTTTAGTAGAAAACCGGAAGAAACGCGAAGCAAAAGGGTCCGTTGCATCTCTTAGCGGCACATTGGGTCGTGTTAGCTTGAGCTCAGCTAACAAACCTCGACAGATTTTGCAGGTCATCAACAACACTACACCTGTATCGGAGCAGGACAAGTCCAAGTCGGAAACCAGCGGCGCAGAGGATGCAATGCGAGTCGCATTGCAGGGTGCATCGCTGGATGACGCATCGCTCCGTGCGCATGGCGTTCAGAAACACCAAGCACTTACGCGGCGCGAATCCCTAGTGATTCTCGAACGGTTGTATGCGATGGTATTACGTCTTGAGCAGCTGCGTCGTGAACCCACCTTGGATAACGATGCAGATGCACTACGTGAACAAACTCAACTCACGGAAAATCTCTGGAACGAGCTGCGAGTCTTGGATCCATTACAAGTGTCTGATCCTCATCCATTTGTTTCCTTACTGAATCATGTCAAAGGCAAACGCCTACTTCCGCGTGCTTTACGACTGTTGGATGCCGAGCAAGGCTTGACGACTTTGACGATGTTAATTGCCCTATTCTCTTCATTGGACGCTGTACGCGACTACAGCCACCTTGAGCAATACCAAGCTTCGGATGCATTCCCTCACGCAGCACGCGCGCGCCTCAACGCGTCTCAAGCCGCAGAGATCGGAAGAAGCATCGAGGCGTTTGGCAATTCAGTGCTTTTCAATATGATCTCGCTGATTAATCAAGCCCCCTTGAGAATCATTAGCGGTATGCTGGCATTGTTGATGGAGCGCAACGATATCGTCAGCGTTTCAAAGACTCGCCCAGGGATCTCGATCTTGACCGTGCTGCTATCCCGTGCAGAAACTCTGCGGCAAAAGGCCTCCAACCTGGCTGGTCTCGAAGACGATGCGCCGACTGCGGACGAAATCCAACAATGGAGTAATGTGTTTGGGGTGCTATTTGATCGCCTGGCCGCCGACGGAATGCTTTCGCAACTGTTCCCCTCGACGCGAATCCAAGCAGCATTGCCATTCGGTGTAGATCTGTACTTAGCACATGCTGCGCGCAATCCACGTACTCGTTTCGACTTGGATGCCGAAGACGAGCCGGTGTGGAATGTTATGGCATTATTCGCCATTCACTCTGACTTGAACCAACAGCAGCGATTGGTGCAAGAGCTTCGTGAGAAGATCCTCTCGACGATCATTGCTGCCAAAGAAGCCAAGAGCAAAGGTGCACAACGGGAAGAATCCGTTCGGATTCACAACGTGAATCTGCTTCTACATGCATTGAATTTGGACGCAGCTCAGATATCTCTATAGCTATTTAGAGTGCTAACCTATATGCATCGTCCCAGTGCATTGCCTGTCTTAGTACACCGATCAGAATGAGTTCTGGGGTCCAAACAGTGAGTTGCTGAGTATGTGTGCCGTGGATTTGGATCTGTTCACGCAACGACCAAAGTTGCTTACGATCTTCACGAGCGCCGATGATATGATGGTGTTCCTGGTCCAATAGGCGTACCGTGGCTTTGGACAAGGGCATGGCCTGTCCACCAGCCGCTTGGATCACCCGTTGAAGCACATCCTGACTTGGCTGGACGGATCGGCTGAGATAAAACGTTTTGCCTTTGAGTAGTGCGCCAGGTTGTTGTGCACTTTGCGCTAAAGCATCTTTCAACCGCATATTCCATTTGGCTTCCTTTTCGTGGTCTTGCAATGTATATGACGCTGGATCAATGAATGCTTTGCGCCGTACAACCTCTTTCAGCCAATCCACCGAGACAATCTGCACGGTTCCAAGGGCAATAGCACACAGCATCTTTTCAGTGCGTGTTAGTCCTTTGGCGACAAGATGCGTAGCCTCTGCCACATCGTCTACATGACGCACTTGCAAACTCTCCAAAATAGCTAAAGTGCTTGGTTTCAATTCCACAGAAGTAGTTGCGAGACACACCTCCGTTTTCCGTTTGCGTCCCGACCCGGGAGTCTTGTTGAGATATGTGTCTGATTTGCGTTTGGGTCGCGGTGCCATACCTAACTCTGCCTCTGCAAGCTGATCATCACTTGGTGACGCTGCCGATGGTTTTGCGGACGCAGTTGATTCGGCATCGGCTGGATTTGCAAAAGGTCTTTGGCCCTGAGTATGCTTTGAATCGGACTGTCTTGAGGGTGTTTCTTGTGAAGCATCCAATCGGCTCTCACGCAATGGACTTGGCTGCTTATCAGCTTGCAAGTCCAACAAGGTAGCTGATCCACCACCGTTTGGCTCCGCTTCATACTCTTTCTCAACTACCGGATGTGTGGACGGATCTGCGCAAGGATGCGAGGTCGTTTGATCCATAATCTCTGCACGTCGCTCCGACTGAGCACTTGTTGTAGGTTTCTCAGTTAAGATAGACTCCGATGCCTTCGCAGTATCGGAAGCATCCGCTTCCAGTGTCGGTGTATGAGCGTGGATCGGTGACTGATTGACCGCGGTTGCCTCGGAAGCTCCGTCTGGATTGTGTGTCGGTCCAAGAGGTGATTGCGTGGTGATAGGAAGCGTGATTTCCGCTCGCTGAGGATCCCCAGTGAAAATTCTGTTTGGATTGGAATTCTCGTCGAGATTGAAATTTGCATCGCTTGAGGAATGGTGCAAGTAATCTGTTTTTTCGGGGTATATGGTTTCATCCACCAAAGCGTTTTGTGCTTGTAGCGAATCCGGATCAACTGGGGTATCCAACGGATTACTGGCCGTGTCATTACCCAAATGCTTTGCCGCGGCATCGTCGGCCACATTGCTTGCTTGTAAAGTTGATGCTGATGGTTGCTCTGCTTCAGCCTGCGGCGCTTGCCGCGGGCTCTGTAGAGCCGGTGGACAGTACTTGCTCTTACTAGGAGTAAGCCATGGCTCAAGACACGAATCAGGGACACCTGCGTGCCCAACGACTGCCTTGAGCTGGGCAGCACCAGGAAAGGAAATGAACTGTTCCTGAGCTAAGTTCTGTTTAGTCCAAGTCGCAAAACATTGCTCGAGCCAAATGTGATTCACCACGGGAATATTCCATTCGCGCGCTTTCTTCACTTTCTCACCGACCAGATCAAGCGCAATGCACACATCGTGCGACGGTGTCATATGGGGTGTAAAGTTGCCACCCATTTTGGCAATGAGCTCTTTTAGATAGCTTCGTGCTGCTCCGGAATAGTTGGTAATGGTCACTGCCAGCTGGGAAAATCCACGGACTGGCTCTCGAGGATAGGGAAAATGTAAGAGTCGATCGCGAGACGCAATTATTCGATTCTTTGACAAGATCTGTACCAACCATAACAACGTTCCCACCGGTTTGTTTTGGAGAATCGCTGCGCCGAACTCCTCACTTTCGCGGTATCGTGCTACAACAAGATCACTTTCTCTCACTGCAGCATATACTCTGTCATAAGAGGCGTCAGGCACTACTGTCTCGTTACACAGACCTCCTGCAGCCTCAACACGATCGCGCAATGAGTGCAATTCAGGATGCGACTCCAAGGCACCGCCATGGATATCTCGCGCAAATAGAACACGTTTTCCGGTCAACACGGCTGGGGCATCATCGATGGAAGAAGACAATGGCGAAGATCCAGATGGTTCAGGACGGTCCCAAGATGCACATAGGCATACAGGCAAAGAATTCGCAGCACGTAAGTCGAATAGATAGTCGTTGAGAGGTAATTTGCGGTTCAGTCGAAAGCTATCGTTGATCCAATGCGGCGCAACTACCTGAACCTGGATATCTGGCCGCTGTTCCAATGCACGTACTTTCGCAGACTCTCGAGAAATCGCTACGAGATGCGTCACTTCTTCACATAAGGTCTGCTTCACTGCACCGCCAAGCGATTCTACTGCTGCCCCAATTACCTCTTGATCGTGAGGCGATAGACTTGCACAACTAATCACTACTCCTGAGAAGAGCCGTGAGGGATCAGGCGAATATAAACCTTCAGGCTGCAAGGACTTCAATAGTACTGACCGAGTCACCCATTGTGGCTATTCGATCAGCGGGAAATATACGTACAGTAACAGCACATGGCTCCGTAGAGGTTCTTGAGGACTGTACATCGGATAAAGGCTGACACCATCGCAAAAATGAGCTGTGTGAAGCACTGGAAATGAAATGAGTGACATTCGCTTCAAAAGCCACTCGGTCATCAAATGCTTCGGCAGACTGCGCTCCATTTTCTCTTAGCAGCTTTTCAGTCTATATGAGCTTTTTTTCTTACCTCTTCTCGCTGGTTTCTGGTTATGGTATCGGCAAATGCATAGCGCACTCCATCAAACAGCGCGCGTTCTGCCATCGCGCCGCGCGTGTTGGACGTGTTCACTGAACGCGACTCCACGTGGCAAACTTCCCCAACACTTTCTTGATCGAGCCACGTGAAAGCTTATGTGCATCGAAAAGTGAGATCCCACATGGGGTGGAATAGGCAAAAAAGCCTTGGCTTGGTGTCGACGTAGCTATGAGATTGCTACGTTTTTCGTGCCTTTGAAAGCCACACTCAGTACCATGCATCCGCATAGTTGAATACTTTACGTCTTGAATACGCCAAACACTGGTGGAATTATCATCGTACAGTAAACCATGTCTAAACAACACAAAAACCGCCAACAACACCGCAGAGAGTGTCTTGATCGTAACTATGACCCGCGCGCAAAAAAAATTGGGCGCTTGCGTGCTGAGCAGGGGCTAAGAATTGCATTTCGGATCTGAGACTGCATCAAGATCCTGCGCCCTGAAATCATAAGTTGCCCACGTGGTGGCATCGGCGCCCCCAACCGAACGTTGATAGGCAGGATTCTTGGGTTTGAGTTGGACTCTCACGTTATGGCGCAAGACTCTCCACACAACGGAAAATTTGTGCAGAAATTGCGTGCTCTGAGCGCGGAGAGCCAAGAAAAGTGAGTGAGGCTATGGTGGCGAGGATGAAGAGACTGCAAGTCTTGCAAGCCATCCTTATACTTCGTCTTGCTTAGCATCGGTGTATAACGCTTAATCTTGTTCGTCATATAGGGTGGTTGCCATGGAGCCGACTAAAGTCAGTACCGTGGAGCCTCAACCTACATTTGCTCAAAAGGTGAAAGGTTTCTGCAAGCGAGTAGTCCATTACAATGATACCGAGGCCAATCGTCTTGGTGTTCCTATGGTGAGCGTCAACGAATTCGCTCGTGGTTACTATACAAACCCTCTGCATGCCTCTGTAAATTACCTCGAGGCATTGTTCCCTTTCCGAAGATGGATTCTGTCATATAATTCAACATGGGGCCTAGGTGACCTTATTGCTGGTATTACGGTGGGATTGGTGGTAGTCCCCCAATCTATGTCCTATGCTGCTGTTGCTGGATTGAAGCCAGAGTTCGGTTTATACGCGTCGTTTGTGGGTGTAGTAATCTATGCCTTGTTTGCAACCTCGAAAGACGTGACGATAGGGCCAGTGGCTGTAATGTCGCTCCAGACCCATAACGCAATTACGCATGTGCTCAAGACCGAAGTGGGACAAAGATACACGGATCATCCAGAAATCATAGCGATGGCTCTTGCGTTTCTGTGCGGAGTCATTACGCTCGGTATTGGTTTGCTGCGACTGGGATGGATTGTTGAGTTCATCCCTGCTCCGGCGGTGAGTGGTTTCATGACCGGCTCTGCGTTAACGATTCTCGTGGGACAATTACCCAAACTGCTCGGTGAAAAGAACGTCAGCTCTAACGACCCGATGTATCGCATCACAATCAATTTCTTCAAGCGACTACCCACTGCCAAAGTCGATGCTGCTTTCGGCGTGAGCGCGTTGGTGTTTCTGTATGCGATCCGCTGGATCTGCAACCGGATCGCTAGACGCTATCCTAAGCATGCCCGTGCAGCTTTCTTTGTGTCTGTGATGCGCAGTGCCTTTGTGATCATCATCCTAACTGCGGCAAGCCGTGCGTGGGTTGGTACGCATTACCATAATGAAAAGAACTATCCGATCAGCCTCATTCTCAATGTACCTCGCGGCTTCAAACATATGGGTCAGCCAAATCTGGACAAAAACTTATTGAGTGCGCTAGGACCCGAGCTGCCTGCCTCGGTGATCGTTCTGCTCTTGGAGCACATTGCGATTTCCAAGTCCTTTGGTCGTGTGAACAACTACAAGATCAACCCTAATCAGGAACTGATCGCTATTGGCGTTACGAATCTTGTAGGCCCATGCTTCGGTGGTTATGCGGCCACAGGATCCTTCTCGCGCTCTGCCATCAAGTCCAAGTCAGGCGTTCGCACGCCTGTTGCCGGATGGATCACTGCTGTGGTAGTGCTGATTGCAATTTATGCACTGTCCGGTGTATTTTATTGGATCCCTAATGCAGCACTCTCAGCAGTGATCATTCATGCTGTCGGTGACCTGATCGCTCCTCCGTCACTGCTTTATAAATTCTGGCTTATGAATCCCTTGGAGCTGGTCATTTGGACCGCCGCTGTCCTCGTAACTGTATTCTCAAGTGTAGACTATGGTGTGTATGTCTCGGTTTGTCTATCTGCGGCACTACTACTTATTCGAATCGCACATCCCCGAGGGCACTTCCTTGGCGTAGTCCATGTGCAGCACGTTGACAGTGGCGGTACACTTAGCACCAGGCAACTACGCGATGTCTACGTACCGATGGACAACAACGACCGAATGCGTGATCCCTCGGTGTTTATTCGACCGCCACCCCCTGGGATTCTTGTGTATCGCGTAGAAGAGTCATTCACGTATCCTAATGCCTCGCGTATGTCGGACATGATTTTGGATCGCGTGAAACAAACCACACGTCCTAAACGATCCGACTATTCGATCCGCCCTGGTGATCGGCCGTGGAACGATCCAGGCCCGCCCAATCCGATGATTACCAAGGCATGGCGCGCTCTCACCTTTTACAACAAAAGGCATCCAGGTGCATCTAGCGTCGACACACTTGTCCAAAATGCCAAACAGGAACAAGATCATGATAAGCGCCCACGGCTGCGCGCTATTGTCCTGGACTTTGGGTCAGTAAGCAATGTCGATACCACCTCAGTCCAGATTCTTGTGGATCTGCGCAATGCTGTTGAAGTGTACTCTGGACACCGTATCGAATTCCATTTTGCTCAAATTCTCAGTCCATGGATCCGCCGTGCTCTGTTAGCTGGCGACTTTGGCACTGGCTGTATTCGTCGTCACGTACGTGAGCTTGCTGCAGTGGTCCCTGAAGGAGCCGTAGGTGACCCGCGGGCGGTAGGCAGACATAATCCTCCTCCCAAAGGCGTGGAAATTGTGGATAATGAAGAGCAAGAGCCTACGCACAACAACATTTTGCCTGGCTCAAGCGACATCGAGTCCCAAGGCCAAAATCGTATTGATGAAATCCCCGAGGAAGATCTGAAAAACATGTACAGTGAATTCAGCGGGAAACCTACACCTGACTCCAATTCACTAAATCGTACAGGCGGCAGCAACGTGCCTATTCTATGGAACAATGATCTTACACCATTTTTCCACCTAGACGTTTCTGGAGCTGTCTCTGCGGCGCTAGAGAGCACCTATACGGTCAATGAATCTTCTTCAGAAGACGGTTCGTCGACAATAATCGAGTAGGAAGCTTGGCTTGACCAATGATTATTTTATGTATTATAGCTAGGGAATCCGATAAAAATGGGATAAATGTGAGCAGGTCTTATGTGCAGCATGTCTGACAACACTAACGATCCCCCTTAGTTTAAGCACTAATCAGGATTCCATCGCGACGTGCTGACTAAGCACGCCCATCTAGGCTTATGGCACGGTCCACAGAAGATGGGCATGATGCTCCTCTTAAAGTGAATCAACTGCTAGCTGAGATTGATGGTATGTTAGAATCATACCAAGAGCCATCCGTGCAGAAGTTTCATAAGACGGATGTCTCGGACGTGAGAAGCTTAGACCAGCAACGCATGTCGAGACAGTCCAGCAGTGTTTCTATGGCGTCTACACGCAATGGGCATCGACGACCGCTTCCACGCGCTCCTCGGGGACCCCGCGGACCGCAATATGCGATATCCATAAGATCATCAAAACTATCGAGCTGTACTTCACCACCCCCCTATACCCACGATGCTTCGACCCTCGGTGAGGGAATAAGTCGACGCGGCTCTGAGGCTACCATCGGCACCCAAAGTGACACTCAAGAGACCGGCGCGAAGTTAAGTCGTTTGCCTTCTGGCAGTACTACAAGTCAAGAGACTTTGCCGCAGTACACACTCAAACGATCAGGTACAAGAACCTTACGCTTATCTGACGCACAATTAGTCTCTGCCGCTACTGTCTTACGCGGGACATCGGTGGACATGGCACAATTCTCCCAAATTGCACAGCTACTTGTTTGTACTTTGCAACGGAAACCATTGATCAAGGGCAGCGTTGTTTATCCTTTGAGCTTCACGGGAAGAATGGTGATTCAAGCCATCCGTGAGATTATCATGCAATATGTCCATACGTCCTTGCAATTCTCGCAGGAAATACCAGATGACCACGCCCAATACATGGCCATGTCAATTGGGCGCTCGTTCAAAACGCAGTTGTTTCTACACGAGGCGGATTGGGAAGATCATCCATTCAGCGCTGGGGTCGATGAGGTATATATGTTTTTCTCAGACGGCGCAAGCAGTGATAAGCTGGATATGCCAGCTGTCCAAGCATCAAATGTAGAAGGTGCTCTTTTTGAGCGCCAGTCACCGAACAGGGTTGGACTCGGTGCACAAGCTGCTCTAGCCTGTGTAGGGTCTTCGTTGCAAGACTGGCCCACAGGAGTTCTGGCTCCTCTCACGCGTTGCTACAGTCCAACCTGCGCCTTGACGTCTGACCCGCACGAAACCTGCTATGTTCCAAGCTGTCCTCGCATGAATCGCGCGTGGCACTCGACGGACTTGAGCGTAGCCGATGCTAAAGATGAGACACAAATCGACGCCACATCTACGAAGGCTTGGGTGGAAACTGTACCACAGGAGCTGGTAGCCACCTTGCCTACGCGTGAGGTCAAGCGCCAGAACGCCATCTTTGAAATGATACAGAAGGAAGAAGCATTTCTACGTGATCTACAATTGCTCGGCCACTATGTACACAACCTTCGTAATTTAGCCAAGACATCTGGCGTTGGCATGGCACAAAGCGCACCACTGTATGGTGCGGACTTGGATCGGTTCATTGATACTGTGTTTGGAAACCATTCTGAGCTATTGAACTATATTTCGGCTTTTTGCGATCGTCTACAAGAAAGACAACGTGAACAATCGCCTTTAGTAGAAACAGTCGGTGATCTTGTGGTTGAAGCAGCATTGGAGTGGGGATCAGCTTATACAACCTATGTCCAGCACTATCCTGTCGCTCTACATACGCTTAAAAACGCTGTCGCGACCAGCGCACGTATGGCAAAATTTGTCGATGACTGCCGACGGGATCCAGCGTCTAATCGACATCCCTTAGAGAATTTCCTGTTCCGACCGCCAGCCAGACTACAACGGTATCATTTGCACTTGGAATCGATCGTGAAGTACACTGAACCGGAAAGTAGCGATCATGAGCAGTCGATGCTGGCAATGGAGATCATTGATGAGCAATGCAAAGTAGCTCAGGCAGGTGTCGAGGCGGCAGAGCAGCGGTTGCTCGTCGATGAGTTTGCTGCGCGACTTGAAGCGAAACGTTCAGACTGTGAAGTGGACTTGAATCTCTCCGATGCTAAACGCAGAGTGTTACATCATGGAATCGTGTTTCGGCGCCCAGACGCTTTCGATTTTGAGTGGAAAGAGATGGAAGCGATTTTGTTGGATAATTATTTTGTGTTGGCGAAACGAAAACCATCTTCTTCGAACCTTTCGATTGAACACAGTGGAGAGAAAGTCGGTGTTCCTCTGGTGTATAGTATCAAAGTACGTCGTGTTCTTACTTACCAAGCCTGTACCTGTCGGACTAGTCGAGGCATCAGGCTTTCAAGAGCCATCTATATCTCGAGGTCATTTGAATCGTCGTTTAATGCCGGGTGATATGACAGATATGTACCCGTTTACGTTGCATTTCCCCTCTCGCGAGCCTTTCTCGTTATATGTCGCAACAGCCCAGCAACGAGCTGAATGGCATCAACACTTTCTTTCCGTAGTCGCAGCAACCCAAGCTCATGAAGCGCTTCATTCGCCTTTCCAACGTGAGCCTCTGTGTGATAAGTTGTTCGGCAATACATACGAAGGACCTATGCCTCGGATCACTTGCGCAGCCACCTTTTACCTACCTGACCAAACTAGAATGCTTGCTGTTGGAACCAGCGATGGTGTATGGATCGCTCTTCATGGTCAGTCGCGTTCCTTCCATAAGGTGTTGCATTTAAGAGGCGTTACACATTGTGCTGTACTTCAAGAGCAACGCCAATTCTTGTTGCTCGCCGAGCGATCATTGATCGCCTACGATCTGGAGGTCTTAGTCCCTAGTCGTGGGCCACCCACGAAAGTCATGCCTCAGAAACTTAGTGGGAATCGCGATGTGTTATTCTTTGCTACAGGCTTTATCAACGGCAAACAGCTTTTGGTGTATGGCAAGAAACGTACGGCAGAAACCTCCGTACGGATATTGGAATTGGTCGGTGCTACCAATAATCAAACGGACACCTCTAAAGGTCTCTGGCGACGTCGTCCTTCGGAAACGTTTTCTCATTTTCGTGAACATTCGAAATTTTACGTGGGTTATGAGGCTACTGGAGCGCAATTCCTGCGCCAGGCGCTTGTGGTTTATACGCATCGAGGATTTCAAATCTATAGTTTGGAAACTGAGACTTTGGACTTATTCCCATCGTCCAATCTTCGCGACGATTCCAAAGTCGTGGCCCTAGTGAAGCAGCTGGATACTGCACGTCCCTTGGGTGTTTTCCATTTATCCAACAGTCTCGTATTACTGTGCTACGATCGTTTTGCTTGCTACGTCGATGTCATGGGTCACTTTATTGGAACCGAAGCCGCATTTTATTGGGAGGGTCTACCAACTCGCTTTGCTAGTGCAGCTCAGTATGTGTTGGCGTTTTCAGAATCCTTCATCGAGGTTTGGGATCCGATCGCCGCCAAACTTTGTCACATTCTACGAGGGGATGACTTGCAATTATTGACAAGGCAAGACAATGCATATGAACCAGCTGCTACATTGCTTATTGCAGAAGGTCATCAACAAATTACGGCGCTACATGTAAAAATCAACTAGATACCCTTAATTAGTATGCTTATGCTGCACAACCGTAAAACATGGCTTGCCGGTCTCTTGTGTGATGGTGGTGATTACGTCGTAGACAAAGTAGCCATATGTCAGGAAGGCGAGCAGTACGGCACCAATCACTGTCCACTGCGCTGATACGAGGGATCCTTGAAGGATCGGCTGCGAGAGATTGGCATCGATCGCACCCAAGATACTTGGGATGTACATCCAATTCCAATAGGGGAATGGTCCTCGGCATACATGCGAGATAATTACCAAACCTACCAGGTATGCGAAGCTAAGTCCCCAGTAAAACATAAACGGAACATAGAGCGAGCCATGTTTCAAGAGTTGAGCATGGTGTCCATGCATCCAAGAAAAGTTGGCCGTTGTTAGCACCACGAAAGGAATCAGCCCAAGTAGAGGTCGATACACGGATCGTTTTTGTTTCAGGCACGCTTTGTACACATTCGCATATCCCATCAAAGCGTTGCCAATCAGTCCAACGAGACCGAAGGTCATAAGAATATCGCTTAGAGGCCAATTAGCCCATGCGTAATTTTCACGCACATACGGAACATTAGCGAGGCCAGTCAAATTCAATACTCCATTCAAGTAGAATGTTGGACCGCCAAAGATCCCAGCAACAACATACACGCCGCACAGCATCAAGATTCCCTCGACAGGCCCACTGAAAGCAGACAGATAGAGAGAGTGAGTATGAACCTCTTCCCACGTTGACAGGTAAAAGTTGGCAGTAGAGGCAATCAACGATAAGATTGACCAGTAGGAGCGGCCCATCCCCAAAGCGGTGGTCGCCAGGAAGTTTTCAAGTGTGGTGTTTAAAGCGTCACAACCATGATCAAATAGCTCGCCCAAGGGACCTGCCATCCCAGTTCTACGCGCTTGTTTCCCATCGATGCTATCCAAGCTCTGATACATAAACAATGAGAATGCCCAAATCACGAAAAAGTACGGCGGAAGCACTGAAGCAAACGAAGAAGATTTCGTCGCGTCGAGCCCCGTAGGTAGACCATAGTTCGACAAAATCGGAATGACTGGCAAACTACCTTGATTTTCCGATAAAAATTGAACACGAGTCGCAGTGATATGATCCAGACCCCAATCTCGCCAAAGCAACGAGACAACGTTGGCCAATACCAACAGCAGTCCACTCAACGTAATCGTGTTTGGTGCAATCCACAACGGGAACCACGTAATCAACCAGTTCCAGTAGGGACCAAGCACATATTTGGACACCAGAGAGTGATCTTCACCGGAGTATTTGTACTTGTGAATCCCTTTGCGAAGCTCGGGACCTATATAGTGCAGCATGTTACCTAACAAGAGGACCGTGCACGTGCCATACGGACCAGGGAAGCAACTCGCGTTGCTGAGTCAGCTTCTTGATCAACGCGTGGTTACCAACAGCTGCCATGGCGTATGCAACGAGTGGTGGAGGGAGCCAAACCAACCTGAGTTCGGCTAAGGAACGTCACTACGCGTACCTTGCATCTCGGTTGGGCGCACTTCACAACACTTTGGAGCATACAAATCACTACATGACCGTTGCTAGTGAACAAGCTGCTTACATGAGGGATTTAGGGATCGGTCAAGCATCTTTGTAAGTGGAGTCGAATGGAATGCTTATCTAGGTTTATGGCTGCGCTCGATCAGGTGGATCGCGAGAACGCGAATGCGCCAGAGAAGAATGAAAAGTCTACGAGGTGATCTTAGGCACTGTTTCGTACCCTGCATCTTCCCAAGCACTAAGTACGGCCTGCCGCAGTCGTAAGAGTGCCTCGTTTGCCTCGTCAGGCTCGATCAAACTGAACGAGGCTCGCACATAGGGTGTCTTTCGCTTATCAGCAAAGAACGCTGCGCCTGGCATGGCCAGAACGCCAAACTCTAACGCTTTCTGTGAGATAACTTGATATGAATCGCCTTCTGGCGCATCTGGTGTGGGCGGAAGATGCAATTTGATCCAATAAAACATACCAGCAACGGGTGTCACATACGTCGCCAAGGGCTTTTCACTTTCTGCTCCAAGGATACGATCCAGCTGACGTCCAAACATGTCACGACGCTCCATGTACATCTTCGCAACATTGGCTACATGACGCAGAAACCCATCCACACCCCAATAATGGATCAATTCTCCGACAATTGCCTGGGATGCACCGCTTGCATGTAGATTAGTCGAAGCTGTAAGTGCAACCATGGCGTTGATCAAAGGCTTGGGGCCACATGCGAAGCCTAATCGGATGCCTGCAGAAAGAATCTTGGAAAAGCTCTCGAATCGCAATACATAGCCATAACCCAGTTCACTTCCCTGTTCGTTCTCCAGTTCAAAGTAGCTCAGCGCACGTTCCTGATTTGAGGCATCTTCAGTAAGATTCTCAAACGATACGAAATAGTATGGATCATCTTCCAACACCAGAATGGAGAACTCGCGGGCAATCGCAAGGATCTCGCGCTTGCGTTCTGTTGAAGCAGTGGTGCCTGCGGGGTTCGCTCCGGTAGGCACAGTATACACTGCCTTAGGGTATCGAAGATGTTTGGTTTTTTCAGAAGTGTTCCAGTTCTGCAATGTCTCACGCAATGCCTTGGCAGAGAGTCCTTGATGATCGCTCTCCACACCGCACACTTGGACCTTATGAGTCACAAGCTCTGGGAGTACTCCACTAAGGTGAGTCATACACGTACGGATACACAGGTGATTCTACTAAGACGGTATCTTCCGGGTCAAAAAGAATAGAAATCGCCTTGGAAAGCAGATCTTGGCTTCCAGTGCCTAACATCAAACCGAACTCGCCTGCCGGTTGCCCATCACCTCGAGTACGATGATGGACTCGGCTGAGAATTTTGTCGATTTCACCCAACAAAATATCGTCACCGGACGAGCTGCCATATTGAAGAGCATTTTCGAGCCGGCTTCCATCGATAGTGATCTCCATTGGTTCGCCAGAGGGCTTACTACCAGCCTCCGCTGAGGGTTTCAGTTGAAGTGTAATTGACTCAAAAGGAAAACCATCAGGATTCGGCTTTCCAGCCAAAAGTGAAATCATGTTTGGCTTTCTCTCCAACGGAAAAAGGCTGCGGATCGCCGACGCAGGACGGCTCTTGGCCGAGTGCGATAAAAGCTCCGATGATTCCAGTGGCATGGATGACCTGATAAGGAGCTCCATGCCTCCACCTCACCACTCATCTCTTGATGCAAGCTTCTGGCTGTCTCCACACTATAATCACGTGATCCGCCCGTTTGCGCGCTGATTGTAGCTTAACGACAGTCGAGAGAGCAAGAATCATGGTAAGTGGTGTATGTGGCTTACGATAGCCGCCAGTCAAGGCCAAGGGTGGCCGTATGATGGCATTGATTGATTACAGATTGCGTGTAACGCTCAATGACGGTCGGCAAATGACGGGGCAGCTTCTCGCTTTCGATACCTTTATGAACCTGGTGCTGTCGAATAGTAAGTGAATCCTACTGATGTGTAGCTGAAGAGTTTCGTCGGATAAAGCCCAAGAAAAGAAAGCAGACAGAGAAGTCTAACAAGAAACAGAAAGTGACTCAGGGAGAAAATGCAGAGGGTCACGTCGAGGACGAGGAGGATGAAGACGATCTCCCTCCAGCCCCACAAGAACAAAAACGTACTCTAGGACTAGTGATCCTACGTGGAGAAACGATCATCAGTTTAAGTGTCGAAGCACCGCCACCAGAACCTAAAAACGAGCCCACTATGGCACCTGGACCTGGTCAGGGTGTAGCATCTGGTCGTGGAGCAGGACTTGGGATGGCGCCCCTTATGGGCCGACCTCCTATGGGTATGCCACCGCCGCCGGGTATGCCGGCTGGTCCGCCGCCCGGATTTGCACCACCTCCGCCTGGTTTCCGGCCGCCAGGTGCGTGATATAGCCGTGATTCTGTTGTAGAGCAGCTTGAAAACTATATATTATGATTGGTATCCGAGCCGTTCGAGGAACTTGTCGGCGAACCAAGCATTCCCTGGCGTTTGCGTAACGACGCGGATTATCGGTACCTCTGGAATCACTGGTCCACTCGCCGACTTTTTATCCTGATCCTCTTTTAGGCCGTGCTCATTTGCAGGGCCACGCACCTGTTCGATCTCGGCCTTATTCCGGCCTTTGACGGCTGCGCCATGATTGCGGCGGTCAACAACACAGAAGCCACGCGTAAGTTTCCCTTCCGTTTCCACTAGGAAAGGTCGCTCGACCGAATCCCAGCCGGGAGTGTCGGCAAAAATAGCGTGTGCTACAGCTAGCGGATCGTGTGCCTGGAATAGATCGTGTTGCGAGGCATCAAACGTCACTTCGGGGGGCGCAAACGAGTTGGTCACTGCGCGCGGTTTCCTCAAGAACAAAGAAATCAGTCGCACGAGTTGACTTTGTTGATACTTTTCGTCGTCACTATTTCGGACCAAAAGCGAGTAGGGCACAGTATGCTCCGAGGTAATGTCCAGGGGAAATAAGTAGATAGGAAGCGGTGCGTCGCCCTGTGCAACTGCATCTTCCAGCAGCACCTTAGCAGCCCATGGATCAGCGAAGAAATTGAATTCGGCTGTGGGGGATGTGTTTCCTGGAACATCCAGAGCACCACCCATGATACTAATACATCCGACACGTCGGAATGTGCTGGGATCTTTCAAATAGGCGGAAGCCAGGTTGGTCAAAGGAGCTACAGCCGCAATCCTAACAGTGTTGGGAGGATGCTTACGAAGTATCTCGAGGATGAGTTCATCAGCAGGAACCGTGGACGGCTGGAACAGGTTTGTCTGTGTAGCTTTTGGGAAAGGGTCGCCATCTAAAAAGGAAACGCCAGACATGCCATCCCGACCATGGAAATAGCTTGCAGTGAACAGCCGACCTCCCAGAGGCTTCGTTGCTCCCACAGCGACAGGTACAGGCTTACCTTTGATTCCATTCTGAGTGCGTTCATGTAGCAATTCGTTACTTAGAGCGCCATCTTGAGCTGTCACTTGAAGTGCATTTGCCAAGCGCAAAATGTTATCATAAGCAAAGTCCAAAGTGGTATTCCCGAAAGTCAGCGTGACTGCTTCCAAGTCTACCTCAGGCGAGCCCAGAGCAAGCACAATCGCAAGCAAATCGTCCACTCCAGGATCCGTACTACATAAGTCAACTCATAACACCTACTCAATGATCAACGGCACACCTGGCATTCTGAGGATGTGGAGTGATAATTGAAACACAAAAAGCTTCAAAGTGGAAGTGAGCAATAGAAGATTAGGTTTCCAAGCTATAGATATCTGACCTGCGGTGGTTCCAAAGCGGCATTTCTGCTCTGACACGCTCAAGATCATCGAGCTGAATATCTGCAATACAGAGAGTCGGATGAAACGGCGGCATATCGCTAGATAAGAGCAGTATACGTACGAGCATTGGGCAATCACACTGCCCCACGGGTCCACAATCATAGCATGTCCCCAGGATACTCTTGTAGTGCCTGGATGCTGGCCTTGTTCATAAGTCAATGGAGACGCACCGATTTGGGCGGCAGCTAATACATAGCATTGTGTATCCACCGCTCGGGCTTGTAGAAGTAATGACCAATGCGCAGCACCTGTCCGCGTAGCAAATGCCGATGGATATGTCAGAAGCTGCGCGCCTTGCTTGCGCAAAGCCAATGAAACCTCCGGGAATCGCATGTCATAGCATGTGAGTAGCTACGTTAGTGATCACAATGACCTACGCCGATGCGGCCAAATGACGTCTCAATAGGCGGTATGAGCTCCTTGCCTGGTATTGTGCTATTACTTTCCATAAGGATGGGCCCATTGCGCATATTTACATCGTAGAGATGCAGTTTGCGATACTGTGCCTTGACCAACCCTTGCTTATCAATGAGTAATTGCGTGTTGTAGCATAGCTTTGCATCATCCTCAGGCTCCTCATGTATCCCGACGCTAATCCAAACTTTATGCTGTTTGGCGGCGTTGCGAATACTGCTCACAAAAGCTTTATTGTCTTCGCTACGCGTCAACTCAGGGCCTTTGTCCGGTGTAGCAATGAAATCTGTCGCTTCTGGCAAAAACACCGCCTCAGCTCCTGCTTTCGCAGCTCGCGATACTAGCGAGAGTGCCACGGCAAGATTCTCTTTGATCACACCCCCGCTTGTCATCTGAGTTACAGCTACTTTCATGATGGACATCCCTACCTCCACCTTTCATAGATCACTAAAGTAGGTTTGGATCCTACGGATTTACTCATTGCGCAAAGGCAGCATGTAGATATCAAGGAGGTATATGCACAGGACGCTGCTCGTTCTGAGACAACGAATGGGAAGAATTTTGAGGACCAGACCTAAGATTACAAAAGAGCTCGAAGTATTGCAAGTTTCGGCTCATTTCAATTAAGACAATTACCACCAGGAAGAACCATCGCCGCCGCCAGAGTCTGGCGCAGGCGGACCATTGTACATGCCATTTGCACTACCGCCGTAGCCACCGCCGTAACCGGTGGATCGCGGGCCATAAGCACTGCTTCCACCAAAGCCAGCGCTGGAACGCACATCTCGCGAGGCACCACCGAATCGGCTACCGCCTCCGCCTCCCATGCGTCCACCGCCACGTCCACGACCTCCGCGCATGCTGCCACCGCCAAATGCACTTTCAGAGGCAGTCATTTCGAGCCAAGGCGGGATCTCTTGCTTAGCTTCCTGCAACAGTTTAATCAAGTCGCGGACGATATTTCTATTGTTCCGGTTGAAGAAAGCAGTGGCATGACCCACGTTTCCGGCACGTCCAGTACGTCCGATACGATGAACATAGTCATCGATATCACTGGGCAAGTCGTAGTTCACGACATGCGTCACATTGGGAATATCCAATCCACGCGCTGCTACGGCAGTCGCGACCAAGATGGAAGTACGTCCAGAACGGAACAAGTCCAAAGCGTACTCACGCTCACGTTGCGTACGATCACCGTGGATCGAAGTCGCTGGGATATTTGAGTAGATCAAGAAGTCAGAAAGCATATCGGCCATACGTTTGGTTTCGACAAAGATCAACGTCAGGCCACCCTTGGGCATGGCTGCAAGCACATCCAGTAAGACCGATTGCTTGTCACGATCTTCTACATATTCAATTTTCTGCGTGATGTTTTCCGAAGTAGAGCCAACGCGACCTACCGAAAGGAACACATACTCTTTCAAAAAGTCACGGGCAAGCATCTGGATGTTTTGAGGGAAAGTCGCGGAGAACATCAGCGTTTGTCGGTCCATCACCCCAGGCATATCTTCGCCAAGGACAATGCGGCGAATTTGAGGTTCGAAACCCATATCAAGCATACGATCCGCCTCGTCCAAAACAAGGAAGCGAACATTGCTGAGACTGATGCGACCACGTTCGATCAAGTCCACAAGACGGCCGGGTGTAGCTGAGAGAAGATCGCATCCACGTTCAATTTGACGCAATTGTGCGCCCATCTCTGCGCCACCGTACACAACAGCAGGTCGAACCCATGATCGGTAGGTGAACTTACGTGCTTCGTCATGGATTTGCGACACCAACTCACGGGTCGGAGCCAAAATCAAGGTAGATGGGTATGCTTTAGCACGGCCATACGAAGGGGGCGCTTGGACCGTCAGCGGGGGTGGGCCATGCGTGAACAGTGCCGAGAGAATCGGGAATAAGAATCCACCCGTTTTGCCTGAACCGGTTTGTGCACAACCCATCAAGTCACGGCCTGCGCCAACGATCGGGATGGAGTACTTCTGTACAGGGGTTGGTGTGGTGTAGCGAGCCAATCTGATATTAGAGATAAGATGTTCATCAACAGGCGGGTGGGCGAATTCCGTAATAGGCTCTGGCACATCGTTACCTGTGGCCTCGACGGGAATGTCGCTGTATTTATCGAAATTGATTCCAGTTCCCTGCGAGTTACCATCGTTGGCTTCGCCGAACAACTCGCGCTCAAGACGCTCGTTACGAGGTCCAGGAATATGTTTGCCATCTTTCCATGTACCGAAGCCATCGTTACGTCCACCGCGTCCTCCGCCGCCACCACCGCCAGCTGTCAAGTTGCTCCATCGGCCACCGCCTCCGCCGCTGGGTGGTGCATCCGACATTCGGCTTCGTCCTGAGCTGAACGCCGAAGGGAATGATGACCCGCCGCCCCGACTACCAAGAGGAGCGGGTGTTGCGCCAGCTGGTTGATTGCGCATATGAGGGGGAACGTAGCGCTTTTTCGGAGCGCCATTCGCACTGTTTTCCTGTACATTCATCTTCGAGAATTCCTTCTCAAGGCCACCGTTGCTGGCTCCATGCTGCGTTTCACTTGTCATTTCTGTTGTCGTTAGAAAGAAGATTTCGCTCTTCCCTGAGAATTGACAAAAAAAATTCTTTTCCACTCCTGGAACTGTACCTATGGGCGTCTTCCCTTGGCCTCCGCCACACGCTATCGAGCCAATAACTGCACGTGGCCCAACTCCACTGGATCGCATCATAATACTTTTAAAGATTAGGCTAGTAGGAAGAGCATGATATAACACATAGAAGATTCAATGGCGAGCTAGCAACTAGATATATTGTTGCGTGAACTATTTCAAAGATACAAGTCGTATTCACTCCCGCTGTCCTGCAGATCCAATGGTGGAGGCTCAAAGTCTGAGCATGAATCTGTCAAGTACATAGGCTCGCTTCGTTGTGGGCCATTAAGTGACTTAGACAATGAATCAATAGATGCAGCGGGAGAGGTGCGCGATACATCGGAGGAACCAGGTAGGGGTGGTGGGGGTGCATGAAGATTGAAGCGGTCCGCAAGCATCGAGCCTAGCGATGACATGGAACAAGACTTGCCAAGCTTCGGAGGCAGATGCGGCATTTTACTTGGACTCCTGCAATGTTGATTCCATTGCCGGGATTCCAAACTAGGATCAGAGTTGGTGCATGCGAGTTGCAAAGAGGTAGTATTGGATTTGTACGGTGACCTCTGGTCCATCCCATTGGGTGTTGGCCGATACAGTTGGGTAGGTTCGTCACTTGAGCTTGGTACTGAGGGTGTACAGCTCGCAACTTCCGAGTCAGTGACACAAGAGTGATTCTCCTGGGCAATCTCCATCATAGGAACACGAAGTGCCGAGCATCGAGACTTAAGCAGATCCAGAGACATGCTCAGCTCGCGTAACTCACGTAGATCCTGGTCACAGAGTCGATTGCTAATAGGACACGATTTCCGATCATAATCCACTGGGCTATGCGTCCGTACCTCAACAGGCGCTTCATTGCTGAAACGAACACAATTTCGCGCACCACTTCGACTTCGACGAAATCCTCTTTTGCCTCCTACAGAGGAAAGCGGAGTTTGGAGCGCAGGCATACTTGCTCCTGCTGTGCTTCGACGCAGCACGGAAGGTGGCCGACGACGAACTCTAGCGGATGGAAACACTTTACTGCTAGCCGATGTAGGAGACAGCTTCTCGTCTTGGCCGGGAACCAGTGTAGCGGTGCTGGACGCGATATCTGTGCTATTTAGCGCGTCGGACTCCAATGGCTGATCGCGGCGGTTTTCCAAAGGCTCGGTTACCTCATGACACAATGGCGACGGAACAAACGGGGTTGTATTCTTACTCTGATGGCATGAGAGCGGGCCAGCAGGCGAAAATGTCATAGTACAGTGTCCGCGTTCCGTGCCCAAGCCCAGCTCGCTTGCATTGTTCGACTGCGGTGCGGGTATGAGGGGAAGATCGTCAGCATCACCCATCAACTCAAACACCCGACCTTTACGGCAGCTTGATTGATATAGAGGCGAGTCAAGTGGGCTTGTGCTTGACTCAGGGAATTCATCAGAAGCATTTAAGAGATCCTGATTGGCTTCTGTATGCGTCGAGACGCCCGGCGTGCTGCTCGGCTGTAGAGTATGCTGTTGGTCTTCGGCATAATCCTTGCGAGGAGTATCCTCATTCAAGTCGATCGGCGTGTCGGAGTCCAAAAGGCGTTCATCCACTTCGGTGACAGGCTCTAGGTCCAAGTCTTCCAAGTCAGGATAATCACTATGGTCTCCATGGTATAATGAAGAAGTCAGGCTCGATAAGCTGCTTGTGCTGCCGAAAGTCGACTCAGTACCAGGGCTGCTAGCGAGTTGCGGTGCAGAAAGATCTGAGCTAGTTGATAGGGTATACGATGTACTAGGAACACCGACCAGACCGGAATCTGTACCGCACTTTCTCATGCGCATGAATTGCTCGTTCGATTTGTACAATCCATACACTTTGGCTTGTTCCGGAGGTTCGTCGGTAGCAGCGATTGCGAGGGAGCTGTCGGTATCGGTCGTGAGTGTCGAGCGCATCGTTCCGATCAGATACTATACGTTTCCTGTTAGAACTTCGCAAAAGCCAAGGCGCTTAGCATTCCGTGTCTTATCTCAACACGGATTCAGGCAGGCCAACAATTTTAGAGAAGTGTGTCGATACTGATAGACACGTCGAGACACCAATTCGACTCGGTGCTTTGATAACACGAAATCAGAAGAACAGAAGGAACTAGGTACAAGCTATGTAAACCCCAACTAAGTGTGAGTGGGTCACACCACGTCAATCCTACGCGTCCGGTTACTGAGACAAGATAGGCTGCGCGTGGGCTATGTAAAAGTAAGCACAGCCAATATCCTGGTTCCTTGATGTAGTGACGCAGCCCAGGTCCTGTTTAGGAGCGCGCAAGTTTCGTAATGTAGCCAATCCGCGGAAGGCTGTTTCGGGCCAATAACAGCGTGCGGGCGAATAACGTACAGGAAAGAACTGTATTGTTCTCACATGGCGAGGATCACGTGAACTTACGACGCTTAGGAGTGTCGTGTAGGAAAGGCTCTTCTTCGTCGACTGTAGTCTACATCAAGATGGCGGAATCAAGCAAGGCGATGTGAGTAGATTGACAGATGGCGAACATGTACTAACCAGCAGCAACCCTATGAAGGTGTGTTGAATTGAACTGGTTGGACGGTGTTGCAGTCGCTAAGGGGATGTTGCCGCAGATGAGTGTCCGAAGAACCTTGAACTAGTGCTATGACTTTGGCCAAGATCAAGTGCCAACTTTGAGCTTGAAATGACAAGGTTTTTGTATACTGCTGTTCTACGACCTCTAAGCTTCGATGCATCCCAGCAAGCACTGTATACTGTAGCCAGTGTAATTAAAGAACTGTATACTAACCATTCAGGAGCTCAAGGTTGACAAGCTGGTGATCAACATCTCGGTCGGTGAGTCGGGTGATCGTCTCACCCGTGCCACCAAGGTGCTTGAACAGCTTACGGGACAGACCCCAGTGACCAGCAAGGCGCGTTACACTCTGCGTGGTTTCGGTATCCGCCGTAACGAAAAGATTGCCTGCCACGTCACAATCCGTGGTGCCAAGGCCGAAGAGATCATTGAGCGTGGTCTCAAGGTGAAGGAGTACGAATTGCGCAAGCGCAACTTCTCCGAGACCGGCAACTTCGGTTTCGGTATCACGGAGCACATCGACTTGGGTCTTAAGTACGACCCCGGTATCGGTATCTTCGGTATGGACTTCTACGTCTGCATGACCCGCCCTGGAGCCCGTGTCGCTCGTCGCAAGAGCCGTACCTCGCGTGTGGGCTATTCGCACCGCGTTAAGCGAGAGGAGACCGCTGCTTGGTACAAGCAACGGTTCGACGGTATCATCCTCAAGTAGGTTGGTTTGTCTACATGCATCCCTAGACCATCTCATACCTTGTGGTCCACTTCGATAGCCTGTGTTCCCATATCTTTGGCCTAGCCATCAAAATTCCGCTTCGATCAGCATTGAGCGTTGGTCTTCCCCGAGATCTCATAGTCAGATTCCCTGTTCCGGCCGAAAATCTTAAGCGATTTGACCTTGGAAGGACACGGACGCCACGTGGTTGCAGTGTCTAAGAGCTGAATCGCGAAGCTTTGGGAAAGCGCATTGACATTGACAGTAGGCGCTGATGATTCGTGGTCTGGAAGGATATTTTCAGGATACAAAGCTGCTGCAGACTTCTCAGCTATCTTTGCTGAAGGATACGCGGCTTGGTATTGATTTATCTTACTATCTGCGCCAGTTGCTCGCGAATGACGAAGTGAGCGAGCCATTGGCAGCTGCAATTGGAGCACAGCCGCAGGCATTCTTGTCGAGAATCGAAAGAGATTTGCGAGTACTGGACCAGCATCGTATTAGGCCTGTGTTTGTGTTGAATGGCTTGTCCCCTACAAAGCGCACACGCCCTTTTAGCTACGAAGACCGGCGCCCTGGACTCCGTCAGAGAGCTTGGGAAGCTTATGAAGCTGGTGACGTCGATTTGGCTATAAAGCATCTGCGTGCAAGTAACAGTATCCATTTCCATGATCTCTATCGTATGGTGCTGCGCATGTTTCGACACAAGCATGTGGAATTCTTGGTCGCTCCCTACCTTGCGACTGGGCAGTTGGCTGTAATGGAAGCCCACAGCAAACAATACGTGCACGCAATATATGGCCCTACGGAGCTGCTCACTTTTCAGAAGATAAATATGGTGATTCTCCAGATAGATTTCGCGAGAAGCTCCTTCCAGTATGTCAGCAAACAAGCCATTCTTCGAGAACTGCATTGTACCGAGAGTCAGTTCTTGGACATAGCCTTGATCTTGGGCATGGAATACTGCTCGACATTTCCGGCACTGCAAGATGAATCGACAAAGCTACTCCGATCACCAGCAAGGCCCAATGTCGTTGAAGTCAACAAATTGGTTCAGCAGCATCAGAGTGGATATGCTCTGTGCAATCGGTTCGCCGAGCACCGCGCTGTTGTGAGCAGCGGCTACATTGATCAGTATTGTCACGCACGTACTATGATCAAGAATTGCTTGGTTCTCGCACCAGTATCCACGACTGTCTTGCCATTGCCTTTGGTATTGGGCCAGCATGATAAAGAGCTGGACGAGATACCCTCGGGTCTACACGAAATCTTCTCGCCACGCTTTCCTGAGGAGGTTTACCTATGCCTATCGCGTGGACTTTTCCACTCGAGCGTCATGGGCAGTCTTTCCAGTGGATATATGGTCGAGCCAGCACCACTTGACAACGGCGAAACGGTTGAATACCAGCGTTTTGTTCGTGAATACCTTGCAGAGATGCCTCAGAGCCCACGATGCGTTGCTATTGCCTTGGCATGCTCCGTGCTTCATCCATTTTGGCGCTCACGCAAAGTAGCTGCGGTGTATTATTTCCAGCCTCAAATCGAGTACCCAGTGATGCATGAGTCGCCAGCTACGCAGCAGCTCTTGCAGAAAATCGAATCTTGGTATGTGCCATCGACTGTATTGGATGCCGAGTTGAAACGCCAGAACTCTGCTACGATTGATCTCATGTTGTGTTTGAATACCACTGCAGACGCTACACGAGCTCAACGAACAATCGGTCCACGAGACGCTAGTGCTGGTCTTAGCAAGAAAGATGAATTGGTAGCGAATTCCTTGTGGCGGTTCCTGGAGCTGCGTGGCTTTTTGAATGGTGAACACACTCATTCCGCCTTGGGACGCGCTCTTCATATTGCGTTGCACGATGTCAAAATCAATGATCGCGTCCAAGAATCCTTGTTTTTTGCCATGGAATTACTCCATGCTGGCATTCTGCATGGCAAATTGTACAGCGAAAAGGAATATAGTGGCGGCCCATCATTGGGAACTCAAGAAGAGATGCAGCACATGCGTTTGGTGATGCGAGTAATGAGCTTGGTATGTATGGCATTCAAGCCAAAGCCTTGGGATGCTCCCTTATCGCGAGAGCTGCTTGTATTCAACTCCTTTGTCAAGACGTTATCGCGCTCATTGCGCTCTTTGGTTGAGATGGTATTGTTTAGTATGTTGCTTCGAAGCGAAAACCGTGTTCCGCGTGAAGATTATCTGGACTTGAGCTTATCGCTGATGTTCCAGTCAGACGTGAATACAGGTTTGGGAATCGTGGTGAAGTGCTACTTGGACGCTCTTTATACACTTAACGGAGGTACCATTCAGGCCCAAGATGCTGATTCAAGCTCTGTGCAAGAAACCAAAGACTCGGTAATTGAAATGCTCGACGAGACTTTCGACAATGTGCGAAATGTGCGTCTAGAACTGCAGCGTGGGTTCCGTTTCTGGTCAGCTCTGGTCAAGGCAGTCCAATCCCTAGCTCAAGACAAGGTGATCGACGCCGAGATTGCACAGCAGTTCCAAGCTGCAGACACTTGGCTGAAACCGATGATGCTTTAGGTATCCTGTACAGTATAACAACCACTCTGTTATTCTATATATTATGATATACAACTTGCTTATTTCTTACACCTTGCGAGAGTCAGCTGAAGATGATGAATGCGTCTCGAGATCTTCATCGAGATCGTCTTCTTCGGACCAGCTTCTACCTGAATCATGATCTTGGTTTTGTTGAATTCGTTCCAGTGCAGGTAGCATGGTTATCATGCTTGGCATCGAGTCACCTGTCCAGGTCATCGGTTCAGGAGTGGCTGAAGTGCTTGCTGGTGTAGCTGGCGCGGTCAACGACGAAGGATGCGTATGAGTTTCAACTTGGCTCTTGGATCGCAGAGGCATTGGCGGACGTTTCCAAATTGTGCTAGGAGCTATTCGATCCATCGTAGAGCTTTTGCGTGGGATGCGAGAAGAAAATCGCGATAGGGAATGCGCAGATGAAGACCTGCTGGGTGAACTCCGATTTACTTCGTCTGTCACAGGCTCCAGCCTGGGAGACAATGTAGCAAGCGGCACAGCCAAACGTTGCTGCAATATCTTCATGCGTTGTCGTAGGCGTGGCAGACCGGTCAATGCGTGATTCAGCTCCTTGTGAGAAACGTCAAGAGACGGCTGCAGTGCCGGATTGGTCTCCTTGAGCCAGTGATCCGCATCATGCAAATCACCCGTGATCCATGCATGGTGTTTCAATTGCTGGAGTGTCATTCGTTGAGAGGGATCTTTTTTTAGAAGCCCATCCAGAATGTCACGCACAAGCTCAGCTTGAGGATTGTCTGGAAGCTTTGCAGAGGAGTGCCTCGCTGAAGAGCCCCATCGAGCAGGTCGAGGGCCAATAGGTATATGATCTGCGCCCATAGTCGCAGGTAGGGAGTAATCTTCATAGGCAATCACCGAGAATAGCGAATATTCTGTTTCTGCCTTGAATGGCAGGGATCCAAATAATAGACAGTAGAGTGTCACGCCTAATGCCCATACGTCGATAGCTTTGGTTACGGGCCAGGGCTCTTTGCCATGTCCAGACAAGCACAACTCTGGTGCAAAGAAGGCAGGACTCCCGGCAGTTTTCGCTAGCGCTACATGGTCTTCCTCTGCTGCCATGAAACCGACATGCGATACGCCAAAATCAGAGATCTTCACATGGTAAGATTTATCCCAAAGAAGATTCGCAGGTTTGATGTCACGGTGGACAACTCCTTGATGATGAAGATACTCTAAACCAAGCACCACATCTCGAATAATCTCTCGCGTCTGCTCAACGGTCAGCATCGGACGGTTTTCGGAATCATGCCAATAAATTTCTCCATGGTCCATGTACTCCAACACCATGAATATCTTGCGGCTCTGAGGATCGTCGATCACTTCCTTTAGTTGCACAATGTTGGGGTGTTTGCACTTTTTCAGGATGGCAATTTCTCGCAACACTTTTTGGTCAGTGACACGATGAGACTCTAGCGAGTTAGCTCGAGAAGGATCTGGATCAAGCTTCTCGCCGAGTTTCCGTCTCACTTCTCGAGGGACAATCTTCATCGCAACGCGTTCACCAGTATCCGCATTACGTGCAAGTCGTACCCTCCCATGTACTCCATGCCCGATTTCATCCCCACTAGTGTCAGTACATGCACTGTTAACGTACATGATGTAATTGTTTACCATGCGCCGTCCTGTTGGCTCATGCGTACGTAACTGAAGCTGCTTCGTCTCAAGTACATCGTCAAAACATCCATGGCCTCTTTCGTTATCTTGCCCGTTGGCAAACTCCGCTTGGATCTCACTCATATTCCGATCCCTAGCCATCCCAACCCCAGACGCTCCCCTTTCTCTCCTTAATTCATGCTGACCACGCGTGGTCGGTGTCTTTCACGTGATACAAGCCGTCGGTCGAGCTTCCACTCCGGACCGAATCTTATTCTCGCTTCGCGGGGAATGGCTGTGACTGCTGTTGTAAAGAGCCTGTCTGTAGGATTGCTGTTGAGCCCACGTTCGTTTTCCACAAGTACACGTACCGCAATTACTTCTACCAAGATGCTTTTGACGGATATGCCGCGGATGCTGGAGTTCCAGTCGAAGCTGCCTCGACTCCCTGTACCCCCCTTGACTCAGTCCTTGGACCGTTATTTGCGGAGTCTTGAGCCTTTATTGAAGCAGAAGGAAGAAATGGGTGAGTTGCCAGAGGGGGCAACTGCTGCTTCAGAACTAGACAAGCGTCGTAAGTGGGCTGATGAACTGCTCAATGGACTTGGCCCCACATTGAACCAACGTCTGATTGATGTGGACCATAGCACCAACGACAACTGGTTCGATGATCGCTTCTGGCTGCAAAAGGCCTACCATGAATGGCGCGCACCGCTACTGATCAATTCGAACTGGTGGTTGATGTTCCGTGCAGACGACAACACTCCCAAAGAAATCGCTGATTACCTTGGCGACCAGCCAGGTTACACCAGCCAGGCTGTCACTGCCCAGCCTTGGACCTACGCTGAGTATGGAATTCGTCGTGCGACTTGGCTCACCTACCGTTTGGCTTTGTACAAACTCGCTCTGGACAAAGAATCCATCAAGCCAGACGCTTCTCGAGCCGGTGCATTCTGTATGTACCAGTACCAACGGGTGTTTGGTGTGACGCGCATTCCTTCCCGTCCACATGACTGGAACACCTCCAAGCGTGATGATCCTGCGAAGCATATCACCGTCATGGTTAATGACAACATTTATGAAGTGCCTGTCTTCAACGAGAAGAACGAGATTGTTCCGCTGCCCGAGCTTGAAAAAGCATTGCACGCCATTGTTCAAGACGGAAGCAAACAGCCTGGCCAAGGCGTAGGCATTTTGACTACGGAGCAGCGCGATACTTGGACTCTTCAACGTGAGCATCTCTTGAAGCTTTCGCCGGATAATCGCGCTACATTCGACTCGATTGAATCAAGCTTGTTGGTGCTGTCGTTGGACAGCAATGTACTAGCCACGCCTACGCAGCACCAAGGCACGCAAGTCGGTTGTGAGCCCGCGACTGCCGATGCACACGCGATCGCGACTTCTGGCGGAGGCCGCCTGGGTCACAACCGCTGGTTCGACAAGGCAATCAACTTGAGCGTTGAGTCTAATGGGCGTGCTGGGTTCTTGGGTGAGCATTCGCCGTGTGATGCATTGATTCCTTCGATCATTGGTGAATACTTGCTGACAGAGGCATCGCCCATGCCGAGCGAAAAGTTCCCTGAGGATCTAGAGGGTGTAACGCTGATAGATCAGCCGGTTCAATGGAAAAAGGTCGAGTTTGTGGTTGACGACAAGATCCAAACTGCAATCCAAACCGCTGAGAACAACGCAAAGGCCATTGTTGAAGCTTCTGACATTGGTGTTTTGTGGTTCGATGAATACGGTGCGAACTGGATCAAGAAAGTAGCCAAGCAGGCGCCGGATGCGTACCTTCAAATGGCACTTCAGATCGCTTATGCCTCTGTTCACCAACGCCAGACCGCTACATACGAGACAGCAAGCACGCGACTGTTCCGCCACGGACGTACAGACGTAATTCGCTCCTTCTCCAATGAGGCATACCAGCTGGTAAAGGCGATTCGCCAAGGAAAGTCTTCAGAGGAGCTTTACAAGCTGCTTAGTGAGGCGACTGGCGCTCATACTCGCCAAACCCGCGATCACTCCTTTGGTAAAGGCTTTGATCGTCACATGGCAGGCCTACAACTTGTGTATCGTGCAGAAGACGATGGCGAGTTCCCTCAGATCTTCTCGGATCCTCTCTGCTCAGAGTCTGGCAGTTGGAAGTTGAGTACGTCGGGGTTGAGTGCTGGAGACCGATTTGTCGGCACAGGTTTCGGTAGTGGATTCCCTGATGGATTCGGTGTGAACTACCTCGCAGGCGGCCAGACTTTGAAGTTTGGGTTAGAGTCCAAGCGGGACAATCCCAAGGGCGATGGACACCCTATTGCGATGTATAAGAAGGCGATTGTGGATGCCTTGCGTCTTTTGCGTAAGATTGTCGAAGAAGGCCGTCCGGAAGAGCCGGAAAAGGCCAAATTATAGGACTTCTAGAGATGATCCACAGGCGGAATTATCTATCTAGAAGAGTCTATAGACGAGTGAATCAAAATACGATTGCGATGCAGTTTTATGAGAGCCAGCGAGTCTAGGGAAGTACAGTCGCGACAATTCGTCGGGAATGCTTTGCGCGACGGAATTCACATAGATACTGTAGTTAGCAAAAGCGCACAGGAAACCACCTACCACGCCTTGCCAGGTTCCGAGATTTAGACGGCCTTCGGTGATGGGGATGGTGACGGAGGGACCGATGATCGACGCCTTGGTATGCGACGCAGAGTCGTCAGGCCCTTCGTCTGTGTGACGCCAAGGTAAAGATTCGGGAATGACACGATCCAACGCCTAGGTTATTCACAATACAACATACCATGTCCATATCCGTACGAACGTCCCGATCAAAGTTCTCGTTCAGCGATAGAGCAGCGCTGGTGTGCTGGATGAACAAAGTCAAGATTCCAGCCTTGACTGGCTTCAAGATATCACGCAGCTCACTCTCTACCTCTGACTGCACGAGATGGCACCCTTTGGTACGTGCATTCAAGGTAAATGTTTTCTGAGCAGGCATAATGGAGGTCGTTGAAATACCCGCGGAGGCGCGCGAAATCGGAGATGAGTACCGAGGTAGCCAACTGCGAACGCTGGATAGAGGTAGATAGACATAAGCGATGCCAAGCATGATGATAAGCAACGTCAGCAAATTCGGATTGCGAATCTGTCGTGCGGTGCCGAAGAACAGAGGATGCCGCTCTCCGTAAGCTTTACGTCTTGATTCCGCTTCAGCTTTTCGCTTACGTCGCGCTGCATCCATGGATGCGTATGGTGATCGTTCATAGAGTGTGCTGCTATCGGTAAGCGGCGACTCATTGGCTTCATAAGGAGTTTTGTCGGGACCCGTTGGCGGATACGCTGACATGGTCGCTAAAGTCAGAGCATGGCCAAGCTAGGCATAGAATAAGAATCGAGTCTATCTGTGAACTACTTTTCTTCGGCAAGATATTGCAAACGTACACGAACCGCATTCGCATGAGCCTCAAGACCCTCGCACTCGGCAAGTTTCACGACATGCGGTCCAAGCTTAAGCAGACCGGCCTCATCAAGTTTCTGAGCAGTGATATGCTTCTGGAAGGTGGAAGTGGAAACGCCACTGTACTGGCGAGCATACCCATAAGTCGGTAGGGTATGGTTTGTACCCGAGGCATAATCACCGCAGCTTTCGGGGCTCCATGCGCCTACAAACACACTCCCTGCATTGTCCACCAGCGGCACAAGCTGCTCCGCGTCCTGGCACTGCAGAATCAAGTGCTCGGGAGCATATCGATTGCTCCATTGGATCGCCTCTTCGCGGTTCGCAACTAATACTGTAACGCTCTTGTCGATCGCTTGACGAACCACATCTACTCGTGGCAGTGCACGCGCTTGAGTTTCAACCGCTTCTTCAATAGCTGCTAATTTGTCCGAAGACAAGTTGATTCCAACCAACACAACCTGAGAATCAGGTCCGTGCTCAGCCTGCGACAAAAGATCCGACGCTACAAACGAAGGCTGAGCATGCTCGTCGGCCACTACCAAAACCTCAGAGGGACCTGCGGGCATATCGATCGAGACAAGCGCATCCACTTCATTCTGGACCACCATCTTGGCGGCAGTCACATACTGATTGCCAGGGCCGGCAATTTTGTCCACCTTCGGCACAGTCTCTGTACCATAAGCCATAGCTGCGACTGCCTGTGCGCCTCCTGCACACACAATGCACGACACACCTACTTTGTCTGCCACATACAACACCTCAGGTGCAATACTACCGTCTGCACGAGGAGGTGTAGCAAGCACAATGGTCTTGCATCCGGCCACCTGGGCAGGTACACCCAACATCAATGCGGTGCTTGGCAAAACGGCACTTCCTCCAGGAACATAGATCCCTACACGCTCAATAGCCCGAGGAAATCGTGTGCACACCACCCCCGGCATCGTCTCAATCTCCATTACCTCTCGCAGGCCAGCATGCGGTACCCATTGCGAACTAGGTGCATTTGCGGGCGGCGCAACTTCCGCTGCAACATGTCCTTGTGCTTGGTGGAATCGCAGAATGTTGCCATACGCGACATCGATCGCTTGCCGAACGGATACGTCCATCTCGGCACGATTCGCGTCGGTTTGGAATGGTGGGAGTCGAACATTACTCGATAGCTGCACACGATCCAGCTGGCTCGTATACTCTCTCAAAGCTGCGTCACCGCGTGATTTGACAGCGCTGAGAATCGGTCGTACGCGTTCTAACACCTCATTTGTGCGGATTCCTGGTCGTTTCAACAGCTCGACCTGCTTTTCAGCACTGGTTTCGCTCAGATGGAACACTGGGAGTCGGATAGGCGCAGATTCGTCGACAGGCATAGGTTGCTTGGGTGGTGGCATGCCAGATGCAGCGGCTGGCACACTACCAGATCCAGATGAGGATCCAGATGAGGTTTTGGATGCGAATGCCGGCTTTGCATCCCCTTTACGGCGCGTCACCTTCATGCTCTTTGTGTCTAGACTGTGTTCGATCTGTGCCAAGCCGATGCCTGACTGAATGCATTTCGCAAGGGCAAAGTAGATTAGGTCCGCGGCTTCGAATGCGACATGCGTTGCATCGGTGGCATCTACTAATTCTTGGGCCTCTTCACGGATCTTGGCTCCCAAAAGCGACGGATCGCTGAAAAGGCGCGCCGTGTAGGATCCAGCTGGTGCATTCGCCTTGCGTGAGCGGAGGGTATGCTCGAGCTTGGCAAGCCCACGCAAAGATCCGAAGCAGGATGCACGGTCGGTTAGATGGCAAAATCCTACAGCCTGATCTCCAGCGCGCTGTTCTACTTGAAATTGCACTGTGTCCTCATCGCAGTCCAGCAAGACACGGACCACCTTCTGTGTCGCTCCGCTTGTTTCTCCTTTATGCCAAAGCCCACGTTTACGCGATTGATAGTGAGCAGAACCAGTGATAAGCGAGGCACGAATGCTTTCGTGCGAGGAATACACTAGACCAAGGGAGGTCGACAGCGGTTGTGCAACGACCACCGTAGGTAGTAAACCATCGGATCGATCGGAAGTGATCGCGCAGAGCAATGCATCGATGTAATCGACTTTTGATCCGTCCAATGACAACTGCGATGTAGGAACAACGGCTGTCGCACCGCTTTGATGAACGGTTCGAATCTCATCCAAGGACACGGGGATAAATGACTGCAAGTACACCGGTCTTCCACACGTCTTGGTTTTCATCATATCCAAAAAACGCTGCGCAGTTGCAGCGTGCGGCGCACCGGCACACTTCACCATTACGCCTGCAGCTTCGCTTGCTTGCGGCGCGGAACTATCTTCGGTCACGCTCAAAATCACACGAGATGCACGGATCTCACTGCTGAGCTCTTCCAGAATAGGGCTTGTAGCAGGTACAACAACTGCTTGGACGCCAGCGTTCAACAGATCCAACACCGTGTCATAGGAAGCGTTTTCGATCTGCACAAGAATAGAATTCCGTGAATAGTCATCAATAGAAAGCTTTTCAAGTAATTCCAAAGGCACAAGCAGTGGCGAGGACCTATCTATCGCCTGTCCAAGCGTACTTTGTTGCCATCCCGACGCGCATTCCGGCGTAAGTACCGGCAAAAGCGGCGAAGACTGCTGCAGCATGAAGAAGAACGCTTCAGCGTGACTCGGTGTGGTCACGTGGTCTGCCCCGCGATAAGTACGATAGGAAACGGTGAGATCACTTTTGAATCCCGCTTGGATTTAGCAGAATGCTGGGAAGCAGGGGGGCTATTGCGCTATTTGCGCTCGCAGCGACGGTATTTGCTAAGCAGACGCCGTTCAAGCTGCCGACCACTGAGACTGTTGCTCAGGACAATTTCCGCGTGCTTTCGCACCCGTCCTTACCAGCACACAGTTTGCGATTACGTCGCGTGCCAGATGGGATTTGCGAGCGACAAGGTACTGCATCATGGTCGGGCTACCTTGATGTGGACTTGGACGTATTGTACGAGCAGGAAGACCAATTAAAAAGCTTATCTTCCAAGAATCGAACGCATGCTGGAATCGTAGAACATTTCTACTTCTGGGCATTTGAGTCTCGTAACAACAAATTCACCGATCCTGTGACACTTTGGCTGAATGGTGGCCCAGGCTGTTCATCTTTCACTGGTCTTTTGATGGAATTGGGACCATGCAATGCTGCACCACCCAAAAACGGTGTACCGCATACCGAATGGAACCCTCATGCGTGGAATTCGAACTCATCCATGGTCTTCTTGGATCAGCCGACCGGAACTGGATTTTCTTACACTTCGTGGAAAAACACTTCGCGCGAGGATGCACCGCCGTCACGAATCTTTGACACAGCACACGCAGCTCGTGACGTTTCGGCTTTCTTGCATTTGCTTGCTACGGACAGCGTGAACGAGGTGGTGTCCATGACAACGCTTCCTGGTAGTCCGCTCCCGCAGTTCAAGGAGTTCCATATGGCCGGCGAGTCTTACGCAGGCCGATATCTGCCTTTGATTGCTAGTCAACTTGTGAAAGATAACGAGCGTTTGTTGGCTCATCCCGAAAGCGGTTTGTTGCCGATTCCGCTGAAATCCATATTGATCGGGAACGGAGTTACCTCGCCTAAGCATCAAAACAAAGCGTTTGTGCAATATGCGTGCACAAACGTCACCGGTGCCGGACCTTTCTTGAGCAAGCGCACTTGCGACAAGATGTGGAAAGATCTGCCTACATGCCAGAAGATGACTGAAAAGTGCAACAAGCATCCTGGCAATGTGCCCTATTCGCGTGAAGCATGTGTGAACGCCTTGTCGTTCTGCAATGGTGCTTTATCGTCGCCATGGGATGCAACTAACTCGTCTTACTTTGACTACCAGCACAAGAAGGATTATGACGAAGAGACATACGTCGCTGCGTTACTGAACCACAACGAAACACGCGCCGCTCTCGGAATCGACGCACGTGGTGCTGGCGATCGTCATGACGGCAAGTTTGTGGGATGCTCTGATCGTGTCTATGCAGACTTTGAGTCCACCGGTGATGGTTCTCGTGAAAGTACTTGGGCCGTGCGTGATGTGCTCTCGAAGGGCGTTCGTGTCATGAGCTATTCTGGAACGCGTGACTTTATCTGCAACTTTATCGGCAATGGCCAGTGGACCTACGATCTGGACTGGGCAAACGGCGATGAATTCCGCAACTCTCCATTGGAGCCTTGGTATGTAGACGGAGTGACGGGCCCAGCTGGTCACTTCCGTAACTATGGTAACTTGACCTTTGCTACTGTCAACCATGCAGGTCACTTTGTCCCATACGACCAGCCAGTTGCTGCTCAGTCGATGTTCACCCGTTGGGAACACGGCGCTGTAAAGGGCCGATTAGATTAAATTCGGCAGATTTATAGTAGAAAAATCGTATTGAGTTCCTCCACATGAGTAACTAAATATTTTACAAATCTTCCAACAAGGCCTACACACGACTCCGCTTCGATGCTGCTCCGGAGGGAGCTGGTTGCGATGGATCCCGAGTACCTCCTCGCTTGATTACCGGGGGTGAACCGACCAACTGTTGTGGCGGTGGCCGGCCGATATTAGGCGCACTGATGCTATGCACAGCAGCATCTAATGATGGATAAGCTCCTTGGTTAGTAGTTACAGGCACAGCTCTAGCCCCAGGTACTGTTGCCGATTGTTGAGCGTGGGGGAAGGGGGAAAGTGCCGAAGGCGCAGGGCTATTAGAAGCAGATCGTCCACGCGCTGCTTGCCGGTATCTTCGGATCTGTGGCGAGCTAGGGTATGGATTGCCTTCGGCTGTACCAAGGAGATTCGCACCCTTGCGACCCCTATGTGGGGCTTTAGCCGGGGATACATCGGGCGTTTGGAGACGTTTGGCTTGCTGCTGAAGAGATTGCGAGTATGGTAACCCAGGCGATGGCCTAGAGGCTACCAACGAGGGACTGTTCCAGGCGATTTGATTGCCTGGCGTGTTCTTTCGACTCCAAACACTCACGAAGAGAATCCGCTTCATGCGTCGATTGTAAAAGAAACTGAATGTGGACCATAACAAGCCTGCACCAGCACCACCTAAGTCGTCTTCGTTGACGGCGGTCTCATCGTGCGCCTGTGGATTGTTCAGTGAAGGATTCGAAAGCGTAGGTATGGAGGCCGAGTCTTGCTCATTGGATGCAGAACCTGGCACAAACCCACCCTGCATGATATCCTCATCGAACATCGGCACATCGGTCATCTCAGCGCCACTGCCGTCCATGGGCGTTCCCCCTCGAGATACCACACCGCCGGAGTCTACAGCATATCCCTCATCATAGGGATCGCCTTGGTCTAGCTCCCCTCCCTCTTCATCTGGTTCGGCGCTCGCGTGAGGGTCAGAGTCCATATCAGGATGGAACGTGTAAACTTCACAGTCCGATACATCCACTATCCCATCCAAGACAGATGACAGAGATCCTATGACATTCCGAAATGCACCGGATCCTGACGTGATTGATGAGTGAGCGGTTGATGTGGACCGTGCATCATGGCCGTTAGGAGATCTCGGGAGTACCATGGTATCTTCAAGTGAGCGAGGATATGCGCCTAGCGTGTTGGGCAGCGAGGCACCCGACTTTAAACTCTGCAATGTGGATGTCAAGCTGTTCAACACCATTGCTGCGCTTGGCTCACGAACGAAATCACTTGGGTTAACATTGCTGAAATCGTGATCAGGAAATGCGCCATTCAGTGTAGCAATCAGCAAAAATAGTGTTTTTCTCGCACTTGGCTGGTCCAAGCGTCCAAATGGCGAAGCCAAAGCTTCGTCCAAATATGCTGGAGGTGAAGTGGATGCAGATAAAAGATAAGACGATTCAAGTGCCTTAAATAGCCGTTTTTCCTTGTTCACAGCTTTGCATGAATATGCCTCTAATCTCGTAAATACCTTGCACTCGCTCAGTTCAAATGTCAGTGCGCGAGAAAGCACTTCTAACTCAGGATACTCTAAATACTTCATCCCAATTAGCGCGTCGCGCGCCTCGAAAGGTGTGCTTTGGACTCTCCACGACGCATCGGGCACATCCACGTGCGAATGACTGCCACGTGATAGACAAACGCGCACGACCGCGAGCATCAACATTGATTCCACGTCTTTACGATGCCTCCACCCCGCCGTAGCACGCCTAGAAAAACACGCGTAGCGACTACGGATAGCGCGACGTCGAGTCCTGTCAAGTCTTCGGACAGCTCGCAAAGTACACCAGCGGATACCCCGCGTCGTACGGCGCGCGGACGACGCGCCACAGCAAAAGTAGCTGCGTCAGACACGCCTAAGACCGAGCCATCGACTCCAGTTCGGAAGCGAGCTTCTCGCGCGAGCAAGGCCGCTGCCGCGGCTCCCGATGCAGAGACTGTACCAAAAGTGGAGCCCAAGTCGGAATCTGCTTCTACATTACCGCCTGGCGTCGTAGAGCGCGTCCATGCGCTTCCTACCAGAGTGAATCCTCGTCTTGCCGAGGTGAAATCGCGTCAAGTCAAGTTGCAAGTAATCCGTCGCGAGGACAAAGAGATCATTATTGGCCGTATTAAGTTGCCAGCCGTGAATGGCGCAGAGCATGGGTTCTTGCTGAAACGATTCGACACAAATGCTATTGCCGGCTCGTCCATGTTCCGCCTGGCGTTTCCTTACGCAGATGCGGAAGAAGAGAGCGCAGAAATGGCTTATCTCGAGGCCCGGTTCGACACAGATTTGGCCAATGGCGGAACAATTCTTCCTACCACCCCTCGTCGAGGTCGGAAAAGCGAATCGACGAACGATGCAGCACTTCCCCCTGGATCGACCGGCGTACGTCTGCAAGGCGTATGGATCCCTTGCGAGCAAGCCCCACCCATTGCACAAGACTATGGCTTATACGAACTAGCGCAGCCCCTGCTGGATGCTACAGCGGTGCTGCTTCCCAATGAAGACGTACCTATCTTGAACCCTGAGCCGGAGATGCTTGCTGCCGCTGCTGAGGCAGCCAGCATGCCTCTCAGTACGCCGCAACGCCAAGCGAAGCGTGTAAGAACCGCACAGGCTTTGCAATCAGATGCAAACTCCTCTGCAACTGCCTCTACGACTTCTTCTCCCAGCATCTCTACGCCAATGCAAGCCGCTCAACAACTTCTTGGCCCCTCGACTCCAGAGACCCCTGCAACTAGCAGCAGGCGTCGTACCACCACGCGACGTACGCGCGCAGCGACTGCAGCAGCAAATGCTATGCCGGATATCTCTGCGCCAATGACACCTGCCCAGATTGACGCTCAAATCCATGCTGCCAAAGCGCTTGCAGCCGACATTGCTGCAGATAGCGATTCGATGCGACCCAATACGCAGTCCAAAGGCAAGCGTGCAGCAGAAGACGATATAGAAGAGGATGTAGTGGTCGCTCCTCAGTCACAATCCGCCGTTCGCACCCTGCGTCGAAATGTCCCGCGCCAGCGCTCCACCCCCCTAATTCGCGCTGCAGGTGCTTTGACCGCGGCTGGGGCAGTGGGAGTCGGAGCTGCAGCTTGGTATGCCGGTAGCTTGAATCTGGCTACGGCTGTACCTGCAGCTTTCCAGCATCTGCAACGCACCGATTACCAAGCCGCGCTGCATCAACTGCAACATATCGATTATGCTAGTGCTCTGCATACCCTGCAGCACAACATTCAGAACTGGGGTACCTCGTTATTCGGCGCATAGACATCTCTAGCTCCTCACTTTATCCATACTTAGCTTCGTAGTCATTGTGCTTCGCATCCTATGATTCGCTTCGCAAAATAGAGTTTGGGTGTGTGGAGCAAAATCTCCTTCACCGCTGTCGAGGAGGTTAGACGAAACTTAATCTCGACAGTAGAGCTAGCTTGAAGCGTTGTGATGGACCGCGGCGCGCCCAGCGCTTTGGTCTCTCCTTCGGGAAACACCTTGAATAGAACGCGAGGTCAAGGAGATAGCGTACTGTCGCTTCCTGAGCTTGTCCTCACCCCGCCAGATCCATGTGTACCAGCATGGGGAAATGCCAATAACCTTCATGGTGATCAGACTGGTAGCCACACCCGATCTTTTGACATGGCTCAAGGGTGGAATCTCGGAGAAATACCAGACAGAAGTACTAATCGGACACCAGACAAGACTCTTAATCACACCCCCGTTAGCAGTCCTAATCGATCTCCTGACCGGTCTTTGCGCTTAAATGCGGCTACAGAGTCCCAGAGATCGTTTCATCGGCGAAATAACTCGAATGGTACAATAAATCAGCCAAGTGAATCTTTATCGCTGCCTTCCCTCCCGCAAGGTGCTAGCTTAGATGAAGCAGAGGGAGCTTTGGCAAAAATACAACGTATGGAGCGTGTTCAAGCATCCAAGTCCGCTTGGAAGAAATGGTCGGGAATCAGATTGGCTCGAGATGCGACTAGCTACGTACAGATACCTAACGCCAACGGAGAAGTGCAATCCACCGAAGAGGAGTGCCTTATCGAGAAGATCCAGGGTGGCCTTGCTGCAGTATCCAGCGAGGAGCATCTCACTCCATCTTCTGCGTCCTCATCGGGAACTCCATCGCTTTTGCAATCCAATACACCGCCACGCTCCAATACACCGTCTCTGGTGCAAACCCCGTCTTCTACCATTCAAATCCCAGGCTCAGGATATGCGCCATGCTATGTGAATATGTCCGATACAAACAACCCTACGAAGCCGCCAAACTCTGCAAATTGGTCGCGAGATTTTCTCTCGAATGAATGGGACCAGGATACAAGTAGCTCAGAGAGCGATTCGAATTACGATCCTGCCGCCGAAGACGCGGTTTCAGACGACTCTTACGATTCTGACCAGGACGCACAAGCAGATAGTATCCCTACCAGACTCAACTTATCGCATGCGGAGGTCATGACCAACAAACAGATGCGCCGAAGGATGCGAGCGATGCGCAAAATGCACTACGCAAAAAATTCCAATGCCGATCATATCGATGAGGGCGCCTTGAACCCGCATGCAATTCGTCAAAATGTTGTACATAAACTGAAGTATGCGAGCAAGGCCGAGCGCACACAGCGTGCTATGGCCAAATATACCCCTGCATTGCGCGGTGATACCAGTGAAGTGGATGAGAGAATGACGCCCTCACCCTCAGTCAGTGCTACAGAACTAAGTGATGTGGAACAGCGTAGTACTACACGACTCAGCGACGTGGCTTCCTCATCGAATGTTGAGTTCAAAGAACACAAGCTACCACACCTGTGGAAACGCCGACAGCGTCGTGCATGGAACAATGCACCATGTGAAATGGATATGGCGCGGGTCGATGAAGAATCATGTGAACCTACGTGCAAGGACTATGCATTAGCTCCTAGCAACATGAAAGATGCACAGAGTGACGCATGCGAAAAAGCGCTTTTTCCAAAAGGATACAAAACCGAGCTAGTATATGACATGCTTTATGAAAACCAACGAGGAGTTGTTCTTTTCGGAGTTGCTAAACGATTTAGCTCTCATATGCTGTTTGTTGGAGACCCTTCGCCATGGACGGATGCCAATGGCGCTAATACTGCGCTTACGATCCAAACGATGCAATTACCAGACCCAACATGGGAATGGGTGCACCCAACCTGGTTGGTTGACATGACATGCGATAGCGATGAGGATGGCTGGCAATACTCAGGCAGTTTCACCGGTCTGCAATTCTGGACACGACCTGTTCACTTCGCTAATGTACGCGGTCCAAATAATTGGCTGCAAAAAATGTACATGTATGCGCAGCATCGTTCCGAAAAGAAAGATGCCAAACGCGAGCATCAAGAAGCAACAAAACGTGATGAAGGCATCGTTGCATTCATGCGCTCAGCTCAGTCACGGTCCTTGCGATGGCATGGCAGGGCAAGCTCTCTAACCTTTGTAAGACGCAGGCGTTGGGTTAGGCTGCGGCGTCGTATTGTACCACTTGCTCAAGAAGAAGGGCAAGCGGCTACACAACTTCCTGCGCACCTAGCATTTGTTCCGCCGACGGAAATGGACGACTATGAACAATCTGATGGGTCTGACGATGAAACACAGGAAGATATATGGCATGCGCGCTATGCGCAGCAGCAGACCAACTTGCCGCCCGATTCCGGCGCTTCTTCTAAGCGGAATGTCTGTTATTTGCGCCATATGTACCAAGTATACCAAGTAAAGCATCTCATGTTTATGCTATTCCCGCTATTCCTAATGCCTACGACACACGCACAAGAGCTTATGCGTAAGCGAGACCCTGTGCCTCTGTATGAATCTGAGGCTTGGAGACGCCAAGTTACAATGATTCTCGACCAAGAGCTCCGTGTACAGAACCCATTCGCGGAGCTGAAATCCGTTCAGCAGTGGCTTAGTCGTGATGATATGGCATTCGTTACCTCAAGCATACGTGCGCACGAGAGACGGTATCAGAGACGCTGCCAAGCCTGTGAACAGATCTGTCCATTGCCGCGAGTGGTCCACTCCGAGGAGGCTTTCGATACTTGCCTGCCGCCTCGCGTGGATCCAGCGGTGGCCTTATGTGTGACTGGCCCCGTTTCACTAATTCGGGAAGCAGTGGTCGAGCTAAACTTTTCATTGATCACCAGTGTATTAAAACTGTGTCGTATGGACCGCCTAAAGCTAAATCTATGGTATGTGTGGCTTGGAGAGAGGAACACTAGTGATTTGGTCGCAGGAGGCGAGCGAGAAGTCGGAGGTCCGATTGCAGCTGTCCAACACGAATGGAATAGAAACGCAATGCGAGTACATTGCAATGCAGGCAAACCCAATGCGTTCCAAGGTACAATAGAACGAAGTCTACGTGCGTGTATTCGCGAGCACATGTCTACCTCACCACACATATTGGACGTTTGGGATGTACTTATCGCGCATCTTCACGAGGTAATGGCAATGTTGGACCACGAGCGATCGCGTCGTACCCTATTGCACCTTATCGAAAAGCTGCAATCGATTGACTTTCCTTTGCCCTCAACCCTCAATGAGATTGACACGCGGTGGCGCGTGCGCGATGGGAATCTTGGCCGACTGCCAGAGCTACCGGCGCTTCGACGCGCGGACACGTGACCCATAGTGGATTCAATTAATTGGTATTTAGCCGCAAGTGGGATCTCTACAACAGTTTATCTAGGGTTGTTGCGATTATGGCGGATCATCTTGTGAGTCCATGCATTGAGTAGAGAGCTAACTAGTGCAGAGTGAAGGTACGTGAAGGATCTTACCACAGAACAAATTGCGGGTAAGTGAAAGGCATCACACAGAATTCAAAGAGGCATTCTCGTTATTCGACAAGGGTAGGTTCAGGATATGCAACAGCTAATACCAGATGGAGATGGGTCTATTACCACCAAGGAGCTCGGTACTGTGATGCGATCCTTGGGGCAGAACCCAACAGAAGCTGAGCTTCAAGATATGGTGAACGAGATCGATGCAGATGGTGACGGAACCATCGACTTCCCTGAATTTCTCACGATGATGGCACGAAAGATGAAAGACACCGACAGTGAAGAGGAGATCAAAGAAGCATTCAAAGTATTTGACAAAGATGGCAATGGCTTCATCAGTGCAGCAGAGCTGCGTCATGTGTACGTATCCATCTTTGCTTACCCAGTATGACCAATTTGGGTAGGTTCCCCATCGAAATTAACCCTAGGCGAAAAACTCTCGGACCAGGAGGTGGAGGAGATGATCCGCGAAGCGGACACGGATGGCGATGGACAAATCAACTATGACGAGTTCGTTAAGGTACGTCACTCTACGGCTAATCTCAGATGATGATGAGCAAGGTACGTTGATTCTTTGCGCCCATCACTCATACAGTAATCGGGCGCTAAGCTCCCTGAATAGCATAGCCACTCCACTTGATCCACACGGCGCGCCGCGTGATGTCAGATTCCAATATAATTCCTCAATTGCTGTAGTCCACCTCGGCTCTAAAGCGGACGCCCGACGTGCTCGACAACGCTTGTGCGTGCGGGTGGATAAGTAAGTCGGGCGTAGCGGTGTAGAGATGTCTGCTATCGCAGACATGTATCCTGTTGTAGACAACACTGGCTATATGGCCGAGGCACCTGCGATGCCTCCCTCTATGAATCTTTCCGGATATGATTCGGTCTCGATAAGGTCCCCGATGATGTCTACGATAGGATTCAATCCTCCATCGCCCACATCATCGTACCATATTTTCCCCCAAACCCGTCGGTCAGAGTATGCGTCGCCATCTGTGTTGTCAGGATCGTCATCGCACCGAGTCGGCTCGCCACGCAATTCGCTTCACGAGCCCGATTTCGGCGAGAGGCGGCGGCGTGAATCATCGATGCAAGCCAGCTTACCCTACACCAAAGAGTTTGTCGATGAATATAGAAAGCGCATGAGAAACGATCCTGACCCAGAAGCCCAATTTGCATTTGCCCTTTATTTGATCGATGCAGCGAAACGCGTTACAGATCCAAAAGACAGTGTGAAGCAAGCACGCAAGTACCGAGATGCATTGCTCGCTGATTCTGTCCGCTTAATCAAAAAGCTAGCTTCCCATGGCACAGGTCCAGGGAAACCACCATTGGCTGATGCACAATTCTTCCTAGCAAACTGCTTAGGCAATGGATCTTTAGGCTTACCTGTGGATCATGCCAAAGCCTACCACCTCTACGTTCAGGCCTCGAAGCAGAACCACCCAGCAGCTACTTATCGTACAGCCGTGTGCAACGAAGTGGGAGCCGGTACGAAACGCAACTACCAACTGGGTATGCTGTTCTATCGGAAAGCGGCATCTCTAGGCGATACCGCAGGGATGTACAAACTAGGAATGATCCTCCTGCATGGCCAACTTGATCAGCCGCAAAACCTTCGTGAAGCTCTGGTCTGGCTTCGTCGTGCCGCAGGTCAAGCCGATGAAGACAATCCACATGCTCTTCATGAGTTAGCACAGCTTCATGAAGATCCACAAGGTGGAATTGCCGCGTACAATCCTGCATATGCGCGCGACCTGTATACCGAAGCGGCGCAGCTGGGGTATGCTCCCAGCCAGATTAAGCTCGGTGAAGCGTATGCCCGCGGCACTTTGTGCTGTCCAGTTGATCCACTTGCATCTGTTTCCTGGTACACCAAAGCTGCCAACAAGGGAGACGGGCACGCAGAACTGGCATTGAGTGGCTGGTACCTGACGGGAAGTGAAGGTGTTTTGCCTCAATCCGATAGTGAAGCTTACCTATGGGCCCGACGCGCCGCCAACAAGGGTATTGCCAATGCCGAGTATGCCGTTGGGCATTATACCGAGGTCGGGATTGGCGTCACTACCGACTTAGAAGAAGCGAAAAGATGGTACGCACGCGCCTCAGCACAAGGCCACGAACGTGCTACACAGCATCTTCAGCAGCTACGCCAAGGTAACGGACGTGCGACGACGCGCGATGGTAATAGTGAATGTGTGATTATGTAGAAACGTTCGATAGGCAGTTTGTAATATGGACACGAGGTTGTTAAAATCTATCGTTTAAAACGCCTACTAGCTCTCTGCTCACTCTGTGAAAGCATTTGGAATCTCGCACGGAAATCACTCAATCCTCGTTGAGATTCGCCTATGGAATGCCTATGGAATCTAGCCTACAACACTTGATCGATTTTAGGAACTCACCACGGGTTCCGCGCCTGAGTCGTGTTGTGTCGATGCATCATTATGGCAATTGGCCAGAAGAGCAAGCACGCCTGGATCATCTAGCATAGCATCGATCCCATTTCCTCCTGTATGATTGCCAGAGAACGATTCGACATGCGGCGTATTGGTTTGCCCAAGGTGTGCAGCCAATCCCAGTCCGCCATGCGTGGTGAAATCCCGCAAATGGTCGCCAAAAGAGTCAGCGCTATGCAATTCAATCCCTTGGAGTGCGTCAAGATTCAGTCCTTCGCCGAGCACAAGATTGCCGTCTTTATCATACTGGGCAAACCCACTTGCACTCAACAGGCCGTAAGGATCCTCAATATATTCTACTGCACTCTCAGGGGAATTGTGTGCAGAGGACTGCTGAGAAGAAGACCCGTCCTCGACAGTGACCGGCAATGGAGGCCGTGTCATACTTGATGACCGACGCATAGTCGACTGTGTTGGTGTCCCAGGCTGTGGATCATTGGACACTTGGAACTTGCTAGGGTGCTGGTCTTGAGGAGGTATACTGCTTGCTTTTCTGGGATCATGCATTGCCGATAGTGCTTCTGCACTGAGCCAAGAATGATGTTGCAAACCGCTCAGATCGTGTGTGCTGTTTGGCCCGTTGGGCGTAGCCAGGGACGCTGAGCTGGTCGGCAAAGTCAGGTCTGTGCCAGAACTCGGCGAACTGGAGATCCCACGAACATTACGGCGTTCGGCGCGACTTGCACGTTCTGCACTTGGGCTCGGCGGGCATTCAAAGCTATCTTCTAGAGGGAATGCAAAGTTCGACGGAGATTCGCCTAAACCATTTCGTCGTTTTGCACCACTCCATAATCCCGGAGAGAGATCCAGAGATGGGTTAGCACTCGAGCTCCAATTCGATTTTGGCGCATGCTTCGCAAACAAAGTATCTGAAGTTTTGTTGGGAGCAGGACAAGGTATGGAATTGGACGCATACGGATTGACTTGAGCCAACGTACCGTGCGGCCGTTTTCGTGGGCTGCGGCGAAGCATTCCCGGAGATGTTGGCAGGTGATGTGGTTTGATAGACATCAATTTACCAGGGGTGGGGAATTGACCGCTTGGATGAATCTCCTCAAAGTCTTGTTCCGTTTCACTCAAAAGGCGATTCATTGCAGTACTCGGGGACGAATGAATCAAGTAGGATGGCACAGCGTACTGACCTGGCGTCACTGCACGCACATTTCGTGAGTTGCGTACGCTTGGACTTGTCAGAGCCGGTGGCGGAGGCATTTTGGCAGAGCGTAACGGACTTGATGCCACTTCCCGCGAGAGACTCAGTTCAGAAGGATCACTGGAAGGTCCACTACATTGGCCAGGTCGGGTAACAGTGGATTGTTTCGCATTGCTATCATGCGAAAAGGTCGGATGTGAAGAGTGCACTGCTGAATTCTCTGCAGCATTGTATACCTCATATTTGATTCGTTTTGGCGCACGAGACTCACGCTTCTTCTCGTTGCGTACACCAGCACACATCTGTGCAGAACGGGATGTGCTATACTTGGTAAAGTAAAGACCACATGCGTTGCATGCCTGCCAACGAGTTTCGCCATCTGCAACACAGCTTGAATGCTGTGCATACTTAGGAGTCCATGTCATTGGCACGACATCCGCGGGTGGTTTCTCACTCTGTGGATGCGATACATGCTCACCGATAGGAAGCTGAAGCATCCGCCAAGTTTTCGAGGTGGTTGTTCCGCAATTGTAGCATATCCGATCGGACTTGTTCCCGTTAGCGGATGGAGTGGTGGTAGCAGGAGATACACTGCGTTTTTCAAGCACCTCAGGAGGTGTGTGTCGTGGTTTTTGCTCAGGTAGTGCACCAGCGATCACATGTAACATGGACATAAGTTGGCGCTGCTCGGCAGTGGGGATATTGGCGTGCGCTGAGGATGCGGTGTGTGGCGAACGAGAATCATTAGCAGGTGCATCGTCCGTGCTAGTGGTAGCACCTTTCCTTGATTCGCCAATACCTTGCAGTAAGTGTTGCAACTGTTCACGGCTTTGCTGAGGAGCTTCTTTGATCCGCAAAACCACTTCCAAGATCTCTGACTTAGAACTGGTTTCCTCGTCGTCCTCATCAGAAGAGAATGCAGAATAAGTATGTTTGGATTCGGAACGAACACGACCAGTGATGAATGCTGAGCCATCGCCATGCTCTTCCAATACATTCCTCATAAACCCTTTGCCTACCAAGACCTGTGTCGCTACTGCGCGTCGGGAGGGACTGTCTCTGGGATCAGTAGAAGAATGTGATCGAGACTCATGTAGACGATGCGTCGGTGATCGCTGCATAGCCCTGTACGACTCTTCTGGATCGACAGCATACACAATATAATCGTTCGTCCGATCAAGTACCAGCTCAGGACTCGCCACACAAATCATGCCCAAACATGTTTTCAGCGACACACGACCCAAAGCACCAAGAGGCATCGGTGCATATGCGACGCGTACCGAAGTCTTTTTGGATCCACGCGCAATCATTGTGTGCTGTGGACTGTTGTCCAAAGAATATAGGACTTTGACTTGAAGTCAGATATTTGGCTTACCTTCCATCATGCGCCTCTCGCTCCGCCGTCGTGGCACAGCTGCCATGCTGGTGGCCATCAAAAAAGCTGGGAAGTACGCGACTTCCTATGGACGTGCGTGACGCGCGCTTATTCGAAGGTACGCGAGCGCGTATACACGCACGTGGGCGACGCACGTGATCCCATCTTGGTCGTGGTGGTTCGTACGTCGAGGCTGGGCGGTATGGAGGATCCGTTGTATCGACTCGAGTTTCTGTCGCTCGTCTCAAAAATTGCGACAGAAATTGAGAATCACCTCGGAATCCATGATAGAACGCTAGCTGAGTTTGTTATCTCGCTACATGATGAAGCAGGCTCATTAAAAGTGTTTCAAACGAAACTCGAGGAAGCAGGAGCAGAATTTTCTCCTTCCTTCGTTGAGAATCTAGATCGACTGATCCTTACCTTGCATCCCAAACACAAGCAAGCGAAGAAGTCCAAGCCAGATGTCGAACAACGTGCCAAGATGCTTCCTGGCCTTGCAATTGAGGACCAGGATTGGGCAGTACCGGAATACTACGATACCCCTACCACGTCACGAAACGAGTCAAGATCCCGTCCACGTTCCCGTTCGCGGTCTCCAGTACGAGGAAATTCTTCCAGATTCGAGAAACGCTCACCATTGCAACCACATCGATCTCCTCCGAGGTCCCCGCCGCATCGCGATGAACGCCCAATACTGCACAAAATTTATGATGGGCGCGTGTCTGGCGTGAAGGATTTCGGGGCATTCGTAACGCTGGATGGAGTAGTCGGTCGTCATGACGGACTTGTGCATATCAGTGCATTAAGCGCACAACGTGTTCCGCATCCATCAGATGTAGTCGATCGCAATCAACACGTCAAGGTAAAGGTCACCTCTCTACAGGGAAACCGCATCGGACTGTCTATGAAGGAGGTTGACCAATTTACTGGCCGAGACCTTGTACCAGCGCACGCATCACGGTCCAATGAATCTCGAAGGAGTCAGCCTCCTGCCCAATTTAGTAGCGGAGCTAATGCCGCACCCCTCGGCGCTGCACCTCTTCCTGAAGTCCCAACTGAACGCGGGCGTAAACGACTGACTTCTCCCGAGCGATGGGAGCTGAAGCAGCTTATCGCAAGCGGTGTAGCAAAAGCCAGCGATTATCCTGAGCTAGAAGAAGAAGAGTTGGCTACGCCTGCTACGCGGCAAAAGGGCCCAAGTGCCGACGAGGAGGTAGATATTGAAGTCAGCGAGAAGGAGGCGCCATTCTTAGCTGGGCAAACCGCATCGAGTCTCGAGCTGTCCCCTGTACGAATCGTCAAGGCACCGGACGGCTCAATGAATCGCGCTGCTCAATCAGGCGCATCCCTTGCCAAGGAACGAAAAGAAATAAGGCAACAGCAACTTCTTGAGCAAGCTGATGCACAGAAAAAAGATACCACAACCGCTTGGTTGGATCCCATGGCGTCGAAAGACCAGCGTACTTTCGCACAGGATGTGCGGAACAATATGGCAAACCGACAAACCCAAGAGCCACCCGCATGGAAGAAGCATACATTCAATAAAGCCACGACATTCGGCAAAATCACCGACTTGAGCATTCGAGAACAAAGGCAAAGCTTACCGATCTACAAACTCCGCAGTGAGTTGGTCCAAGCTGTCCGTGACAATCAAGTTTTGATTGTTGTGGGTGATACAGGTTCAGGGAAAACCACTCAGCTTACGCAATATCTCGCCGAAGAAGGGTTTGCGGATCATGGCAAGAAGATTGGATGTACACAACCTCGCCGTGTTGCTGCGATCAGTGTCGCGAAACGTGTAGCGGAAGAAAGCGGTTGTCGCATAGGGCAGGAAGTCGGGTACACGGTGCGTTTTGAAGACTGTACATCGTCTGCGACTCGAATCAAGTATATGACCGACGGTATGCTTCAGCGTGAATCGCTAGTGGACCGCGACGTAAATCAGTATAGCGTCATTATGCTTGACGAGGCACATGAGCGTACGATCGCCACAGATGTGCTGTTTGGTCTGCTAAAAAAGGCATTGCATCGCCGCCCTGATTTGAGATTAATTGTAACGTCTGCTACGTTGGATGCCGCCAAGTTTAGTGAATATTTCTTTGGTTGCCCCATCTTTACCATCCCCGGTCGTACGTATCCTGTGGAAATCCTGTATACCAAGGAGCCCGAGCCGGATTATTTGGAAGCTTCTTTGATCACTGTGATGCAGATCCATCTGTCTGAACCACCAGGAGACATATTGGTTTTCTTGACTGGCCAAGAAGAAATCGATACAAGTTGCGAGATTCTGTACGAGAGAATGAGGGCTTTGGGACCAAGTGTACCAGAACTGATCATTTTGCCTGTGTATTCTGCACTTCCTAGTGAAATGCAGTCGCGCATCTTTGAACCTGCTCCGCCCGGCGCTCGAAAGGTGGTGCTTGCAACGAACATTGCCGAAACCTCTATCACGATCGATGGAATTTATTACGTTGTAGACCCTGGTTTCGTGAAACAGAATGCATACGATGCTCGTCTAGGTATGGATAGTCTTGTGGTGACTCCCATTTCTCAGGCTCAGGCACGACAACGATCAGGACGTGCTGGACGTACAGGCCCGGGCAAATGTTATCGACTTTACACAGAAGCTGCGTACCGAAACGAGATGCTGCCGAACCCCATTCCAGATATCCAGCGGCAGAATCTCGCATCCACCATCTTGATGCTCAAGGCGATGGGCATTAATGATTTGCTCCATTTCGATTTCATGGATCCACCTCCGGCTCAAACCATGCTGACTGCTCTCGAGGCCCTTTATGCCCTGAGTGCTTTGGATGACGAGGGGCTATTGACGCGTCTTGGACGGAAAATGGCCGATTTCCCTATGGACCCTATGATGGCCAAAACGCTTATCACCAGTGTGGATCTAGGCTGCAGTGAAGAAGTGCTGAGTATTGTCGCAATGCTCAGCATCCAGAATGTATTTTATCGGCCCAAGGACAAGCAAACACAAGCTGATCAAAAACGAGCCAAGTTTTTTCAACCGGAAGGAGATCATCTCACTTTGTTGACCGTTTACAATGCATGGGCCGCGAACCATTTCTCTATGCCGTGGTGTACGGAGAATTTCATCCAGGGAAGGGCTTTGCGACGTGCTCAGGATGTGCGTAAACAGTTGGTGGGGATCATGGACAGATATCATCACGACATTCTATCTTGTGGAAAAGACTACAACAAAGTTCGTCGCGCTATCTGTGCTGGCTATTTCCGCAATGCTGCTCGAAAAGACCCGCAGGAAGGGTACAAAGCGCTCGCGGAGGCAGGCGGGAATATCTATCTGCACCCGTCCAGCAGTTTATTCGGCAGACCAGCGGAATATGTTGTTTACCACGAAGTCGTCATGACTTCCAAAGAATACATGCGTGAGGTTACTGCCATTGAACCGAAATGGCTTGTAGAGGTAGCGCCGCGGTTTTTCCGCACTGCTGATCCTGCCAGCTTATCGAAGCGCAAACGCGACGAGAAAATCAAGCCGCTTCATTCCAAACAAGCGACCGCTCAAGAGGAATGGAAGGCGTCTCGAGCTCGCGCACAGGCCAACTACTACAACGAGCGATTCTAATGCAGACCATAGCCAGGCTTGTACTTCTTGGCAAAACAAATGTCAGATAGAATCGGGTATATACCTTGATAATTCATGCCAATTATATCGATCTGCGGCAGTTCGCCTGCCAGTTTGCTTAGGAGTTAGGCTGCAATCTCACTCTGCAAAACTCTACGGAGAATTCGGCTCACCTCGACCTTTTTTACTTCGTTTGCGCTTGCGAGCAGGAGCTGATGTAGTATTTGATGGTAGCGAATCGTTACGGTCAAGTAGCCAGCGGCTCATTTCTGTAGGTAGCGCGCTGGACTCCAGGCCCTGTAGACGCGTGGGTACAGATTCATCCTCTGACTCTTTTGATGATGAGTGTGAAGGCGGCGATGCTGAAGGCTGCGTGGTTCGAGCTTCATCCTCTGCTTGTATTTCTTTCGCGTTCGGCTCAGAAGCGAACCAGTCTCCTGAGCGACTTTGCCGTGATTTTTGCGTCTGGGAAACCTCTTCGTCAGAGAGCCCTTGCCATTGACCAGCATCCGCAAAGATGTCATCGGCGTCTTCCTCAACGCGAGGAACAAAAGAAGGAGCGCTGCTGGTCTTATGCTGCTGAGACTCATTCACTGTCCTGGCGCCCGATTCTGTCTCTTTTTCTCGCTCATTGGATCTGCTAACACCGGGACTGAGCACTCTCTCTGACTCGGGTACGAATGATCTGTCGGTCGTTTGATTTTTCAAATTCATCGGTGCTTGTTTTTTCTTCTTTCTCATGCGCTTGCCATTTACATAGATAATTTCAGGCTTAGCATCCGGCGCGATGACAGGTCGGAACGCGTTTCTGTGTTCGATAGGATCTTGCACAGCATTGGATTGTTTCTGTGCACGACCAACTTGTAGTGCTGCTTCTAATTCTGTTTCTGATATAGATACATCTGAGTCGTCAGCATGTTCAGCATCTGCATGTGCTTCTAGGGCCGTTTCATGCCGCTGACTCTGATTGATAGCAGGGATCGATGCTTCCACGGGCACCTCGAGTCCGCGACGCCGCATTTCAGCACGGTCCATGTACCCAAACCTTGAATGTGTTTCTCGAGCATCGTCCTTGCCCACTTGTCTTGGCATGAAGCTCAGTGCACGGCCATCAGCATTGGGTTCAGCTAACTGCAAATCTTTCTGCGTTTTTCCTTGCCCGAAATCTTCATCATATCTTTGTCTATGATCTGCCTGCTCCGTGCGCGACGCTGACACCAATTCTCGAAACACTTCTTGGTTCATTATCTCGCTGACTCAGCGAGATTCTTACCTTCTATGAGTGAGCTTCCAGAGACATTCCGGCTGCTGACGATCCAAAGTCATGTCGCGACTGGCTATGTCGGTAGGTGAATCTGAGCTTACCCAGGGAATCGAGCTGCGACGTTTCCGTGTCAGCTTCTGGGCTGGGACGTAGATGCTGTGAATACAGTGCAGTTCTCGAATCACACTGGTTATGGACGCTGGGGTGGGTTGCGTTTTGATGCTGCACATTTAGCAGATGTATTTTCAAGCATGGATAAGAACCATTTATTGGGTCACAATCGTTTATTAACCGGCTATACACCATCTCCGGAGGCGTTAGAGGAGGTCGAGAAGCTAATTCGTACCCAGCGCGAAACTCGTCCTGATACGGTCTACCTTCTAGATCCTGTGATGGGCGATATGGATCGTGGGATGTATGTCAATCCTGACGTGTTACCAATTTATCGCCGTATGTTACCCCTGGCTTCTATCATTTGCCCGAACCAGTTCGAAGCACAGGTGCTTTCAGGAATAGAGATCACATGTGTTACATCATTGAAGTCATCACTGAACAAGTTGCACAGCGAATATCATATACCTCATATCTTGATTACCTCTCTTGATCTCCCTACGTCTGATCTCGAGAAGATTGGCGCTTCCACTTCATTGATCGAGGGGAAAAAACCAATGCTTCTGATAGGGTCTACTTGGAACTCAGAGACGCAGCAGCCTTTGGTTTGGCATTTGCAGTTCCCGTCTTTGGGTGAGTATTTTAGTGGAGTTGGTGACCTATTCTCTGCCCTAACCATTGCTCGTTATACCGAGCATGCCAATGATATCCCTGAACCGGCTCGTGTAGCTGATGAACAACTCAGCAAGATGCAGAAAGGGGAGTGCGATTTGGCTATAGCTCGCGCTGTTACTTTAGCCGTTGCTTCTCTACAGCATGTCCTGATCCGCACAGCTGACACTATGATGTCACTCGGCAAGCTCTCTGGCATCGATCCTCTCCAAGTATCTCACCTCGCCAATGAAGAGGATCGCGTGAAAATTATGCGTTTGCGTGAACTGCGTCTTGTACAAAGCGCCAATGATATTCTTCAGCCTGTAGTACGCTATCGGCCTCGCTGGGCTCAGGCACTATGATTAAAGCTCTCCTTACTCTCATAGAGGTTACAATTTTTAATCAATCTCCACTTCTCCACTTGATAATTTTATCTAAACTTATGCTGCACTTTCGATGTCGGATCTTTTCGACGTACGTCGAGTTGTACGCAAATTGCGGGCTGGAAATGAGGAAGTTGTAGAAAGAACGGAAGTTGGTAAGACCAAATTGTGTGGCATGTAGGTCAATCTACTGATTCAGCTGTTATACACGTACAGCAAGCTATAGTTGCCCCACGTGCAACATCCCTTACTGTTCTCTGACATGCTTTCGAGCTAATGTCCACCGAGCGTGTGCAGAACCATTTGCGATGCAGTCAGCACGAAAAAATCTTTCACGAGAAGATGTGACGGTGGATGACGCTGAGAGACGAAAGACCCTGGAAATTCTTTGGCGGCTTGAGACTGGCGAAGGTGTCATTAGCGACGACGAGACCGACTCCGAAATTGATGAATATGATGAGCAACCAAGCGATCGAGAAACTGAGGATATGTTAAAGAGTCTCTCAGTGAACGACCGACAGCGATTTCAATCTTTACTGAAGGACCCTTCCAAGGCTGCGAGGATGTATTTTGAAGAGAAACAGGAAGTCGATCCTTGGTGGAAGCAGCAAAATCCATCGGCGTCGTCTTTACAGATAGCTCAAGAGATCCAAAAGCTAGCTGATTCTCAGCTTAAAGTGCGTATCGATTTGCGCTACAATATTATAGCTGTGTTATTGGCCTACACCTATACTTTGAGGCACCTTGAAATTTCAAGCTGTTCATCGGTCGACCACAGCCTTGGCGAGAGTCAGACGAACTTGTGCGATACAGCTGAGGATTCAGCTTCACAAACACGCCTATCAGAGTTTTCTTCAGGTAAGCCGCAGGAGTTATCTCGCGTCGATGCTTCATCAGAGACTGATAGCGATGGAGAACCCCCGCCTTTGGAGGACGATTACGAAATGCAGATACCCTGCCTTTCTGGAACGCATCGAGAAAGCAAGAGCGAAACCCCTGAGGAATCGCCAAACTTATATCCCGCGCATACTCCTTCTAGTGGGGAACAGCGCCCGTTTTCACCTGCAGACTCTGCATCTGTTCGCGGGCTCCCTTCCCACAGTCCTGCACAGGAAGAAATGCGCGAGGTCGGGATTGAGTTGCTGCGTCGTCTTATCCCAATTCTCTTTGCACATCCTCGCAAAAACGCTGCAGTGGCGAATATCGTGTTGACAAGTGTGACAGACGCGACGCTACACTTCCTACAAGCAGTGAGTCTCTACGAGCTTGGCACAAATGTGAGCGAGTTACTGGTGACGCTGCTGAAAGATATTAGGCCGTTATTAGCCCCAGAGGGTGTCCGCTTGCTGGATCAAGTGTCTCTGATGAACCTAGCACTAAGTGATCTATATGCCTGGGTAACATGGGAAGATCGGAATGCAGGCAAGAAACTCGTTTATTATGCCTATGCTTACGATACAATCACGAGCCAGAGCCGCAAGAATTTGTGTGACGAGCTAGATGCTGAGATAGATCGACTCGAGAACGAACGAGAAGAACAACAACGTCTAGAGGAACTCTCTGCTGCAAACGCGACCGTGAGCCGTATGGATGCCAGCGTACAGCGTATGGCGAATCAACCAAAGATTAAACTTCTGGAATAGCTATGCAAATCGAATCGTTGCCGCGCCACCAGCTCGGTGTATCCGTAGGATTTTCTTTGCAATCAAGCCATAGACTGCACGAGAACCAAGATTATCGCCAGTCAATTCCACTTCAGAGGCATCCAATCCTGCATTGCGGACCATCTCTGCACATGATGTGCTAGGCAGCGTGGCAGTCGTTCGAAACACAGCTTGGCCTCGTTGTCTCCACCATGAATCTGTTAAAGTCTTAATGGCAGGCAGCGTCATGGAATGCGTAGGGGGGGATCGAAAAAGTAACAGGATAACGTGAGCCATCACCACCGTATTGACACTGAGCGGAGTATTAATCTGGAAGGAGGTGCCAATACTCTGTGTAGAGCTTGTGCTAGCTCCGCTTGGGACCGGTGCAGCTTCCTTTGCACCGTCCTCCTGCGTAGTATCCTCAGTATTTTCAGGGTCGCGTCCACACAATTCCAAGGTTGAAAGCATATGGAATGTGTCACGAAATGAAGCCTTTTCTGCACTAGTGACATAGCGTAGACTCTCTTGAAAACGATCCCAAAGTATGCTTGCAATACGTTCCAATTCTTCACTCGTTTCAGGAGTTCGGCCCATAGGAACTAATGCTTGGCGTTTCGGTGAGCTAGTCATGGACGAATTAAGTGACGCTGCGAGGGAACGTGGCATAGATCCAATCGCCCGTTTGGGGGACGCTTGAGGGGTAGAAGGCGATGATATTCCATTTCTTCTTGTTCCTACTGAAGGTGACGCAAGGTCACGCTGCGGCGTTGACTTGTTCGCTTCTCTGGACAATTGACTGCGAGAAATCGATGCAGCAGAAGGCGATGCCGGAGTACGTTGAGGTGTGCGGGTCGGAGATGCCACACTCTGATTGAAATTCTGACGCAACTGCAGGTCCCGTGGCGGTGATGTCTTGGAAACGCTTTTGGACATTGCCGAGTTACCTTGGAAACGAGGTGTGCCATCCAAGGTACGACGGAATCGGGCCGTAGCTGGCGTCCGCTCTGGTGTTCTCCGCTGAACAGATCGATTCTGTTCCGACCGTGAAGGTGTGCTTGGACCTGGTGTCCTTGGTGGTCGACTTGTGGGTTGGGAAGGTGCATTGACAAGTTTCGAGCCCGGGGTTCGCATGGAAGCACTAAGCGGCCTGCTTGCTCTTTGTCGGACCGAGCCTGACAAAGAGCTCATTAGGTTCTTACTCTGGGGTGAATTTTGTGTCAAACTCTGTTTCATGCGTGCTTCGCGGCGAGGAGTGCCTCTAGTAGAAGTACTGATTTGGTTCGATGGCTTTTCTAGATCACCATTTCTAGCATGATCGTCCTCGGCCTTCTCTTTATCATTTGGGTCTGGCGTCGGAGTTAAATCGGTCTCGAGTTCAGCGAGCATACTCTCCAGTGCGATAATTTCCATCTTTTCTTTTTGGATTTCATCCTGAACTCTGTGAAGCTCCTGGGATTGAGCCTCTTGCACACGATCCGTTTTTCCTTTCGAAGGAGTGTTCTGTTGGGACTTAGCATTTTGAATAGTACTTGTATAGCGCTGTATATGGCGCTGCACTTCACTCTCCCGTTTAAGTAATGCGCGGATATGTTTACGTGCACGCGGCGCATTATGACTGTGTGAGTTGCTTCGTGATAACTTACTAGGTGGACATTAGCTTCTCCGCTGCAAGTAGAAAGTAGCGTGCATTATGCTCGTCAGGCACCTCGCTCGCACTTTTTCGTAGCGGAGTTGGGATATGTATTGAGCGGTTAACAGGGGTGCTTTGAGTATTGTTCCGGTCCTTTGCGTCGTCTTGAGGTGGACAGGTAAATAAAGACGCTTCCAGCTGATCAGCGTCGCGTATCAAGTCCAAGATTTCTTGTGGTCCTGAGCGCAAAACTGCATTGGTGAAGTATGTAGGACGTTTGTTTTGCTCTTTTGCAAGCTTGTTCTGCTCGTGCAGTCCACTCAAGGTGTGCTGCAACGCGTCTAACTGCGTCTCCATACCACCTAGACCTTCACGACGCGTCGAACAACCACGTGGAATAAGGCGTGGAGTCTGCCTCCACTTGGCTTGCTTTAGGAAGTCGTTCATTTATTATCGGCGCCAGGATACCCAGCCTAGTATGGCATATGGTGCGCTATGGCTCGTACTTTTGTGCGGCGCTACTATCACACATGCTTCGAAAAGTGAAGGTAATTCACCAGGAAATAGTACATTCCTCACACCACCTACGACGGGAGATGCAGCATGGAAAGAATATGATGCATCCTTCGCGCAGCTTGTTCCTCCAATCTTTCGCGTCCTTCTGATGATGTCACTAGGGATCGCTGGATTCGGGATTGACCTCACTCTTCTACAGCGCTGGGGCTTAAATCTTTGGAGCATGCCGATATCTGCACGGCTGCCTGTACATAGTTCCACTGCAATTTCTCGTGACGCTGTAAGGGAGAGTGGTGGATTATCGCTATTCATGTTAGCTGGTGCACACGCCGCTTGGGCTTTGACATGCTGGATGCTTTACTACTCTAGTGTAGATCCTATTAATGCGAATCGGACTCTTATCGCGCAGGTATGGGAAGTGATCGCTCTATTCGGATTGATGGCTTTCTGGTTAATTCCGAATCCATTCCGGCATATCCAACACATCGTATTGCGGTAAGTCGAAAGCTCATCAAATAGATTGCTCGTGCGCGTATTCTCTTTGTCACTGCACCAAAGTATCCAGTTTTCTGATGTGATCTTTGCAGACGTTCTCACTTCCTTTGCAAAAGTTCTGGGCGATGTATGGCTGTCATTTGTTCTTGTGATGTATTCTGCGTACGGTATTCCTGCTACGGAAAAGACGCTCTGGACACAGCAATCGAATTTGGCGGTACCTTTTCTGATCAGTGTTCCCTATCTCGTACGATTTCGTCAATGTGTCTCGGAATATCGTACTTCCTCGCCTTTAGGACGAGATACACGGTCGACTCGTCCTTTGTACAATGCATTAAAGTATGCATCAGCATTTCCCGTCATTTGGCTTAGCGCATCGCGAAGCAAGGCGCACGATACCCCGCATCCAAAAAACGCAGTTTATGCATCCTGGCTTGCAAGATTTCCAGCACCTATCCAATCTTTATGGCTTCTTTCCGTTCTTTTTAATACACTCTTTTCATTTTGGTGGGATGTTACGAATGATTGGGGGCTGGATCTTTTTTTGCCCTCTTCATTCAGTTCGCTAGGCACGCCACATTTGCCTGTACTGCATCGTCGGTCCGAACGACGCACGCATATTCTTTCACCGGATCATGATGAGCCTATGGAACTAGCATCGCGTCCCAGTCATGGTCGTCGGGGGAGTATCTTACGCGTTCCTGAGAAGCCACTCCCTTTGCCAAGCAGCGTTTACTATCTTTTTATATTCATTGACCTTCTCTTACGCTTCACATGGTCACTCAAACTCAGTTCTCATCTACAATATCTTGTCCAATGGCAAAGAGGACTTCTTCTTCTCGAAGCGCTCGAGATCGTCCGCCGCAGTGTATGGATCCTGCTTCGAGTAGAATGGGAACTTGTAAAACGCGAATCATTGTAGATTTTACTACATAGTCTGTACTGATGACTATACTTAATCTTACCACTTGCCGTTTACCACCTGCGGTACGGCAAGAACTTTCCATCGAATGTTATCTTCACACGATCGCCGTTAGGATCTTCAACTTTCTCGACGTGTCCACGGAAGTCGATTGCACTCATGATTCCATCGCCAAACTGTATCAGCAAACCGAACCCACCTTTTCTTGGATGATGCTCTGAATTGGTCTACCATACACCATGATCGCTTCATAGAGCCGATAGAGTACCGGATCCTTGGGTGGGACCGGATCAAGATCACCTCGGCTCGGATAGTAATCGTCCCCGAAATATCTACTTATGTCATTAGCTTTGGTTCCAAAGATTTCTTGGAGCTTTACACGGTCATTCTCATCCGGTTTGGCCTGCCCGAAGAAACTACATTAGTAGAGTCGTACACACAATGCAGCGACATAGAGCTCGTCACGCCCGAGCTTCTCCGCGATATCAGCAAACGACAACTTCAATTCGTTTTTGGCTGCACGAAGATGCTCCAAATATTCCTCAGTAGTAAGGTTCTTATGAAGCCTAGAATTGTCTCTCTCCATATCGTCAAAGTTGCTGATTCAATTGGATCTTATTCAGTTGCCTGTCCTTTTATCGATTTGTGATTCGGAAAAATGTCCGAACTGCGGGGTTACCAGCAATTGTGGGGTCTCCACTATACTGGGACCAAAGGTTTTCAATTGGTATATCTGCAGGACATGCATAGAGTGATGAGTCTCAGATGCGAACAAGGTACTTGATGGCAGCATGACTCAGACAGATGCTGCTAAGAGCGACATTGTGGCGTAACACACAACACTGAACCAAAACAGTAAGGTGGTCCATATAGAAGCTTGAAAATAATCACTTCATAATAGCGGGTCTTGGACAACGAAGGTCCCTCAAGCGATGCGATCCATTTGCCATGGCAAGGCATTGTACGAAACTATTAAGACTAAGGTATGACACAGTAAAAGATCTTGCAAACACCATAACTCTTTTACTTGATCTTTTTCTTGGAAGTAGTGATATGCTTCCGCAGCCGTTTGCTCTTCTCGCGCAACGATGCATTTTTCTTGCTACGTACTCCCCAACTTTTTGATACCATTTGGAAGTTCTTCCCTCGGGCCTTTTGTCGATTAGTCGTACTGCTGTACTCCTCCTTATTCTTTTTGCCTTTGGAGCTGCCGAACTTACCACGATCTTCACGACCGCTCTGTATACTCTTCATACGTTCTTCATAGTCGGCTTTCGCTTTCTTACGAGGTCCCAAGATATCCATTTCGTCCAACACCTCGTTTGTGCTAGATGTTGCTGCCGCTGTTGCCCGCTTTTTCGATTGAAGTGCAGCCAATTCGCGGCGTGCCTTTGCACCCACCGCACCTGATTGCTTAGCGGCTTCTTCAGCTTGCTGAAGACGCAGCTCATTCATCTTGGCAAAATCCGCCGGAGTAAGTATCTTGGAAGTGGCCAACTCCATAAGCTGTTCATTAGGTTCAGAGGTCGCTGGAGCTTGTTGAGCCTTTGCTGCTTCTGTCTCATCCTCGCTGGACTCTTCTGCACGTTGTGCTTTCGCTTCTTGTTCAGCCCGACGACGTCTGCGCGCCTCGCGAACACGTTCGTGCATTGGACGCGTATCTTTTTCAGAGATGTTTTTCTTGCTCTTCTCTTGCTCATCATCACTCGAGTCCAAGTCACTACGGTCCATCGAAAAATGACTCGCAGCATCGTCATCGGAGCTGACGTTGACCCAACCGGTGGATGACTCGGAATCACTGTCTGAGGCACTTTCCAAGTCCCAACCTTCCCAGTCTTCGTTTTCTTGGTCAGAGCCTTGCTTTTTCTGCTCAAGATGTTGAGCAAGAAGATCCAAGCCTTGAATGCCATGCACCTCATTACGATCCACGCCATATCTAGCTGGCTCCTTTCCGTCAGCCAGGGCAATGGCACCTGATTTACCACGATCCACACGGCGTAACAGTGCGGGATTAACTTCACGATACAGTTGCATCAAACCTCGAGATGCAGCGCTTACACCTTTATCCTTAGACTTGCGGTAGTCAACGAGATCGTGCAGCAGATCCTCTTCCATGCACCAAGGCTGCCTGCGACAAACTTCTCGGATCGTGTTGATCCCTGCTGCAACCACTTCGGCATTCACGCCGGGATGTACAAAAGCATACGCAATCTTGCGTATGGCCGGGGTGAGCATATCAGTAGGTGTCTGATCGTGTACGGACTGCGCAAGAGACACCAGAATCAGTGTTATGTGTAGTTGATGCGGCATTAGGTATTTTGCCAGATACGAGTAGAAGGGAAGTACAAGTACTCTGTGCGTCCCCATTACACGACTGAGGAGCTGGATTATGCGCACCTTCATCTCCAGACTATGCCTCTTATCGCCTCGACTCAAGTTCTCATACAGACGATCAGCGAAAGTCTGAGGATCGTGCAGCAAATGGATCGCAGCCATATTACTAGTTTCTTTCTCCTCCTTCTCGGACTCCTTCTCGCTCTTTTCCTTACGACGACGACGTGCTTGAGCTTGAGCCAGCTTCAACCGACGCTCTCCGGCCTTGCTTTTTCGGCCCACTTTACGCTGGTGCTGCAGACGCGACACGTCAGGGATTTCTGCTTCTTGCTCGCTTGCATCTTCGTCACTATCTTTCCCGCTAGATTCTGCAGCGTGTAGATCACCCAAAAAGAATCGTACAGCGGAAGCCTGTACTTTAGGATGAGGATGTGTACAAGCGCTTGCCAATAGAGCTACAGTTCGTGCGTCCTTCCAGATTCGACGACGCCACATTTCAGAGGACACGCGAACGGCCCACAGTGCTTCTGTGCGTCCGGTAAGCTCGGTATCTGCCTTGCGCAGCACAACAGGTCCGTTCTCTTGCATACCACGCTCTACCATCCCAAATAGAAGACCCTGGACCATCCGATTCAGTCGCATATCGGATGATTGACGATTTGCTTGTTTGATATCCTGTACAATAGCGTGTAATACTGACTTGCGGAGCTCTGAAGAGCTCGTGACGCTCAATAAAGGGAACAATGTGCGAAGAAAGCTGAGTGAGTGATTGTAACATACGTCTCGCTATTAATCCGACCACGATTGCGCAACATGGTTAGCGCTTGGAAACAAGCACGTCGTACATCAGGAGTTAATTGCGCGTGATGAACAAGGAGCAGATCCGATAAGTGTTCCGGAAGAACAGCGGTTACTTTGGGATAGCTAGGAGCAAGTTGAGTTACAAAGGTAAGCAGCTGTTGAAACTCTTCCTGTTGATCTTTGTTTAACCGTAAGGTATGTATACCTGCGTCATTACCGCCTTCAAGTTGCTGCCCGATGCCTGAGGCGAAGATTCGACGTAGACTTTCATAATGATTCCATTGCGCTAAAAACTCCTCTGCATACGCACTTGGTTCCCGCTTCAGCAAGTTTTGTAGTGCTGGTAGATTAGATGTGTTCAACAATCCACGCGCTTTCGAACGGTGCGTAAGCCCATTCTCACGCACAATCGCTGTCGGACGCGCTGCAGCGTCAGCCTTGGCCATCGTGGAAAGTCAGCTTCCAAATCCAAAAAAAAATTTGGTGTGGAGGCGAAGAAAGCTTTACCTGTCGCGATGGACGACACGGAGGACCTGCTAATCAACTTCGATACCTCAGCGCCTGCCGATGTGCCTAGAAGACGAACCAAAGGCAGAAAGGGAGCGAACAGAAGGAGGTATGAGCCGTATGAGAGACCTTCTGCTCCAGTGACACAGCATGAGGCGAAACATGATGCGTCCGCAGCGGCAATTGAAGACGACGAAAATGAGATGCGGTCTCCAGCTCCGACTCATGCATCTCAGTCGCTTGCTGAAGAAGCAGCAGAAGCAGTTTCTGCAGCCAAGAAACTGACAAGAATGCCTAGGACGAAAGGGACAGGTTATATTTCATCGCTGTTTGCCCGAGATGAACACTATACAGAACATCCTGAAGCGGTGCCGCAGCCTCAAGCCGCTGCGCCCTCTAATGCGCCATCATCGCAAGGAAACTTTGAAGGCATGGGCTTAGACCCTATCATCATACGTCATCTCAACACCAAGATGGGTCTTGGAGGGAAACCTACCGAAATCCAGAGACTCGCGATTCCTCCTTTACTGACTACCCCACCTAACGTCGCTGCTATGCGTGACATATTGATACAGGCGCAAACAGGTAGCGGAAAAACTCTGACATATTTGTTGCCTCTCGTACAATCCCTCTTGCCATTATCAACAGAGAGTTTCATCGATCGCAGCGTAGGTACCTTGGGGATCATCCTAGCCCCGACGCGAGAATTAGCACGTCAGATTTATACAGTCTTGGAGAAACTCTTGGCTATGTCACTCGCATCAAGTGAAGATGAAGACGCGCCGCGGTATTCGCGTTGGATCATCCCTGGTCTCTTGACCGGGGGTAGTACAAAAAACCACGAGAAGCAACGCTTACGAAAAGGGTGCCCCATTCTCGTAGCTACTCCTGGACGCCTTTTAGACCACTTGCAGAATACATCCAGTCTGGATGTGGGCAAATGCCGCTGGTTGGTTCTGGATGAGGCAGATCGTCTACTTGAGATGGGGTTTGAAGAACAACTAAGTGGTATTGTCAAGGCACTCGAGGGACGTAGGCGCTTGGCACTACAATCTGCGCGTGATGTTCTTGTTGAATCTGGAACAATTACCGTTTCAGACGGAGATTCACTCGTGACGGACTCTTTAGGAATTGCGTGGTGGGCTTGGAGAATGCGACTGGTACTTTGCTCGGCGACTTTGGATGAACGTGTACAGATTTTTGCGAAGGATACACTACATCATCCTCTACTTGTGCGAGCTGGATCATCCTCATCGAACCTCAGTGCCTCGGATTCCGTCACCACTCCAGTAGAGTCAAGGGCTTCCTCGCCCACTATGTTCACTGCTCCGTCTCAACTTCAACAACACGCCGTAGTTGTACCCCCTAAACTGCGGCTAGTAGCACTGCTAGCACTGCTGCGTCATACTATTCCGCGTGCCTCTGAGCTTGAAGAAAAGGGGCCTGCACGGGTTATTGTGTTCATGTCAAGCACTGATGCGGTAGATTTCCATTGGCATGCATTCGGAGGAGTTACTATGACTGGCGCACAACCACCCGAAAGCGAATCCGATCAAACAGAAGGCAAGCCACTTGCGCAGTATAGTAATCTGCTCTTGAACACCCCAATATACCGACTGCATGGTTCTATGACGCAGAAGGAGCGTATTGCGTCTCTTCGTGCCTTCCGAACGCTAAGCGATGACAAAACAGAACATGCTGAGGAGCAAAAGCGAGGTGGTGTGCTCCTCTGCACTTCAGTAGCATCGCGCGGTTTGGATTTACCAGATGTGCGCTGTGTGATCCAAACCGATATACCCATTGAAGGCATCGAAGAGTATGTTCATCGCATTGGCCGAACTGCCCGTGCTGGACGTGAGGGAACCAGCTGGCTGATGCTGATGCCGCATGAGCAACCCTGGCTCTCGAGTCTCCTGAAACGAATGGTGGTCCAACCAACTACCGATGCTCAAGAGGTACCGGCCAAAGTAGCTTTGGTCGGTCTGGACACTGTGCTCTTTGAAGGATATGGCGGTGCGGCCCGCGAGTATGAATCGCGTGCGACTGATGTGCAAATGGCTTTGGAGCGGTGGGTTCTCGCCGCGCCAGAAAATGCTTCGCTTGCTCGTACAGCATTCTTGTCCCATATCCGTGCCTACAGCACGCACCCTACACACGAGAAAGCGTTGCTGAATGTCAACCAGCTTCATTTGGGTCACTTGGCCAAAGCATTCGCACTCCGCGAAGCGCCCAATACCGTTCAGCAAAATGCTAAGCGTGAACATGACAAAAAGGAAAAAGTCGAGAAGCGTGCACACGAAGAGAAACAAGATGCAGAATCACGTCGAAAACGCATGATGGCCAACCTTCCCACAGAAAGCATGTAGAAACTATCTGTCTATTTACGTCCGGGCGCGTTTCGCTCCAATTTCTGGCGGTCCGTCAGACTTGCGCTTGTCCGAGTTGCCACGCCCAAAGCCACGATTACCACCACGTTGCCCACCGCGACCACGGCCACGACCACCGCGACCACCACGGCCACCACGGCCACGCTGGCTACGGTCTTGCTCGCGACGATCTAATAAGAAACTAGCACGGAATTTTGCTCGTTCGACATAAAATTGTTTGGCATTTGCCTCGTCAACGCGATCCCAAGTGACAGATTGGCCACCCACAGTGATGTTTTTGTCTCGGATCTCTTGTAATTTCTCATCAGATACGGGTTCTTTGAATCCCACAACACCTTCGACAGCACCGTCTGGGAACTCAACAAAGGAGGTCGGGTGCATTGTGGACAATGTGTCCTTTAAGTCTTTCCAGCTGCCCCCTGAAGCTGCATTCTTGAACCGCAAAACACTGTCTGCTGGGAATGTCACTTGGTCTTCATCAATCGATCCGTCTGGTGTGGTGGTCAAAGTTTTTCCGTTATACTCGAATTCCAGCGGCTCTGCGCGGGATGATTCAGATTTTTCATCACCACCCGAATGCTTTTCACGCTCTAGTTCTCGGAACGCATTAAATTTCCGTGGACCTTGTGGTTTGCTGTTGGTGCTTGGGTCGATACCTTTCTCCTTCATTTTCATAGCAACGTACGCCGGCTTGCTCATAACATCCAGCGGCTGATCTTTGTACTGAATTCCGTGACCACCGTCTTCCACAGGCCCGACCGATCTTGCCTTAGCCATAAATGCATCCAACTCTTCCGAATTGGCAAATTCAACAAACACACTGTTCTTGAACTTGCGCGGTTTCTCGTTCTCACGCCGCATACGAACACCATTAATCTTGCCGAATTGAGCAAAGAACTTTTCAAGGTCCATCTGCAGTTCAGGGTATTCGTCTGGGAACCCCTTGGCATAGATACTTCGTGAGTGCCCGTCGGTGACCTGTACTAGCTCTTTACGACGTCTGACGCGATCAGCAGCCTCGTTCACTTCTAGCAGTTCTTCTGAATTGCGCAAGGCTTCAGCAATTCCTTCGAGCCCTAGCACTTCCTTGACAGGTCGCATCCGTTTAAAGGATGCAATGGTTTCAATAGGAACCCACCCCTCAGGGTCTTTACGTGAGAGGGTAAACAAGAACTTATCAAACGGAAGATTCGCATCTGCAAAATAGAACTCTACCTGCTTCAGTGCTTGTTCTTGTGCCTCTTCACGGCTCATATTAGGCGCCGTTGCTTCCTCACTCATAATCGTTCCTCCAAACCAGTCTTGAATGCAATGCACGACTTTTTTCGAGGCGGCCACGTGATAAGAAAAGTCCGTGCAATGCAACGAACGGCGCTTCACGTAAGGCAAATGAGAGTGCATTGAACGATCGGCAATACAAGGCTGCTTTGGCACTGGGTAAACTGAGTATACGCTAAGGGAGACAAGGTTGTTATGCTACTACCTAATTTGCTAAGCCACGAATGACTCTTGATTCGTGACTTTCCATCCAACGCAACACCAAATTGGCCAGCATAGCACCTAGGATGGCGAAGCACAAGAAGGTAGGACCGTAGGAATCAAAGTAGACATTTGAGGCACTCCGTTCGCGGATCTTCAGGGCACGCCACACGTATAGGACGCCTGAGTATGCCACGGCAAATAGAGATACCATAGTGAATACAGCGGCAGTAATCAAACCTGCACGGTCGCCTTTGGTTTGGAAGTTGAGCAGTCCTGTAGAAATCGAAGCGAGCAAAACACTGAACTCAAGCCATTTGAGGAAAGTTCGTTCGTTGGCGAAATAGACTTTCGGCTCCACACGGATCGGTACGGATACCTTCTTACCAGGCTGTGTATGGACATTGGAAACGTATTCGACGTCGGCAGGCGGTCCACTGCCTGAAGCACGAGGCTCTTCTTCATCGCGTCCTTGCAATGCAGCAATTATACGCTGGTCCTCATCATCATCATCATCATCCCTGCTATCCGTTGAGAGATCACCAGGTGTTGGTTGATGATGCCATAGTTTGCTGATTTTGTGCAAACCCAACCGGTCTAAGTAATTTTTATCGAAGACTTTAGCGGGTGACAGGATGTCCTGTCGAGTTGCTGGAGTGCTTCGCTCATTGGATTTGGGCCTAGCACGTTCCTTGGTGGGTGCCTTGGATGCTTCGCTTTGTGCGCCTTCAGACTCTTGTCGATGCTCTGCAAGATACTTCTCTCGCTGTTCACGAATTTCCTTGATACGGGGGTCCAAGGCAGATAAACCGAGGTTATTCGCTTCTTGTTGCTCGTCAGCAATATGGTGTACATTCTCTTCATCGTCGTTATCTTCGAACTCCTCCTCTGACACAGGCTCGTAGTGCGGCGTTTTGTGAACACTGCCCGTTTCGGAACTTCGAGAACTATGCTGAGGACGGTCCAAAGCCAAATCCATCGATACTGGCTTACGAATATCGGTTTCCATTTGAGGCAGCCAGAACGGAACAAGATCTACGCGGTTGGAGAGCAATGTTGCGCACCCATGAATGAACTTTGAGAATTTCGGTACGGCTTCCACCAAATGGCTCGACACCAATTCACGCACCCATTTGGGAGGCTTCTGGCCCATCTGCGTTTGCAATTTCACCTCTAATACGCCATAGGGAAACCGTTCTATATCGCCCGCAGGCAACTGATCAAATGGATAGTCGATTCCAATATCTGTGCGGCGCCAATTATTTCCTGCACGCTGTTTTCCGTCCCAATTGTCTTCGCGAATCAAAGTTAATTCTGTGTCCAGAGAGATTCGGACGCGTGCATCGCCAGGTAATTGGAATGCTGTACGGTTGTAGAAGGAGCGCATAACAGGTTGCAGCTTTCGCGATAAGATGCTGTACTGAACTTCGCTTGCCAATTGCAACATTGAGTCGATTTCCTTATCGGACTTCTTGCCTTTTTTCCGCATTTCCTCGAACGTGTCATTCATACGGAATTCTCCACGCATAAACGAGTTCACCTTGTCTTCCTTGATCGGGAAGCGTGCTTTGACACTCTTTTCTCCCGTCCAATCTTCACGATGGGTTTTGCGCTCCACAAAAATCGTCTTTGTGTCCATACCACCGTACCAACGCAAACGAATAGCTTCTGCGCCCTCTGTCTTCTCCAAACGACCTAGATACAGCTCCAAATCCTCGTTGTCGTAGTAGATAGAAGTGATTGCACTATCCTCCGACTGATATTCCTTGTCTGTGTTGAAAACCAGCACAGGCAAATGCTTCAATATAAATAGTTTCAGCGGCACAATATTGTCTGGATGCACCCAATATTTGGTCGTTTGACGAACAAATGCACTCTGAGAGCCACCGGCGCTTGCATCTCCTTGAACAGGGTTACCGCGACTGTGGACAATATCAAATAGGCGCGAAAGCTTTACGATCAATGCATCATAGTTCTCCTTATAGAAAGGACGAGTGGTGAGATAGTGCTGCACAAACTCTTTGCGCAATAGCCGCCCAGTCTGTTTGTCATGCTTCTTGACGATCTTTAAGAAACCGGTGTAGTTCAGTTTGGTGAACAGTGCTAGATCGTGTACGTCAGCAATGATGCTCGCCAACTGCTCCTCTAGATCCAAGAACCGGTCCTCTGTCGCATCCGAGTCATCGTTATCGCTGTCGAGCTCATCGTCGGAACCGGCGTTGTCTCGCGCTTGATACATCACATCTCGATGCACGTTATTGCTAGTCGAGCTTTGTAATTCATTATCTGGACGCGAGGACGGCGTTGCAGCAGGAGATGTAGGCGACTTGGCACCTTGCAATCCTGAGCTAGATCCATTCCGCGAGGCTAGCAATTGATTAACCTCATTATTCACTTGCTCAATTCGTCCTGTCAGCTCTGACACTTTGCTCTTTTGGAAGGAATATACTTTGTCCAACTCCTGTCTTAGGGATTCAACAAAGTCCTCTTCATCCTTATCAGTCCAGACACCTTGATTGTCCGAGATTCTTTTCTTAATCTGCTTTTTCAAGTCAGAATACTGCAAGTATTCAGAAGACCATTCAGGATACAATGAAGTTTTGATTGTCCTGCCGAACTTCATCGTGCAAAGCCCTGCAAAGTGACACACCAAGCAGCGTCGAAGGGCGTGGGCGTGAACCCTTCTTGGGACTCCAGCCCGGTTCCGTTCACCTCGTCGCCCACGTGCGACAGATTTTAATTAGCAAGTCATTAGCGCGCAAACCTGCACGTGTACACGGATCGCTTGGCACTGTGGAGGCAGCTAGGTTCCGATATTGCGGGGTGGACTAATTCATGTTGGCGACTATAGGAGTGTATCTGAAAGTATTCAAGCAGAGCGCGTTCGGAAATATAGCTTTGGGTGCTTGCTGACGGGATATGGATCTTTTCTCCGTTATTTAGTTGCTGCCGTTCCTGTTTTAGGTTACGGAGAAGCAGATGCTTAGCTGCAATTTTGTATTGAAGTTTAAGCACTTTTCTTTTAGTATCCTATTGAGCCCGGAATAGTCATTCAATGTTTTATCTTCATTTAGCTAGGAGAATCTTGGTATTCATGTGCATCACTCATTCCGCTTGCTAATCGAGATCGATCTATTCGCTCTTCTCCACGTGATTAGGTGGCTACGATGAGCCTTCTGCGTGCACAGATAGCCTGCCAGCCGCTGCTGCGCGGGTGTTATGGCCTGTATCGTGATGCATCTCCTGCACGTACATGCCTAAGTAGCTTTCACACTGGCTCGAAACTTTTCAAAGGACATCTCCCGGGCTGTGGCGACACTTTGGCTTTGAAACCCTACTTTACCCGGTCGTTCACCTCTTTTCCGATTCCTCGCCGCTTTCCTACTTTTCGCTCGGCGCGTATAGAATCGGCGGCAGCATGGAAAACTTATGCAACTGTAGCTGCTCCTGATCCGCCCCTTGCCACCCGCCCGATCGTTGCATACCACCTACTAGCCTCGGCTGCATTAGTGTTTCTGATCATCGTTGTCGGTGGAATCACTCGTCTTACAGAGTCCGGTCTCTCTATCACCGAATGGAACCCAGGACTGAAGGGAATGCGTCTGCCCACGACAGACGCCGAGTGGAATGCCGAGTGGGACAAGTACAAGAACTCGCCAGAGTTCACAATGTAAGTTGCAAGATTCTTACCTCAGGATCAATCAGGATATGACCTTGGACGATTTCAAGAAAATCTTCATGTGGGAGTGGTCGCATCGGATCCTTGGCCGTGTGATTGGAGTGTTCTTCGGTGTACCTGCTATCTACTTTAGTCTGCGTCGCGGCATGGTGACCAAAGACGTGCGGTGGAAACTCCTCCTTATCACTGCAGGGATTGGGTTTCAGGGACTCTTAGGCTGGCTCATGGTAGCAAGTGGGCTGAAGAACCCATATGAAGGCGAACCAGCGACTGCGCAGCCTCATCCCGACTGGACACCGCGAGTGAGTCATTTCAAACTAGCTGCGCATCTTGGCACGGCGTTCTTGGTATATATGGGTATGGTATACACTGCCGTCAATGTACTGCGTGATAATGGTCTTGCTAGGATGACTCGTGCAGGCGCTGCAGCAGACAGTGCAAAGCTTTTTATTGATAGGATGAGTATCCTAAACAGCTCTGCCGTACGCAGGTACCGTCGCGTGGCTGCTGGGCTGTTAGGACTTGTGTTTGCCACTGCGATGTGGGGTGCATTTGTCGCTGGCTTGGATGCTGGTATGGTCTATAGCGAATTCCCGACTATGGGAGAAGGTCGAATCCTTCCGCCGCAAAGTGAACTCCTAGACAACCGCTATGCCATTCGCACTCAGGAACCTGTTAGGTCACCAGACGTGACTAAGGAGCCAATCCAGCCGACATTCAGCCGTCTATGGCTGGGAAACTTGACACAGAATCCTGTTACTGTGCAAGCAGTTCATCGGTTCTTGGGAATTTCCACCCTTCTATCTATGTTCGGGTTTTTGCGCTATTCTAAAAAGATGAAACCATGGCTCCCTTCCGCAGCACCGCGTTTCGCAATGGGAGCAGTTCATATGACCGGGATTCAAGTGCTACTAGGCATTTCCACTTTGATTTACATGGTCCCGATACCTTTAGCTGCAATGCATCAAGCAGGCTCCGTTCTGGTGCTGACATTCATGACATGTGTGCTTGGTGTGCTGCGCAAGCCGAACCAGATGCTCAAAACCTATGCTCAGATGCGTTCTGCCAGCAAAGTACATGCATAGTACTAAGCCATAGACCATCGACCTCCACCCTTCTAGCTCTCCATCGCTAGTAAGCAACCCATGCCTGATCCATTCTATAAACCTCCTGTAATCCAACTGGTGATGTGGAGGCTCGTTCACCATCATGTTTCAACTTGGGGAGCAGGATCGAGACGCATTCTTTGCGCTTATGGATGAATACTTCCAGAGTCGTCCACAGTATGCACCCGCGGCCATGAATACTTCGGCACTGCCGACCTCTGTGCCTCCTTCCAGAGCAGTTGGGTTGGGATCTGTACCGGCGCCCGTGACTGCGCCGTCTCCGAGTTCCGCGGCCAGAATGACACCAGGGATAGGATCAGCTGCGTCATCCAAGCCACCTCTTCCACCTCCGCGTAGGGATGCCGTTAAGCAAGATCCAGCTACGCATCTAACTTCGTCAATCAGCGGCGGATCCGCTTACTCAGACGGTACGCCGGCATCAGCATTACATCGCGAGATTCGTAAGCCAGAAGGCCTCCAAAGTGGAAAGGTATGCTTACTGTGCTGATGATAGTCTTTTGGATCGATCAAGACTGACTCTGCTGGGTCTGCCTTTGGCGCCGTTGTTGCAAAGACAACTTCCAGCGCTGGGACTGCGTTCCACAACAAATGGTCCAAACATAATGACACAGGTACATCAGAAGATACCACGGTCAAAACTGATTATTATAACGGCGGACTTCCCGATAGCAGCGGATCAACACCTTCACAGATGTACCCAGCGAGCAGCACACAGGATACATTGTCTGAGACTAGCTCTCCGCTGCCTCCTCCGACCCGTGCTGCTCGTGTAGCTCAGACGCGGCCTGGCGATGAAGCTGTTGCACTGTATACGTATGTTCTGCACTTCAATTCTTACTCAGATTCGCAGGGACTGAGCCTGGCGACCTTCCCGTTAAAGAGGGTGAACATGTGTATCTATTAGAAGCTATTTCAGACGATTGGTGGCGCGCACAAAGCCTAGACGGCTCGCAGACCGGGATTGTACCTAGCAGCTATGTTCAGAAATTGTAGCATCGTAGATCCATCCACGTGCCGCTCCACGTGGACCGCGTCGCACGGGAACGTGGCTGCCCGCGTGGTGAGGAGCTGAGAATTTCGCCACGAGGCTCGACGATTGCGCGCGTGTAGGGATGAGTGAAAACGCTTTGAGTTACGTTCCATCGACAGCAGTTCCTAGAGGCTCAGGAGGTGGAACTCGACTCTACGAGCTTGGGGCGTTGGAAAGCCAGCAGCAGCCACCATATTCGATGCATAGTGCGTCAAGCAAGCCGGAGGGAAACAGTACGGTGCCATATCAACAAAGCGCTAGTGGGGAACCTTATAGTCACGTCAAGAAGGGTGAAGCATCTGACGTCGACGCGACATCCCAAATGGATCCACATTTAACAGGAGGCCGTCGTTCGGAGGGCTCGCATGCTGGATACCCCCATGTACGGCAAGATCAGCCGCCATACCGATTAGACTTGCTGCAGACTGACCCTAATCTTGAGACCAACGCGTCATTACAGGGGGACGGCGGCTCAGAACATACCGATCACGTCGCAAGAGCATTTCCCTTTCTATCTAACTCGATTGGTGGGCAAGAAGGTGACGGTCGCGCGGCGATATTCCCGCCAAACTTCGCTGGAGACGATGCTTACAAGAAAGCTGAACCACCTGCACCTCTCAGCGACGACAGTAGCGGGGGTCTGCATTCAAAGGCACAGCGTGGATCTTCAGCGTACGATCCTATGGTCGATAAAAAGGAAACCCCCTACAGCCGAAGTCCCAGTCTACGAGTTACGCACAAGATTGCCGAGCGGAAACGTCGTAAAGAAATGAAGGATTTGTTCGAGGAACTCAAAGACTATGTACCTGTAGATCGCGGGCCAAAGACCAGCAAAGGTGATATCCTAACCAAAGCTGTATTGCAGTTCCAAACCTTGCATCGGGAGCGTGAGCACCTAATTGAAGCATTGGAGGCAGCACACCACGAGTTGAATCAGCTACGCCAAGTCGCAGGAGGGCAGGATGCAAACAACGCAAACTTACAGCAACATGTGTATCCCCATTCATCTCAATATATGCCTCGGTCTGGCGATTCTCGAATGCATTCTGGTGTGGTGCCAAGCCCTACAGATCAGTCGGGAGTTCGCGAAAAGTCCGCCGAGGGCCGAGGTATGAATATGTCTGCAGCAGGCAACCGCAATGAAAACTTTCTCTCTGATCTCCGTCTAGACCGACTTCGACAGACCGATGACAATGTTCATCCCGGTTTCAAGCAGTTGGATCAAGGAGCAGTACTGGATCAATCCTTAAATTCACGCTCGTTCCAACCTGAGTCCTATCAAGGTCCATTGGATATCGGCGCTGGCCAAGATGCAGTGATGGTACAGGATGCCTCACAGCGAAATTTGTCCCAGGATCCGCCTCGTGAGGAAATCATGCCAGACTCTTCCACCAATGACACCTCCGGTCTATAGTTAGAGAAATCAGGTCGTACTTAGCGTTTGGGTTAGTGGAGTAGGATTTATGCACGCGTCTAAATTGGAAGCGCGTCGATTGCCTTCCTATGGGGGAGCAGGAACGAGGCACGACAGCGCCGCGTCTCTTCCCCATCTTTGCTGGAGATAGTGATGGAATACCGCGCTCATCAGCCAAATATCGGAAGCAGAAGGAGCAAGTCAAGACAGCTGGGAATCAACAAGCTGTCCATTCGACCATTTCGTCGAATTGTGAGAAGAATGTGTCTGTCCAGCGTGCTGTGCGAGGTACGGGCGGCGAAGCACATCCATTTTTCGCCAAGCGGCAAGGAACTAACTGGGAAGAGACGACCAAAACATATATAGACAGGGAACCTGTGCGTTGTCAAAGCAATGCTCCGTATCCTAGCATGGAAACGATGCATATCGCGCCAGAGTGCAGCGTTCCACGAACACAGTTGATCCTTCCTACGAGTTGGTCATGGAGGAAAGACAAGGTTTCTGGCTCGAATAATACCTGCGATGATACGTTCCCTGCATTTATGCTATCAGCCCATGCTGAGTCGCAAGATATTGGACGAGACAATGATAAGAGCTTGCCTATTGCATGTGAAGCGGCACTTACAGAGGAATGGCAAGTACCTGAGTCGTGTAAGCCACTGGAATACATACATGGTGACCTCGCAAAGGGTATGCAAGGTATGGGGCCTATTCCCCCGGCTTTGCAGTCCATTTACCAACAGCTCCAACACGCACCAGCGCAATCCCTCACAGAATCCCATCCCGACCCAGCATCCAGTCTTTGGACCGACCGCTGGCGACCGAAGAAAGCTCACGAAGTGCTTTGCAACGAACAGGCTGCGGGCTATGTACGAGATTGGCTACATGACTTGCGTGTGACATTCCAGTCTAATGCATCGCGTAAACGCCCCGTGCTCACACGTGTAACACAACGCAAACGAGGACGCACTCGTCAGAATGGAACAAAAGACGACGATGAGTGGAACTCTGAGGAAGAAGCATGGTTTGATCAGTACCGTACTTCAGCAACTAGCAAGTTGCCATTGCTTACCAATTGCTTGCTGCTTCAAGGCCCAACAGGCAGTGGAAAGTCTGCCGTGGTATACGCTTGTGCCCAGGAGCTAGGCTTTGAGGTATTTGAACTGTATGTAGGAATCGGCCGTCGATCAGGAAAAGAATTGGTGAATGCCGTTGGACAATTGGCCAGAAACCATATGGTAGCACAGGAGACGTCCAATGAACCTCGGCAGTCGTTGATCTTGTTGGACGAGGCAGATATCTTGTTTGACGAAGATGCAGGGTTTTGGGCAGCGGTCGTGGAACTTGTCAAAGAATCTCACCGTCCGGTGATACTGACCTGCACGGACCCTAGTCGTATACCTGTGTCTGACTTGCCGATCCAGCGTGTCATCACGCTGAAATCGCCCCCACTCTCTGTCGGTGCAACCTATCTACAGCTTTTGGCTCTTGCTGAAGGATACATTGTATCACAAGCGTCTATGCGTGCCTTGTACTCACAGACACTTGCCACTCCGCCTGAGATTCCAGGTAGCGGACCTTTACATCCGCGATCGGATTTATACCCACTTGGCCGATTCGACCTGAATTCTGCTGCTTTTGATCTGCGCGCTGCGCTGATGCAACTGCAATGGGTCTGTCTTTACACGCGAGCACGATCAATCGGCGAAGCACAGCGAGCTGGCGCAGATATCGCAGATAAGAAGTCAGAAAAGAACGCTATGCCGTTGCATTCCATGCCACAGTCCTGTCCTAAAAACCCTGAGAAGTTAATCAAGCATGTTCGTGGTCCACCGGCCCTGCAGCTGCTTGATCGTCTTCGTAACTTGGCAGATATTGGATCTGTATGTGAACTACATGACAGTGTAGAAGTGATGGAGCCCACCACGATCCCACTGCCGCCGTGGTCAAGAGCCAGTGTGGATATTGCGCCCTCAAAGTATGGTTTTAGCATGTCGAACGAATGGATCGCTATGCATATCGGCTCAGCACTCTGTTGTGCCATGCAGACAATCGCCATGTCCGATTGGAAAACCGCTTGTGAACAATGGCCATGCTTGGGTATGGAAGGATGTAGTTCCTTCTCGCCTTTGCTTTCGACCAACTCTACAGATCTGGACGCACAACGGTACGTACCCCTAGTTCTGACCCAGCCTGATTCATTGCCGATATCTGGAACAGCTTGTCAGTCTGTTGAATATCTCGATCTCCGACCAGCTACCGAATCAATCTATTCCAATCGACTATGCGCCGTACATAAGACAGATGATGAATATCGATCATGTGTGCCAGATCGCTGCACATGCGCATTCACAACAGATGGGCACTACACGATCTACACGCAATTCCACACACGTCTTGTATACCCCTTATGGATGGCGAGTGCAATCGCATCAGCCTTGGATCGCACTGGGCCCAGCGGAACGAAGTGCATATCAGGCAACATCTTTCCCTAGTTTATAGTCGCTAATCTATAATCTACGTTGTAAATTTGTGCTGATGAGCAGCTAATTGCAGCTCAAGTGCTTCTTGCTCAGCAGTAAGTCGCGCTTGCTCTTGTGCGAGTTGCTGTCGCATCTGCAAAAGACGCGTCTCTTCAGCAGATGTCGGCTTGAAGCTTGGTGTTGAGCTTGCACTGTGCGAGCTAGCCTGTTGAATTGTGTTTGTCGGTCGCAAATGGCTATATGCCACAGCAGGCTGCGCGTTTCTATGCTGCGCAGAGTCTACTGCTTGCTGTTGTTCCACTTGTCGTTTTTGAAGATGCTCTTCAATGACTTGCTGTTCCCAAATCATTCGCTGTTCGGCTTTGCGCTGCTGCTCAGCTTGTTGCTCAGCCGCTCGTTCCGCTTCCTGAAGACGTTCGTACTCCATATGCGCTACATCTTCGGCCGTTGGCGGCGCATCTCCGTTGCGTGACGTGCCTTGACGACGTGCTAAACGTTGGATTCGGTGGCGCTCTGCACGGTCTTGTCTTGCGCGTTCCTCGGCAAGTTCACGCTGCACCTCTAAGTATCGAAGCTCAGCGCGACTTGGCACAGGATTCGATGCAGGCTCGCCAGAGAATGGTTCAGGTCCACTTGAGGTTGGGTCTTGCTTAGATGCAAGGTTGGTCAAAGCATTTTTCTCTTCTGCTGGCTCATTGCTTCCAGGCGTTTGGCGCGTAGTAGCGTGCGTATGTGGCGCATTCTGCTCCGATAAATCTACAGGAGCAGCGATCGCTTCCAAGATCCTCTCGCCAAGATGCGATGGAAGTTGCGCCTTGCTTGGCTTACCTGAATCTGTAGCAAGATCCACACGCGTCGTTGCGGCTTCCTTCATACGTTCTTCCCAGGTTCCAAGCTCGGAAGGTGTTGGTTGCTGATCAGTCGGTGCCAAATGGCTTGGAGATTCGTCGCTGGTCTTTACAGGGAAGGATTCCAGCGCATCTGCCCATTCCAAGGGCAATGCTTCTGTAGAATTTGCCGCGGTCGTATGCCTGGTTATTGCTGGGGATGGATCTGAGCCAGAATACACTCGCACCATCTCCGGTGCCGAATCCACCACCTGCGCCTTGGAGTCTACGTGCGATGTGGGTCGAAAAGCATCATCACTCGAGGACGAGATCGCAGCGCCTAAACCTGATAGGCCCGTGTAGTTGAGTGCGGGAGGCAAGTCGTGTGATGATACCTTTCTTGTAGAGGATGCAAGTGGCATTCCTAGTTCCGTATTCATCTCAGGCTCAGCATCCAGCTGAGATTTGGCACTCAACCGAGACCTAGGGGCCATTCGCGGTTCTGCATTCAATCGAGGTTCAGTGCTCAAATGAGATTGAGATCCCATTTCCGATCGGATCTCATTCTCAGTTGGCGGCTGCGGTTGTGATAAAGATGGAGATACTGGCGCTGCTTGTGGTTGTGTTGTCTCGATGAAGCTCTTTGTATTACCCGGATGTGCAAAGCTACTAGACTTTTCGAAACGCTGTTGCTCGTCCAACGTCAAATTACGTGCTTCGGCAAGATCTGCACGCCGTGTCGAGCCCCAATTTTTGCCAAAGGAATCGGATGCTTGAGTTTCTTGAGTCGCCGCGTAACGATCTAATCGGCTTAAGTTGGTCGATGGGGAATCTCTACTGGGAACAAACGGAACCGACTCACGTCTAGGCTGCCGCAGAGAATCGTGCCGGATTCCTAGACCATGGGTAGGATGCATAGTATGCTTGTTTGATTGCGATTGCGGCGATATGTAATTGGGGTGTAATGGCCCTCTGTGAGGAGCACGCGTGGCGTTTTGCGACGCATTCTCAAGCTTGCTAATCGGCCGCTGAGTGCTGTGCGGTAATGGTCCATTGTAATTGTGAGCGTCTCGCGCAGAATTTCGTGCAGGTTCGCGCGTTTTAATCCCGTTGACTCCGGAATTCACATGCTCTTGGAACATGGAACCAGGCAAGCGCGGATTGGAACTGGACTGAACTTCATTCGATGTCCGCTCCAAAGGATCAGTTCGTGAGTTGTTTAGCATCGATCCATGATTCGTTGAAGGATTGTGAACAATGGGAATTTCAGCTGCAGGTTCGGCGATCTGCCGAGTATAAATGGGGGGTGGCATATCATATTGTGAACGAGGCGAGATCTGATCTTGTGAGCGGTTCATTGACGGAGACACAGCTTCGGTGTTGCCTGGGGTTGGGCGAACTCGAGGCGGTTGCGTTTGCAAGTCCTGACGTATTTGCCCTGATGAAGCTCGCGGTGCTTGTTGCACGGTACGAGGGTCTTTGAGCGGGACTTTAGGAGCTCGGTCTGAATCTAAAGATTGGATAGGTAAATCGTCCCTGTGAGAGGAATCTGGACGGAATTCTGCATGCTGAATCGACTGATCGGCATAAGCATCGGAAGATGGATCCGTCGTGAATGGCGACTTGCGTTCCATGGCGTCCTGTGTGGTGCTCGAAACTTGTCTACCATTGCTAACTTGCGACTCATCACCGCCAATCTCCTTCGAATGACGAGATCCAAACGAGAAGAAGTTTCGACCACGCTTTTGCGACTTGTCATGCTTTGGCAAGAGCTGTTGATTCATAGCGGCTTTGCTATCAGACGATACCTCGCCATGATCGCGCGCATCAGTTAACTGTTGGGAAAATAGCAGCCGCATTGCTTCTGACGTAGACATATGCCGATGTTTCGTAGGTGCGTTCGCAGCTGGCTTGGATGTAGCCACCTGCGATGAGGCCTGTGGAGCGGCAGGCGAAGTAGCAACTGGTTCCGCCTGCGATGCGGCCGGTGGTGCAGTGGCTGAGGGATAGGGCTCTGTGTAGCGTTGTGTCGAGGCTCTACGTTGCGTGTCTAGATCACTTGTTGTCGGCGCAGCAAGCGGAGACGAGACTTGCTCAAAAGTATCGTTGGGTGAAAGATTCTGCGGACGATTACGTTCCGAGTTGGTAATAAGCTGCGGCGATGAGGTGCCACGAATGGACTTCATGCCTACATTCGCGTGTAACGGAGCAAATAACTGCGCAGTGCCTCGCGAGGTCGGGCCGCCCTTTGCAACACGGAGTAAATGCAAAGCTTGAGATCGTTTGGAATTCACAGCTTTCTTTCTAGTCTGCTGAGAAGCTTCTGATGTGAGCAATTCGCCATGCAGCGAACGTTGCAATGGAGAATTCGCCAACGGAGGCGTGGGCGATGCCCGCGTCGCGTCCTCTGTCTGAATTGGCGGCGGCCGAGTGCGCCGAGAGGATGTGTGTAGCGGAGCAGGGGCTTTGGGCACGGCAGGCATCTGCATCTTCGGCATAGCTTTTGCGCTAGGTTTGGGCTTCAGATCAGGTTTCAGTGCAGGTTTGCTTTGTGTGGTAGGCTGGAAGGCTTCATTGGTTTGCACACCGTTCTTTGATGTCACTGGAGCAAGTCGTGCTCGAGTTGTGTTGTCTCCTACATAACCTTGGACTCCTGGCCCAATAACTAGAGCAGTATGCGGCAGACTGGCTTTTTTCTTCGCCTTGTCACCCTTTGGTTTGGGGATCTTGGGAGGTGCAATGCCCATAGCTTGGAGTTTAACGCGAGCCTCGACTCCTGCAGCACTATTTGCGCGAGCCATACTGGTCAAAGCCGCAAGCTGGTGTGTTTGGATTGCGCGTTCCCCATCAAGTTGGACATTAGGAGACCGTTGCTGAGCATAGTTCGGAGCTCGATACCCAATTCCGTTCGTGACGCCTTGTGCGGTCACTACGCGGTAACCTTGCCGGTAATCTGGATAGGAGAAGGCATGGAAATTTGTATTTGGATTCGCTTGAACAGAAGAGGAATGCGACGAGGGCTCACTCGGACGCGATATCGTATATTTCCGCTGCTCAGAAACAAGGTTAGGCTGTTGTACAGCATATGCGTAATCGTAATCATGCGGGAGTTGCGGAAGCTGCAGCTCTTCCAGGGCATATCCATTTGCAAGGCGAACGACTAGCTGATCCCCGTGCTCCAATGCCGAGCACTTGTGGTCATCTGATAATCTCAACCCTAAAGCAACCTCGTCGTCTTCCATACTAGCACTCCCTCCCTGGACTTGTACCAAGTCGAGCATCTTCAGTCGCCATCCCTGAATAGTCTGTTGCTTGAGCTGCTCACTGTAGGTCAATGGCTGCGTGGCCTGTGCCATCGTCTCGCCAGTCAAGAGACGCAACGCAGATAACCTTAGCGAAGCGATCTCTGCATCTTGGCGCGCAATCGGAAACGTCACACAGAAATGCGGCAAGGGTGGTTCGCTTCTCAAAACGATCATCAACGTGCCTGACGGCGGATTACGAGCCTGATTCGCTTCCCGGCTCATCGCTATCCAAGCGGATCGCTAATCAAGCTATGAGAATCCGGCCGACGGGCCACCAGATTCCAAATTACCTCCACGCCCGGACTCCGCAAGCGGAAATTCAGGCAGCACGCGGCGATCTGCGATCCAATTAATTCAGCGATCGGGCCATAAGGGACTGAAATGGTGGAGAAGGAAGAGCCCTGCAAACGGCTAGCTTGTGAGATCCAGAGTTGTATTCGACAGAATCAATATCAGCAGGAGCGGTGTGAGAAGGTGATCAGGGATTTGCATAGATGCTGTGCGAAGTTTTATGCAGATCATGGAACGGATGCTCGTACGCCTAATTGCCCTACGCCGTCGAAAGTGGAAGCGAAACTAAAAGCATTAGGATAATCTACAGCGCGGTTTGCTGATCAAGTCTGTGAAAAGTCGCAGATCTACTATAATTTACATAGACTACGCAAACAACTCACTCGTACCAGTGCGTGGGTGAAGACCCAAGGGTATGAAGCCAAGCGCGAGCGGGCGAGGATACTTCATCGCTTGCTTCGCCTAGAATGCTTGAAGATGACGAGTAGGAGGAGGCTTGAGATTGGCTAGATTCAGACGCAGACCCGTTGCATATTGTCTTTGCGGATTCTTCCTGGCCTGATTCTGTGCGCGACAACAAAAAGTGATCCATCTTGGTCTGTGAAGAATCTAGCGTTCGTTTACGCTTAGAGTAGCGCGTCGTAGGTGTATCGATAGAATAACGCCATACCTGCTCTACGTCAGCAAAAGCATCACGTTTGTTTTGATAGCGTGCTGCGCTCTGTGGGGTTGTTGGCGTGTTTTGCGAAGGAGGCATCTTGGCTAATTCCCGATACCGTGGTAATTGCTCATCCCATCCAGCTTGCCATGGGAATGTCGGAGTTGTCCTTGCACTGTGCTGGCCACTTATATTGGAAACCATCTCGGAATGGGGGGTATTTGGCGAAATCGGTACCTCGGCTACCTCTTTGTGATGTTGTCTCGAGGCTGATGACGTCTTTGTCATTGCGCCTGGAGATACACACGGTACCTGCTTTTGCTTCTGATCTGGTCTGCAACTTTGCGGAGTGACCGACGACGATGACGATGAATGCGTCGCTGAGCATGATACCGAACGAGGCGTCATAGGCACCTTTGCAGAGGGTGTCGATCTTCGCGTCTGAAGCGGCAATTTGGGTATCGTACGTGAATTCAGATTCTCAGCTGGTCTTGCAGATTGATTCATGTCGCGGTTCTGCAGGCATGTTGGGTCTTGTGCAGGTCCCTTGGCGCGGATCCAGCCTGAGGCACGAGCATTCATCACGCGTCGTCGCGCGGATGTGTGGAGGCACGTAAGAATACAGAAGCTTCACGCATTGTCAATCGAGAGAGATGGATCAGAATGCTAACGAGTATCACACATCTTCTCCAGATTAATTACAATCACACTTCAGTTTCTTTTCTAATGCTCGGCCTACGTGGTCGCGGAATGTCACGATGAGTCATTGCGTATGGCGGCATATACATACATATCTCTATGGACTTTGTCACATTCAATGAAACTCAATCGTAGCGCATCTCCCCCATCTCACAAAAATTTGCTGCACAAAGGGCCCACTGCGCTGCCCATAGCGGCCACGTCGCCAACCCACTCACCACTGGCTGCGTCAGCCGTGGAGTTTACTCCCACGTGACCTCGACGCGATGGTTGTTGGTCTGCAAGTTGTTCAGGCGTTGAGTGTTGGTTGTGGATGTCTGCCACTATGGTGACTATAGTGACAGAAGCCACGGCTACCTATGCGCCGGATGATTCAGATCTTCAAGATAACGTCAATGACCTTGTTTCCGGTCGTGATCAAGTAGCAGTTCAACACAGCAATCAAACTGCCTCTTCATCTTCATCATCTTCGCAGCAGCCGCAGATTGTACATGGCTTGATCCCTGTATCGAACCGGTTTTGGTTCGCAGTGCTCTCAGTGAATGCTTTTCCTGAAGCTGGCCTCCTAAATCAAAAAGATGGGATGCGGTTTGCGACATTCCCAAAAGATCTGCCTCTGAGCGCACGGCCCGAAGAAATGCATTGGTTTTGCATCGATGAGGATCTAGTGTATCTTAGCTTTTCCAACGATTGGGGTCCACTGAACATTGCGATGTTCTACCGATTCTGCGTTCATGTTCATCAGATGCTGCTTGAAGACGATCTTGCTGGAAAGCACTTATGCCTTTACACAAGCAGTCATGCGCACAGCAAAGCCAATGCAGCTTTACTCTGTGCGCTATACGCCATGACTATCGATCATGTTTCTCCTGCTGAGGCTCTTTATCCATATACCGAACTGGAGCTGAAGCCGTTCCGTGATGCAGGTTACGGCCGAGCAGACTTCAGCTTGACGATGCAGGACATTCTTTACGGGATGCGACGTGCTTTAGATCATCAGTTGCTAGACTTGACCACATTCGATTTGGAAGAGTACGAACACTATGAGCAAGTGCAGAACGGAGACTGGAATTGGATCACTCCGCACTTCTTAGCGTTTGCATCGCCGAAAGACAAGGCATACATGGCTATGTTGGCTGCAAGCGGTGGACAAACATGTGCTCTACCACATACTACTGCTGCGCCTCCGGTAGGTCTGCGCAATACCATTGATTATTTTGCAAAGCGGCATGTGGGGCTTGTAGTGAGATTGAACAATCCGCTATATGACCGTAAAGCATTTGTCTCCAAAGGCATCGCACACAAAGACTTGTATTTTGATGATGGGTCAAATCCTAGCGATGATATCGTACATACCTTTATTAACGATGCTGACCGTACAATTGCACAAGGCCGTGTGATTGCTGTACATTGCAAGGCAGGTCTAGGTCGTACCGGTGTATTGATTGGAGCCTATTTGATCTGGAAATACCAGTTTACCGCCAATGAAGCTATCGGATACATGCGAATCATGCGTCCTGGGTGTGTCGTTGGGCCACAGCAGCACTACATGTATCAGCGCGCTGCAACATGGATGCAATGGGGCGTTGAACATCGACTACGCACAGAATTACGCAAAGAACTACAAGATCCTGTCCCGCGAACACCCAGTGTCAAAAGGACTCAGATCGCAATCGCTACACCACACGCATCGCCGGAATCCAAGCCAACTCCTTGCGTGGGACAACCGCGCAAAAGCCCGAGCCCTAAACGGCGAAGAGTCGGCCTACTTGGGAGCTCTAGTACAGAAAACACAGACAGCTCAGCAAGCTTTGGGAGTGTCGGCGACGGTTCCAATTCTGCTGTGAACTCATTTACAGAGGCCAGCACGGAATCTGACCATTCCTCGGATCATTCGCAGGGTCCGGCAGAATCCACGCGTCTCACATCAAAACATGTAGGATCAACACTTCAGTCTGAATCTCTAACGAAAATGGCCCGCAGCTCTGATTCCGAGCATGTAGCTAATTCGGTGAAAAGCAGTGCAAAATCCCACGGCACTTTGTACACGCATTCTGCCACTTCACGTCCCGGCAATAAGCAAGCACAAGCCGCACCACTTGTGTCTACGACCAAAACTCGTGTTCAGGCCGAGAATCTTCGAGCAGAGTCGGAAGAGCGAGACACGAAAATCGTTGAGGCACTCACGAGCCCTCCCCAAACTCAGCACTCTGCCACAATCAGAAGCGCAGACTCTCGCGCGAAAAAAGAAGAGAGCGTTCCATTACGCGGCGTGGAACGCTGCCAAAGCAATCGCACAGATGAAGAAGTGCTTGGTGTTTTACCGCACCGTTCTACACCGGCACGCACCGCAGCAGAAAATGCTAAGCGTATGGCTTCGCCCACAGTCAGCTCATCTCCCCAGCGTACTTCGCCGAAATCCACCGTTAGGAGAGTGGTTGCTGTGACGCCTACTCCTGCTGCCAATTCTTCGAGTCTGAGCGGTAGCCGACCGCGACAACCAGGCACTTCTATTTCCACGTCGGCGTCAGGACTGAGTCGCATATCAAGCCCTGTTACTGCCGCCACAGGGGTTCCACGTCGTTTGCCTACGAGCTCTGCGTCCCCGAGTAAGTCACGGAATTTGGCACCCCGTGAGCGAGAAAATGTGCCGCCAGCGCCACGAACACGGTTTGTAGCGCGACCTCGTCCCTAGCTATGGATGTACAGTACATAAGCATTATACGATTCCCCATAGGTCTTCTAAACTGCAGCAGAATTTGCCACAGGCTACACTAGCACTCAAGGAATACTCCGAGATGGATATCTTCTCATCCACGACGCCATCAGCGAAATTGTCTTCGCCATGGGCCATAGCTCCAACAAACACCGCCAAGCTGCGATCTGGTGGTATACTGGCCAGATACGATGAGACTCGTTGAACAGGGGCATTGTACGATAACGCTGAGGTCAGGACTACTTCGGATACTTACTGATTTTGTGGGTGTTTGGCGGAAAGTAATCCGTGACAGGGTTTTTGATCACACGCAGCAATTTTTCTGAGCCTTTGACACTGCGAATACTCAATCGATGCAACAGTTGCACTATTCATCAGATCAATTCACCTACCCATTAATCCAGAAAACCGTTTAAATGTACGAGGAATTCGCACTTGCGGATTCACTTCAATCAGCACACCTTTCGAGGTATGAATGTAGACTTGAAGCAAACCAGCTTTATTTAATGGAGAGTCAAGTAGTGTCAGTAAACATTGGTGAGTGATATCGGGTCGTGCTTCAGCAATATCCCTGTTCATCTTTGCCAAAACTTTCTGATGGTCATCACAGTTGAGTAAAGCATATTTTTCCCCGGCATCCTTATTGCCGCGTGCATGTGTCGCACTTCCACTAGACACTTTGTATGTTTCCAAAGATGCTTGTTCCAATACAACAATCAAGCGACGCGATGAATTCTTCTCGCTACTGGTTTTTGGCACTTTCGGCGCGGTGGGCACCATCATAGGGCCCGCGCGTGTTCGCTTGGTGGACGTCGATATAGCAGATGCTTGCTGTGACGCCTGTTGTGCGGCTAATATGGATGCTGGTGTATGCGGAGCAGCGGTCGCAGAGAGAACTGACTTAAACGTAGATGGCACATTAGATTCTGGAGCTTCTTCTTGGACGTCAGTCTGTGCAACATTTTCCTCAGATGAGTCATCTGTATGCATTTCCTCGGTGTCCTCCAAATATGGGTTCCTTAACGACGTAGCACTTCGTGAAGGACGAAGTTTGGTTCGCTCTGCCTTGTTTGGCAGTCGCGACATCTTCCGAAATCCCGTCGAGGCTGGCGCAGAGACCGCCGACCGCTCAGTCTCTGCCTCCGAAAACGATTCTTCCTCCGACATGAATGGAGGAAAGAGCACGTGGCAGCCGGCACTTCTAGGCGAAACGCGTGCTGCGCGCGAGCAAAGTGATTACTTCGTATCACTTGGAACGCGTTTTAGAATTCGTAAGAGGATGCCGCCTGTGCCGTCTGGGCAAATATTCAAGGCGACTTACTCTGGCGTGCCTGTGTATGAATGTATCATCAAGGATGTTGCTGTGATGCGGCGCCGGAGCGATGCGTGGCTCAATGCGACACAGATATTGAAGGTGGTTGGTCTTGATAAATCGCAGCGTACTCGAGTACTGGAAAAGGAGGTCCAAAAGGGTGTGCATGAGAAGGTGCAAGGTGGATATGGGAAATATCAGGGTACGTGGATCCCTATGGAAGTGGCAATACAATTAGCAGAGCAATACCAAATCCGGGATTTATTAGAACCGATCATTGCATTTGTCCCGTCGGACCGGTCGCCGCCTCCCGCGCCAAAGCATGCCATCGCCACGTCTGGCCGCTTGAAAAAGACTCCGAGTGAAGTGATGGATCCCGCAAGACTGCGCGCATCCAGTGAAGAGAACAGTAGCGAAATCGTCGGCAATGATGAGATCAACCGCTCAGAAGGCTCCATTTCCCCCTCACCGAGTGAACTGAGCAGCGCAAGCCGTACACCTAGCCCTATCGCTCCGGAACTCGCGGCGTATGCACCTCGGTATGCCGATGCACGATCACGATCCTCCGTGTACACGACGCAGTCCCATGTCTCGACGCCGTATGGCTACCGAGACGCGAATGCAGTGCATCGTACACCGACGTACGAAGATGCCGAACCTCAGGTTCGGTACGCAGAGGTGATCCTAGACTATTTCATCAGTGAAACCAATACCATCCCTCCCTTACTGGTGAATCCACCCTTGGATTTCGATCCAAACATGAGTATCGACGAAGATGAGCATACCACGCTTCATTGGGCTTGTGCTATGGGCAGAATACGTGTTGTAAAACTCTTGCTTTCCGCTGGTGCTGATGTGTTCCGCGTGAACAACAACGGACAGACAGCTCTGATGCGTGCTGCAATGTTCAGCAATAACTACGACCTACGCAAATTCCCTGAGCTTTTCGAGTTGCTTCATCGGTCTATCTTAAATATCGATCGGAGTGATCGTACCGTATTTCATCATGTGGTGGACCTTGCACTGAGCCGCGGAAAGCCACATGCTAGTAGATATTATCTGGAGACAATGATCCATCGCCTTGCCGAGTATGGTGACCAACTTGCCGACATTCTGAACTTTCAGGATGACGAAGGCGAGACAGCGTTGACCATGGCGGCGCGCGCACGCTCTAAAAGGCTTGTGAAGCTCTTGTTAGAACATGGCGCAGACCCGAAAATACGCAATCGTGAGGGACGTAACGCAGAGGATTACATTGTCGAAGACGAACGATTCCGTGCAAGTCCTTCAAGGCCCAATGCACCGGAACCGGGCGTGCCTGATGGTCATACCTCTGAGGCTGGACAACGCGCAGCAGGCAAAGCGCTCTCACTGGTGTCTACTCTTCTTCAGGATTTGGCAGATTCTTACGATACAGAGTTGGCCATATTGGAAAAGAAGTTTGCACACGCACAGTCGCTGCTTGTCCAAATCCAAACTGAAATAGCTGAAAGCGGGCGCACAGAGGCCATGTTACGTGCAAACGGGTATGATATCGATACCATCCTCGCCGAGATTCGCCAGCTAGAGACTGAGCTTAAGAATAACAGGCAGCAACACGCCAATCAGCAAGACGACACGGCTTGGAAAGATGCAAAGCAACATATCGATGCTGCTCGTCGAGACGCAAATCTAGCTGACGACCAGCTAGGTGAAGTGTCAGGAGACGCTAGTCTGCAGCAGTACTTAGCAAAACCATCGGACTCACTGCATGAAGAACTTCAGAGACTACTCAACGAAACACGCACTGCTAAGCAACATCGAGACACACTCGAGCAGGAATGTGTCGATGCAATTCGGGACCAATCTTCTGGACGCATCATGACAACCTACCGGCGATTGATTGCTGCAGGTTGTGGTGGTATCCCATCCGAGGAAGTCGATTCCGTAGTAGATACCTTGGGTGAGCTGCTTCAAGAGGGCGATGGCGGTGCAGCTGCGGCGCAGTACTTTGAAAAGGTGCGACCAAAATCTGTCAACGATCCTTCCGATGATGCTTCTTCAGCGTCTATACCACCCGTGTCTGTGCCATAGTAGTTTCGCATTCCTTCACCAATTCATAATATCTTATTTCTCTCCACTTAATTTTAGCGGTTGCTTCCTCCACTCTGGAAATTATGGCAAAAAGCGCGCTTGCGGTACGTCGTGAGCGTGCTGCTGCTGCTGCTGCTGCCGCCGCCGCCGGTATCGCTAGCAATGAGAATCTCATTGAAGAGAAAATGACCAATAATGTAGATGACTTGCACCAAAAAGAAATAAAATCCAAGACAGTATCTGCTGAAGCAGTAAAGGAGCCAAGTCATGATGCTGTAACCACCCCGAAAAGCAAACAAAAACGCAAACGCGACCGAGACACTGAAGTATACAGCACAGGAAATTCTTACGCGGATTCCAATCATGAAAGAGACAATACAACAACCAAAGACTTGTCTGAACGCAAATCCAAGAGTGGAAATTCTGAACTAGTTGTAGCCAGTTCACCAAGCGTTGGTGCAGTCGCGGGTGATAGCGACAATACGTCCACCAAAGAGTTTCAGTACACTAATAACTGCGAACGAAGTCACTCCTGGTCGATATCCGAACAATCTCAGTCAACATACCGACCCCCACCATTGTACTCACCGAGATTCGAAGAGCCTTCGCACAATGCGATACAGCTGGATGATAATTCGATGATCTGTGGAATGACCAACGATGCTATCAACCTTCGTGGACAATTCCTTGTGCAGGTTCTTCATGGAACAGTGTCTGTTGCGCTGATGACATTAACACCAAATTCTCCCCCATTTCTTGTGTATGCGCCTGACGTGTATCCAGCCGCTGAGCTCTTAGCGGAGAGCACGGAAAAATCGTCCAATGAAACTCAGCTAAAAGGGTTCCATGCTGTGATACGATTCACTCCATTCAGCAATGGACTGGAGCACATCGGACGAGCATGTCCTCTTGCTGGCACTAACCCGCTTCCCAGCTTCCTAGACTTCATACAAGACGCGTCTCAAGACGCACTGCGTGTTCCTACTGAATGGAAAAGCTCTTTGTTTGCATCAAAAGACTCACAGGATTGCGTGGCTATGATTCGCGGTCCGAAAAATTCTGGTAAATCGGTTTTCTCGCGGTTATTATTGAACACACTCCTCGAGCACAACCGATTCATTGCGTACCTGGATCTGGATGTAGGGCAGCCCGAATTTGGTCCTGCAGGGGTTATTGCCTTGTACGTCTTTGATGCACGGGAGTCTCAAATGTACGGACCAAGCTGGGCCGTTCAGCATCTACCCTTACGTGCACATTTCTTTGGCGACGTTTCGCCTCGAGAAGACCCACACCGATACCAGAGTCAGATCGCGGAGTTGGTTGAGTACTACACAAGAGAGCTGCGTACTTTTTATGACGACTCATCTGTTCTTCAGCTGATGTCTAGCTCTGTGCCTGCTGAGGATAGCCAGAAACAGCGTACGATGCCTCTTGTTGTGAATACACACGGCTGGACTAAAGGCCTTGGGTCAGACCTCGTGGATCAGGCGGCGCAGATGCTTAACCCATCCCATGTTTTTGAACTTAATACCCCCTCTCTGCCAGCTTTTGGCGATACATCTTGTGGTCGGCATGCGGCTGCTACGCGACGAAGAAGGCTGAATGCAGTAGAGATTCGCACTCTCAATATGATGTCCTATCTTCATATGACACAAATACCGAGACCAGGTAATCCTTATGCGACGTGGGACTTTACATCTCTTGTTGCTCAGAGACCCTGGGTTGTTGATGTGGCTAATGGACTTCCTGGTGGATTAGAGATCTTGCCTTATGGCGGCGACGTAGATCGCTCCCTAGCTTTGCACGCATTGAACGGTGCAATTGTTGCTCTTACTGCTAAACCTAAGGACTCAGAAGTATGCTCAGAGGATGTTGCAATGCACACACCTTCTTCCGAGCGGAACTCGATCTGGCATATGGCTCTGGATCATGGGAAAACTCCTGACGTTTGTGCTATTGGTCTTGCGTTAATTCGATCCATCGATCGCGATCATAAGACTATGAATTTGCTGACACCTATCCATCCATCTATACTTTCTCAATTCCTTGATTCCACCTGCGCACACTTAGCATTGGTCAAGGGTGCGGTCGATCCACCAGTGTGGTGTGCTTTAGACCAAAAAGCTTGTGCCGATGTACTGCAGCCGAGAGACATCAACCAGCTTACCACTTTGGCAGGAGTTCCCCGTGACCAAGTACCTTACCTATCGTGGCCTACCGAGCTACTTTCCTCAAACGTGATTGGAGCTGCGCCTCGAAAAGTACGACGGAATCTGATGCGTCGCTCCCAAAGATAAAAAATCCTTAATCTTCATAGCGAGTGTGGAGGCGAGATATGCTAATTTGGCGATGGCTTCGACGTCGTCAGCCGAAACTTCTTCGTACTTCGGCTCGAATGCGGTAGACCATGCGTTCGCGGGAATGGCAGCGGGAACTATAGCTACATTATGTATGAACCCGTTAGATCTCGTCAAAACTCGATTTCAAGTCAATGATACGGCGTTCTCTGTGAATCCAGCGGAACGCTCATGGTTTTATCAAAAAGTCCATGCGCGACGACCCGCATGGTTTCTTCTCGGGGGCAAACCAGGTGTAGATATTCTGGACGCATTGCGCGGCATTGTACGGAAAGATGGGCTTGTGGGCCTATATCGTGGAGTGGTCCCGAATATCGTAGGGAACGCTTCCAGCTGGGGCCTATACTTTCTTTTCTATACAAGGATCAAGGAGTATATGTCTGGTGATACTTCCATGCAGAATGGGCAGCCACTTAACGCGGCACAGCACTTAGCAGCAGCTACCGGAAGTGGTAAGTGTAGGCAAACTGACCATTTAGGCGTCATTACGGCGATCTTGACAAATCCCATCTGGGTAGTGAAAACGCGCATGTTCACGACGCAGGCTAATTCTACACAGCATCCTCCTAGTACGGCAGGTACACATAGTGCAACGAGTGTACCGCATCTAGCCGGTACGCCAGGGATCGCTAATGGCTCTCGACAAGCTCCCGTGGTGTATCGCGGGCTGATTGATGGCTTGGTGAGAACCACACGCGAAGAAGGCCTCCGAGGACTGTACAAAGGAGTGGGTCTCGCCGTGATTGGTGTGTCAAATGGCGCAGTTCAGTTCATGGCCTATGAGCAGTTAAAGCAATGGAGATGTAAGCAGCAGCTGAATCGTACGACGGATCTCCATCACTATTCTCGAGGGGAATTGGATCAAGTGAAGTTGAGCAATACAGAGTATACCATTCTTTCCGGAGCAGCAAAACTGTTCGCTATCACTCTCACCTACCCATATCAAGTAGTGAGAGCGCGTGTGCAAACGCAAGCTGTCGCACATCGATATCCTAATGCATGGGTCTGCATGCAGCGGACTTTCCGCGAAGAAGGTCTACGAGGCTTTTACCGTGGCTTTGCGACAAATGCCATTCGCATTTTGCCAAGTACATGTGTGACGTTTGTGGCCTATGAAAATATCTCGTGGGCTTTACGGAGAGCAGCTGCTTCTCGACATGCAGAGCAGAGATAGCTATAGCAGATAGACGCATGCTAGTTTGGTTCAGTACGTATACTATATTTGCGTATCGGCACTCTCACTTGATTCCTTCTGTAGGGCATCTGTTATCTTCCCACCAACGCTACATCGCAAGTCTCATCGGAAAGTCTTCTGATTCACTACTTTACTATACTTTTTCAGGGACTTGACTAGAAATCGAAGTCGATTCGCGATTGCTTGCAATTGATTGTGTACCTTGCAAGACGGCTTGCTGTCTCTGCGCCTGATCAAGCCCAGAAAGATTCGGTACATGTGATACACTTATAGAACTTGCATTAAGATCCGCAGGTTTTGCGTCCAAGTCAAAAGCCTGGTGTCCACTGGCGCTAGCCACGGTCGATTGCGAGGCTGCATTCGGCGCAGGGAAAGCGATGCGATGAAACATATCAGATACCTTTGGAAGCCAAGCATGTGCTTCTGTACCGTTTGGATGTTGTACGACAGAGTCATACGTATCATAAACTTGAATGTCGTCTGGGAAGTCCACACAGTTGAAGTCCCATGATTTTACATAGATCGAGCTTTGACAGCCATCCCCGGTCCATCGTGAAGCGTATACGATCGGGGAGTACCGCCAGAAAACCAGGATGGCACATATGGCTACGAACAAAGCGGCTTGTAAGCGAACACGAGGACGAAGCCGGCCTGTGACCAGATCAAAGATCGCAGCGCTGAGCAAAATCGACATATAGAGCGCAGGCAAGTAATGGTGAATGAACAATTGTCGTGACATCAGCCAGAATGGAAGGTAGTGCATACCCCACATCACCGCTAATAAACCACACACTCGGTCATAAAACACAACCGTTGAGTTGGAGAAGTCGTGATAGCCCCGCTGTGCGCGCAATACAAGCAAGATACGCGCCAAGGCATAAATCACTACCGACAAAGTCCCAAGACCCCACGTAAAGATGTTACCAAACAGATACACTTGGCGATGATGCTTTGTCCAGAAGTTGATTCCACGACGAAGCACCGGCCAAGTACTAGGACGCGACTCGTACACATGATGGTTGGTCAACTGCTTATTGACATTCCACATAGCTCGGTTCAGTTCAAGGAACTTTTGTAGGAAAGTCGGCAAAACATAGTTAACTTTAGGTGCTTTCGGGTTCTCTACTAGTTTCGGATGCGTGTTGGTCTCGATGTACCATAACGAGTTAGGAAGAGTAGGACTTCCATTGCAAGTCACCTCTTGCTGGCCAAAGCCCCACTCAGGAAGTGCTACTTTATGCGAGTAGAGGTAGCAGCCAAGGTGAGCGTGGCGCAATCGGAACACTGTGCGAAGGGCAATTACTCGCTTACTGGAACCAGGAGGAATCGTGTGCTCTTGTCTTTCGATTTCAACAATCCAATCATCATTGACATCCCCACCGAATTTCTGATCGGGAAATCCATATCCACTCACTTCGTTTTGATAGTCGCTTTCACTCACCGGCGGACGATGGTTGTTATGCGAATGCAAGCGTACTCGAGTCTGATCATGCATTAAACGTATGCGAGTCTTATCTTGGAGATAAGTGACATTGTGCATGAAGCGTGACACTTCATCTTCTGGTGCAATGGCATGCTTATGCTTATCTTTCGCCAAATCCTTTTCCTTGGGCGCAAGAAGTACCAACCACTCATTGTTGTGGTCTCGGAAGGGGTACAGTGTCACTTGCTGCTGTTTGCTACCGGTTTGAAGAGCATGCGCGTGAGAGTGAAGGTAGCCACCTAGGGTATTGTAGTGCTGAATACGTACTTTGGACCCAAGCGCAACATCCGCATACGTAGCAGGGGTCTTGTGTCCATCGAGTGTGTGTCGGAATGGCCAGGACATGAAAGTATCGCCAGATCCAGCTTTCGTTAAGATGGCAAAGTGGACGACAAACGTCAGCATATATACAACGAGCGGGATTCCCAGCAAACAGCCAGCTCGTGCCATGAGGTGCGTGCCAAGCGTACGTATAGGAATTCTTGTATTACCCAAATGGTTCCAGAGTTGGAAAGCTACTGCCAGTCCAATGGCCGCAATGGTAAACAGACCGACCCATTTGCAGGACACAACAGCGCCAAGCGATGCACCTGTGGCAGCCAACAACAGCCACCAATACCGTGTAAAGGGTGCCTGTGCATCTACGTTGCAGAAATTTACCCATGCACATAACGCGGCTGCCACGAAGAAAATCAGCGGCGCGTCCAAAAGGATCAATCGCGATTGCGTTGTCAAAGCGTTTTCAAATGCAACAAGTACGCATCCAAGAAGCGCGGATGCAGGACGCAGATGCAAGCCACGCAACGTGAAATACGCCAATGGTATCGTGAAGAATCCAAAGGTCGCACCAACCATGCGCATTGCTACGTACGGCACCTTTTCGGAGTCGGGGGTCACAAGATATTCGCGCCCAATCTCGTTGAAATTGAAGTTGCCTTTGAATCCATGCACCCACGCAGCGAATGTGATCAGAAGCTTCGCGAGCGGCGGGTGAACATCCATGAAAAATTTCCGCTTGATGTATTTTGCAGCAAACCCGCCGAAGTGCACCTCGTCGAAAACCACGCTGCTAGGTCTGTCCAAGCGCCAGAACCTGACAAACATCGCTATAAACATCACAACACCCAATGCCATCAGCTCGCCGCGCGTAATCCCAGGCGGGGACCGAGGCATAGGCTCCCAGTGCGAAGTAGCTCCATTGTCACCACCCTGAGCAAGCAACTTCTCTCTCTCAGCCCCTGAAGCATTGTTCAACGCATACGTCCGTGCCTCGATATCTCCTGCACGAGATGGCCGAGCGCGCATCGTACCATGCGCCCCGCGGCCGCTTGTGTCCATCGAAGCAGAATCGTCGCCGCCCGAAATCACGTGGGGCCAACACCATGACATTGGCAGCTGGAAAGCAAGCATTGCGCAAGCAGACTGCGGCGGTGTTACGTGGTATATCAGCTGCTTCGCTTCGAGAACAAGGTACGGAACGAAACTAATTGAGCGAATGCTGTGTGCGAAGCGGTAGTGGACATGCCTGAATTCATCAAAGCTCGTAATATCAGCATCTACTTGAGTATGCCAACCGGCGAACTAGATACCTGGAATCTCTGTCGCTCTGCATTACGAATGGGGAAACGGGTGTATATTCCTCGGTTCTCGACGCTAAGTGCGGGCGCTCTTGCATCTGAGCACCATAAATTCACAACCGATATGCAGATGCTTCGTGTCCATGACGAGCATGAGCTGGATCACGGACTCACAGCAAACAGGTGGGGAATTGCAGAGCCACCTGACCTACGGAGTAACAGTCCTCGCGAAGACCGTAAGTATTTCCGACTGAAGTAGCACTGCTCACAGGTGGGCAAGGCCTAGATATGATCATTGTTCCTGGCATGCTTTTTGATACCCATGGCGGAAGGTTGGGGCACGGAAAGGGATACTATGATCGCTATATACACCGTGCACATGCGTTTGCACAACAGAAAAGTCAACCTGCACCCTTTATTTGTACGTGAACGATCTAATGCAGTGGCTCTTGCTCTGCGGGAGCAAATTCGTGATGAGCCTGTGCCGACCGACCGGACAGATTGGCCGATTGATGCGCTGATATCGCCAGATAAACAATGGAGGTTTTCCGTATCAAGCAACGGTACCTCTTGTGAATAAGATTCGCCGAGCTTATGCATTCATTTGTTTCCATAAGCACTCTGAAGCTCAGCGAGGAAGCTTCTTTTTCTCGCACGGACCTTCAAGATGTAAAAGACGGATCATCGCAGAGTATGGCAGATTTTTATCGACTGTAAACTGATTAGCTGTGTGCTCATAGATAACTCGAACACGTTGCCACTACAACACTGTACCTACTTATTATTTTAAGAAGTTTTCACGCGACTCAAGCACGATGCCGCCCACGAACGCACTCGCAAGTAATCCGCGCAAGGCTGCACGGCGATTTGCGGCTACTTCTAAGAATCGTAATCGAGTGCTAGCCTGGGATAGTAGCCTCAGAAGGAACCACGGATCACCTCTTCCTGAAATGCGACGTAACATCGCCATCGCAATACTTACAAACAACACAATACTCGTTGCGTCTAGCAACAGGCGACCCAGAATACCAGAAGCCTGAGCTGCAAAGTTGAAAGGCGCACGCAATAGCATTTGTAGCAAAGAGGGACGTACGGAGTTTCCATAAGCTGCGCCATTCCTCCATGCCTCATAACTCGGCACAGGTGTGGCTTGAGTACCGATCAAGCCGAGCAGAACGCCAATATCTCGTAAGGTTTGAACGGCTGCACTTGCATTGCGCTTGAGCATTGCTGCTGTCGACCCTTGTGAAGAGTCAGCGTCATGCTTCTGCCAGTGGTTCTCCGCGCGCTCAAGTCGTTCCGTCAAGGCAATTAACGACGCTTGAATCGCTTGCAGTGCCTCGTTTCCCTCGCGATCACCCGTACTGGACCGCTTGACAATCGGTGCATGGCTTGCAGAACGGCCTTCCGTACTGCTCGGTGCATAGCGTCCTAAAGGCCCACTTCGCATGGACCGATTCTGACTAGAGTACCGCAAAGGCTGTTGCTGCTCCTTGATGGATGGCTGCGCGGAAGCGAACGAGCGTGAAGCACCCTCACTGTATTGTGCAGAGGCAATACTGCGTGGCGCCGAATTCTGCGTCCGAGACCGGGTGGCTTGCATATTGCTACGGGGCTTTGACGCCTGCCATGACTGTGCACCGTTTGACTTGGGCATATGATGAGTATTTGTTGAATTTTGTAAGTAGTTCGATCTAGCATTCCGATTCGATTGCGGCTGCGACCGTGTCCGCGGAAGATCGCTTACTGTGACAGTCTCATGAGAATGTGAGCCGCTCCCTGTATTAGCATCCTGCTCAACAACTCGAGGAACACTACGTCTAGGAGTCCGCCGTGCAGGCATAACTTCGTCAGCCGTGGACGAAACCACGTCTTCTTGACTCGCTGCATATGCATTAGTATGTGTGCTGGGAGAAACACTGGAAGAATGTAGACTGGCAGTGTCGGCCAAAGTTCCATCCATGACTTGTTCTGCAACGTCTCCGCTATATGCCTCCAGCTCTGCCATGAGAGAGATCGCTTGCGGCCGGTCACCGAAGCGCCTCAACACTTTCAAAACATTCTCGATATACAGTTGCTTTGCGTCTTGTGGGGTATATCCTTGTTGACTTTGCCATGCGTCCCTTGAATAAGCAGTGTTCACGCAACCTACCATTTTGCACGTCCAAGCATATCAAACATGCCTGGCCTCCGAGAATCTACATCGCCAAGTGTCGCTGAATTAAGATTGCAAACTTACCCTGTTTATACAGCCTAAGATCAGTCATAATTCACACTTACCCATATAATGCCAATTTCTCTTCATAGGATGTTTGAATCGCACCCGTAGGTGGCAACGACTGTACTATATCTACCGTACGCTCAAATAGCCTTTGTCAATTCCCTCACACCTACGCATCAATCACACGCGCACTACTCATTTCCCCCAACGCTTCACGCACAAGATCAGTCGAGACGCCTAGCGCGGAGAACCGGCTGAGTCAGCGATCGGGTTCTTCTTGGTTATGGCGTCGAACACACCGCGGGGCCGGCAATGGCTGCGTCGCGGGCTGAATGTCGTAGCGGTCACGGCAGGGGTGCTGGGTGGGCTGTATATGCTAGCGCAGACCGCTTTGTCGAAATTCAACGAGATGCAAGAGCAATTGCTACGTGATCGAATTGCAAGAGAAAAGTAGGTTAAATGACTTATGCAGTTTACGCCGTCGGTTTTTGCAGAATCAAGAGGACTGTAACTTTACCATTATGGCACTTTTACCTACTCTTTCTGTGCAGATCTTCCAGAAAATCGACGTGGATTCTACGCGACAGGAATTGAAGCAAGTCATTGAAAGCAGCAAACAGGCTGGCAAACGCTCATTGGAATCTGTTTCTGATACCAGTGATTCTCTGAGCGGAGCGTCACCTGCTATCGCGACGGGCCAAGAGAAGCGCTCAGAATCAGCAAAAGAGCCATCTCAACGAGATTCAGCGCCAGGGTCATCACTTCAAGAACCGATCACGAAAACAGAAAAACACACCGAACCCCAAGACGCAACAGAAACTAAGCACGAACACAAAAGGAGATCATCAACATCCTCATCAGTTCCTGAGACAAGCGAGACTCCTCATGCTGCACAAGGCCCAGATCGTCTTTACGAAGCTGCGCCGCCTCCTATCTCGACGCATGCTCGGCTTCCCTCAGCAGCTTCCGTGGATCACTCCGAGCTACAGACCAACGATAATCAGATTTCGAAACCGGCTCCGACCCTTCAAGGACCTACCGAAGAGGATTTCAAACAGAAGAAGATCAAATTATGGAACGAAATCAAACTACAGTCGTTCACACGCACATTCACTACACTGTATACGCTTGTCTTTATTTCGCTTCAGACACATATTCAGCTCAACGTGATTGGGCGGCGTGCTTATTTGATCGCACTAGAGTCCCAGGCTAGCCGTGAAGCTCATCAGCCTCTGAATAACAAACAGGAAGAAGAAGAGGACCATCACCATATTGCGCTCGATGATGGCTCCGGCAAGTCTTTTAATCCACTAGCAGTTCAACAATTGGACGAGTCGCCCAATGATCTATTGGACCAAGACACTGAAAAGAAATTCCTCACTTCTTCCTACTGGTTCTTACACAAAGGATGGAATACCGTTGCTGAACGTGTTCAAGCTGCGGTCGAAGCTGAGGTTGCAGATATGCCTCTTCGTACCATTCTTACCTTTGAGCATTTTCAAGGGATTCTCGATAGGATCCGCGACCGCTTGGAATCATCCACAGAGCCCACGTCCAAAAAAGAACTTCCTGGATTTCTGAGCAGGCTTGGACTTCGGAATGTTTTATTACCGGAACTACAGCAGGACGAACGCGCAATGCTAATTGATGCCGGTGCCGTATCATCTTCTGCACCAACATCTGAGATCGTTACTCCTCAGCTCCGTTTTCTACTTGACGAAACAAAAGATTACATTGACTCACCAGACTTTCAACGAGTTTTCCGCGTATCTTGCGACCGAGTGTTTGGTCTGTTGACTCAACACCTTGCGCCCTCGTTCGGTGCACAGACCCTGTCGCAGGATCTACTGCATGGAACCCCAGATATGATGCAGCTATCCTCGATGTCTCATGTGGATAAGCCATTGGAATTAGCACGCATCTTGCCTCTTATAGCGCTTCAAGCGCAAGTTGCATTCAACACCTCACCCAATGAATACGTCGAAGCAATCACCGAATCTAGAGAGCTTCGCGCCCTGAGCGTTCTAACTTATACGGCTTGGTCCAACGAGATAGCTCCATAGTGACTGACCACGTGTGCTCATTTCTAGATCGGGACTTGCATAACTAGTTTTTCTTCCAAAACAAAAAAAGTCTTGCAACGTGCGTGGATTTCTCAGCAGGATGTCGACGTGTGCGCCCGTCGAAGCTCTGCTGCAAAGCGGATCCAGTGCTGATGCGCATCTTGCTGCAGAGAAATTAGCCGAATATGTGAACGAGCATGGTCTACGCGTTACAGCGAAAGAACAGATTCTCAATACGCTTCTTGAACGTCTTCGATCGAAGAAGTCTGCCTCGGATCGTGAGCGCGCAGCAATTGGGCTTGGAGCTCTGGCCACGAAAGTCGGTGGGAAGAATGCGCCTATGCCAAACGGTGCAGAGCCATGGCTCGGAATTGCGATTGCTCCTCTTCTCGAGACATATGCAGATAAGAATGAAGCGGTGAAGAAAGCAGCTGAAGCAGCTGTGCCTTCCTTAACAAGTTTGTACCCTGCTGAAGCCATTTCAGAGCTTCTCGAGATTCTTTACACTGTAATTAAGTCAAGCAGTGTAAAATGGCAGGCGAAAAACGGAGCTTTGAAAGTCATGGCGCGTCTTGCTGACCGCGCTTCTGAAGAGGTCGGTGACGAGTTGGCGCATATGACTCCCGTCTTGACTGAGGCTATGCACGAAACCAAAGCAGAAGTGTCTAAGCAAGCTATTAAGACCGCTACCAAAGTGTGTGGTGTGATTGACAACAATGATATCCGTCCTTTCATTCCTGACTTGGTCGGATGTATGGCGAGGCCTGACACAGTGCCTGAATGTATTAAGAAACTGTCCTCAATCACGTTTGTTGCAGAAGTTACCGGTCCAGCGCTTGCCGTCATGGTTCCTCTCTTGAGTCGCGCATTGAATGAGCGCAGTCAGACTGTACAACGCCAGTCTGTGATCATTGTGGACAATCTGTGTAAACTGGTCAGAGATCCACACACAGCTGCAACTTTCCTTCCTGAGCTGTACCCCGCAGTAAAACGGATTGAAGAAGGCGCTAGTTTCCCCGAAGTACGTGAGCACGCCAAGAGTGCCGCAAACACATTACGTGCTGCATTCGAAACAGCGGAAACGGAGAAAAAGACGACAGACCCGATAGCAGCTTTACGTCGCGCACGCCATCACGCCCTGACTACACTCGCTAAAGCTGTACAGCCGCATATGCCGGATGGTATGGAAGCGATGAACGATCCTTGGACTCTAATTGGTCTCGAGTATGCCAGTCGCTTGATTGTTCGCTTGAGCGATAAACGTGTCGTACAAGCCGAAGCGTGGAACGATGTATATGTACTCCCATACCTTCGACGTATCACTGCCGACGTTCAGGGCGCAGAACAAGCCACCAATCAAGTCCGTGATGAATACGTTCGTTTGGACACCGAGCGGTTTGGCCAACCAGAAGAAGATGATAACGATATTGAAGGCGAGCAGCTGTGCAAGACGGTATTCTCTTTGGCATATGGTGGCTTACTACTATTGAACCATACCTTATTAAGACTGCACCGTGGACACCGATACGGGATAGTAGCTGCGAACGGTAGCGGTAAATCTACTCTTCTTAAAGCTATGCGCGATGGGAAAGTCGAAGGTTATCCTCCTCCCGAAGAAGTCCGTACCGTGATGGTGGAGCACTCACTTCAAGGCGAGGATGGCATGAAGCCTATTTTGGACTTTGTTGCAGAAGATAAGCAACTCGCGCACAAGACTCGTGAACAAGTGGCTGAAGCATTGCACTCGGTTGGTTTCGATGAAGAACGCCAAGGCAACCCTGTTGGTAGCTTGTCGGGTGGGTGGAAAATGAAGTTGGAGCTGGCGCGCGCGATGCTGATCGGCGCCGATATTCTGCTGCTTGACGAGCCTACGAACCATTTGGACGTGGCTTCTATCGCATGGCTTGAGCAATATCTCGTAAACAACAAGGATATCACCGTGTTGACTGTTTCACACGACTCTAGTTTCTTGGACAATATTTGCACAGACATTATTCACTATGAACACAAGAAGCTCAAATATTACCGCGGTAATCTCTCAGCATTTGTTAGCAAGCGTCCTGAGGCCAAGTCTTACTACTCTCTTGCTGCAACATCTGTGAAATTCTCTTTCCCACCGCCGGGATCTTTAATGGGCGTACGCTCGAACACACGTACAATTCTCAAAGCATCTCATGTCACTGTGCAATACCCTGGTATGTCGCGCCCGTCTCTTGTGGATGCCTCTGTTAACGTCTCGCTTTCGAGTCGAGTGGGCGTTGTAGGGCCTAATGGCGCAGGCAAATCGACATTGATTAAAGTGCTCACAGGCGAGATCCTACCCACAGAAGGCAAAGTCGAAAAGCATCCGAACTTGCGTGTAGCTCTCATGGCTCAGCATGCGTTCCACCATCTGGAACAACATCTGGAAAAGACCGCATGTCAATATATTACCTGGCGATACCAGGATGGTCACGACCGAGAGATCACCGAAAAGGTCACACGCAAATTGTCTGATGAAGAAGCGAAGCAAATGGAGACACCCATTACTTCCACCACAGGCGAGAAGCGCAAGGTGGAATTTATCGTTGGACGAAGCAAACTCAAAAAGAGTTTCCAATACGAAATCAAGTGGGTCGGAATGGATCACCGATACAACACATGGATCCCGCGCGAACGTTTGCTGGAATTGGGCTTCACCAAGCTTGTGCAGAAGTTTGATGACTTCGATTCGTCACGAGAAGGCGCAGGAAGTCGTGACTTGAGCCAGAAAGCTATTCGCAAAGAGCTCGAAGCAGTTGGTTTGAATGGCGACATTGCCGAAAACAACGCCATGGGCGGCTACTCAGGAGGTCAAAAAGTGAAAGTTGTGCTGGCCGCGGCTCTTTGGAACAATCCACAAGTATTGGTCTTGGATGAGCCTACCAACTATCTTGATCGCGAGGCTTTGGGTGGCTTGGCTGTCGCCATTCGCGAATGGGCTGGGGCCGTAATCATCATTTCGCATAACAACGAGTTTATCTCTGCTTTATGCCCAGAGATCTGGAATGTCGAGAATGGACGAATTACCTCTAAGACCAAGGCGGATGTTGCCAACGACAATTTCGCAGAGGATGGTGCGCCAGGAACACCTTTGGAATCCACTCCAGGAACTACTGCCCCGCCTAGTGCGTTGAACAGTGCGTTAAATAGTGCGGCGAACAGCGGTACAAGCACCCCTGTCCACGACTCTGATGATGATATGTCCAAACTCAAGGCCAAGAAGGGCAAAAAGAAGCTCACCAGAAACGAAAAGAAGCTCCAAGAAGAACGCCGCAGACTCCGTATGAACCACTGGCTACAATACGGCGGTGAACGCGAGCCTGACACCGACGACGAGTAATTCGCATAGCATTGCATCCCTTTAGAACATAGTCTTTTCTCCTTACCTTCACGTGATTGCGAAGCACGATGAACTGGGAGCGACTTCCTATTCATGCGGTGGATGCATCAAACAAATTCATTGTTGTATTGACTGGGGCGAATATCAATTTGTATGAACGCTCAACAGGGAAACTAAAGGCTTCCTTGGATGCACGTATTGATCCAGGAACACCTGGCGATGCATCAACTGTGGCATTCCCACGCTATTGCGCACTGTCACCTAGTGAGAACTATGTTGCAGTTGCATCTGATGACAAGACGCTACGCGTATGGGCAACAGAAAACTTGTCAATGGACAAGGAAGTGCTCCGTGAAAGGCTGGCCAAGCGTGCTGGAACTTTACAATGGACACATTCCTTACAGAATGGCCAACAAGTTGAAGAAGTGGTCCTTGCTGACAAGTTCGGCGACATCTGGAGTTTCCCTGTGGATAAGAGTGTAGAACCTAATGCACTACCTGAATCTGCCGAAGAGGATCCCGCCGAGTCCTCGATCAAGCCGCGTTTAGGTCATGTAAGCATGATCACCAGCTTGGCATTTCTTGGCGGACCGGTTCCTAATCAGATTGTGACGGCAGATCGTGATGAGCACATCCGGATCTCTCGTTGGGGCCCAAACCGAGCAGGACATATTATCGAGCAATTTTTGCTTGGGTCATCGAGTTTCGTTGGCGCATTACTGCCTCTATCTTCTGAGCAAGCGAGCCAAGTGGGTAACGTCGCTGGGGATGCTTTGATATCCAGTGATGGCGGTGCGATTCTCCGTACCTGGACACGCAGGCCGCAATCCGCGTTTCAACTGCATTCAATCGTCACACTGAACGCCGACAAGCTTCGCAATTATGTATTAGTCAATGCCGAAGTCGAACGACGTCGAGAGCGTGTAGCTGGAACGATCGGGTTTCATGAAGCATTTGACCCAAATGCCCAGCCAATGAAGCGGAAGTATGATGAATCCGACGAGACAAGAAGTATGGATCCATCACCTTTGGTCTTGACAACTTTGGTTGCCGTAGCAGAGAATCAAATCCTTTTAGCTTGGGAGGGTGCCTCGATTCTCGCGCTGATTCCTCTTGAGAAGCTAGCTTGTTCAGCGACACTTGATGACGTGTATTTGTACGATACCCAGGCACCGATTTTGAGTGTGTCATATGTCACTGATGCCAACGTCGTATATGTTGCATTGGACGACCGCAACGGTATTGGAGCTGGTCCTGCGCTCCGCGCTTTTACGAATACCAAAATGCTAATATCCCCCATCGATTTGCCCGAAGGAGATATTCATCAGCTTGTCCAAGATGTTCAAGACACGCAGCGACCAATTAGTGCGCCTCCTGTTGCGAAACAAGCTGTGTTGACCGCTGCATCGCGTACCCCAAGAGCTTTTGGTAGGTCTTACTTCACTAACTTAGCTCCGCACGTCACTTTATCAAAGCTATGCTTGTATCCGTGTCTAACGACGTGGCCCAAACCTCCAAGCTCCAAAGAACAAGACTCAGCATATCCAAGCTACTTCCTTCAGCAAAGGTCTGAGGAAGTCGCTAAGGAGATGGTGGAACGCTTTCAGTCTGGCAAACGCGCAGCAGGAAGAGCAAAGAATCAAGCGAGTATCCGGCAGCAGTATGCTGAATCATGAAGCGACTCTTTTTCCGTGTCAAGGCAACGATCCTTTCGATAGGCCTAGAACGGTCAAGTTTCAACGCATTTGACAATTGCATAGATTCACGCTTTTGAAATACAGTAGAAGAGCACAACAAGCTGATTGCTTCCAAGTAACCGTTGAGAGACGAGAAATTCCAATAGCCAACTTGGTTTCTCTCATAGGTATTAGCGTATCTGAAGGCCACCAGTCACACAAGGTGTCTCGTTCAATTTACAACCAGAACCTGAACATGACAAACGTTTGGGCTGTCTTGTTACAGGCGACAATTGGAATCCAACCATCACCTCATCGTTGCATTTGACTTTCAGCTTCTAGTAACGGTAGTTATCCAGGTTGTCTCCTCACCATATGATTAAAAGGGTCTAAACATGATAGCCATTCAAGTGCGCTGCTCTGAAGCGATCAACCGAATGTATGAATGCAGCAAGAACTCGAGACTCTCTGTCGGGATGCACTTTGTCTCTTGATTCAAGGCGCTGACCGACTTGAAATCACAGTGTCTAGCTATAGCGAAGTATCTTGCTGCCTTGTCAAACGTTCTGCTTGGGTAGCCAAGACACCACAACATACGTCCCAAAGAATACTACAAGCTGTTCCATACATCACGCTAACACTACTTGAGATTAAATACTTTCAAGCAGAGGGAGCCTCAGGGCCAACGAATCGACGATTTTCTCGACCATACAGCTAGAAAACTCCTGCTCTAGCTTAATCACTGCTAGAGTCCGAAGCATCACTGCTATCATCGTCGTCGTCATCGTCATCATCTTCGTCGTCATCGTCGTCGTCGTCTTCATCGTCATCGCCGTCGTCTTCATCGTCGTCATCGTCCGCCAACGCTGCGGCAGGCTTGACATGCTCGCCTCGCATCAAAGCCATTTGCCCAGCAATGGTATCTTCTTCAGGATCGGAGATGTAGTCATCTTCATCCTGTGCAGCTGGCGCTTCTTCCACACGTAGTTTAAGCAGCTGCGATGCACCAGAGCCCAAGTAGGAGTCAGACGCGATGCTCAACATGAATGTGTATAGTCCTGGGTCGGTAGGCGCTTGGACATTGATTCGCACCGTACGTACCTCACTTGTATCGATATCACTGAACTTCGTAGGTGCAATGATTAACAGGTCATTTTTGTGATCGCCCATCTGAACAAACCAGTGTGGTTTACGTTCCTCAGCTAGATGTGGCACATATGCAACGCCCATCGGACGTTTCCCGTCGTGAGCATCTTGCATTGGGTCTTGAGCGAACTCTTCTGTTCCGGGACGAACATGACTAGATTTGGCTTTGTCTTTTGCATCCAAACGTCGACCATCTCGCAAAAGGGATCCGTCGCGTTTTAATGGCAACAAACGAACCTTAGCTACAAGTTGCATCAATGCACCGGCGGTGACCTGATCTTCGCCCATTACGGTGAAATACGCATCCACAAGCTCAATACGAGGCCACTCACCTAATGCTTGAATCATCTCTTGGTATGCAGCATTGGTCAATTTGTCGTCTGCTACCAACAGACTGCGTCGCTCAGCATCAGGGACTTTCCAGAGTCCTTGCAGTCCTTTTGACTTTACAGACTCTTTTTGCATGAGCGACTCAGCAAGCGGAAGTGTGATGTGTGGCAATTGCCAAACTTCAGCGAGACTTCCTCCTTGTACAGGCACAGCCTGTGCTACACAAGGTATCATATCACGGATCATCGTCGTTTGATCCAGGCGATTATGGGCTGTACTAATGGCTAACAAGCTTGAAAGCAATTTATCGGTGTAAAGTCCAATGTTGTATTTCACTGAGTTAGTATATTTGACACCTACCTTGCTCGACGTGTTTGTTAGTGGAGTCAATGCGATGCAGAAATGCAGCTAGCAATACACTGGCTCGACGCACATCTTGTGTGATAGTCGTTTTCGGTAGCAGATCTACTCCATGGATGCGTTTGAACGTCTCTAAGGTGTGTGCCTCCAAAGTCTCGTAGGCAGTTTCATCCTGAGGAGTGAGTTGCGATGCAAATTGCCGCAATTCCTCAGTATTGCCTAGAAGTTGAAACACTTCCAATTGGCTCATGTTTTTCTTGAGCTTGGTAAAAAAACTCAAGGCTGTAACACTCAGCACACCGTCCTTGGTTCGAGATCGCGTTCCGTACCACCAACGAGCAACAAGCAGAGGCAGACCAACGGCGAGGACCAGACCGTATGCGCCCAGAACCCAGACATTATTACGACTGTCAACGATCCAAGTTGGCAATGCAATCCCCAACGACATCTCCTGACGTCCATCAGGATGTCCGTACAATTCGAGGTTCTTCCGTATGGACTCATCTGTAAGGGATTTGTACGCTTTGGTCAGCTCGATGTAGTATGAATCGATTTCTTCTTTGGTCTGATTTTCAGCATTGCGAAGCTTGTCAGGGTGGAACTGAATACTGAGTTTCCTATAGCGCCGTTTGATTTCTTTTTCCGTCGCGGAAGCAGCAATGCCTAGGATCTGGAATGGATCGTAGACAGCATGTGTCGAGTTCTGTGCCGCAGTAGCGATTCGACGCACGAGATACGCAACAGATGCCCATCCTGCTACTAAGACCAGCATCCGAATCAGCGCACCAGTAAAAGAAGCAGCCATCAATGACTGGGCTGTGCGAGTCTTATTTCCCGGGCGGTCAAGCCATCCCTGCGCAGCAAATTTTTTCCGCGAAAACAATGTACGATACGTGTACGGAACAATGAACGCAACCACTCCAGTCAATGCAAACGTAAAGAATTGGCCACCTTCGTCATCATATTTGTACCCCGACATCGCGAACCAACTCGAAGCTAACCTTCGCAAGACCGATCTCTGAAACCAACCAACATTCTCCACGTGAAGCTGACTAAGCACTACCTTCGCTAACTTCCTTCGCAGCGGAATGGATGAGCCGCCGAGTGCTGTGCCGGTAGACATTTCGCTCACCACGCATGGCGCTCGGATCATTGACGATGAGCAGCCGAGATGCAGTCGGCCGGTCGGAGATGATCACGATATTTATCTGCCGAACCACTTGGAGTCTGTGTCGCAGATTGCTATTGACATTGGTGGTTCCTTAGCGAAAGTTGTGTACTTCACGCATTCCTCTCATGCACAAGCATGTCCACGCGTGGAAGTCACCAACGAGCACCAAATTATCCCGCAGAGGACCTTGACGCCAACTGTACTCCATCGTCAGCCTGATGAGCCTAGTGACTCAGCGCTCAAACCTGCGTTAGCCTCGTCATTTGATCCCCGCAAATTGCGCCGTAGGTCCCTGCCAGAGCGGTTTCCTGGCGGACGTCTAAACTTTGTCAAATTTGAGACGAGCGATATACAATCCTGTGTGAAGTTTCTCCAGGACCTCATCTCGAAAAGTGCTCAGTCAAATCATGTGAGCTTGCAAGATATGCAGCGTAGTGTCAAAGTCGCAGCGACTGGCGGCGGTGCGCATCTGTTCTATGATCTTATTGAAAAACAACTCGGAGTGGAAGTGGTCAAGGAAGACGAAATGCATTCTCTTATCACTGGACTGAATTTCATGACTCTGATCCCGGACGAAGTTTTCTACTACTCGGATGAACAAGTCAATGCCATGTACCAAACGCATCATCTGCTCAACAGCAACACGATGCAACGTGGCGACTCTAGCGTACCTGGCTCCATCAATCAGGATCTGCCTCGTCCATCGCCGCATCCTCCCCTCTACACTCCTATGTTTGAGCGAGAACCTAGTCCGAAAGTACCTTGCCTGCTAGTCAACATTGGGTCTGGCGTGAGTATCTTGAAAGTAGATGAAACAGGGCACTTTGAGCGTGTGAGTGGCACATCTCTTGGCGGCGGGACCTTGTGGGGTATTCTGGGCCTCCTTACCGATGCGCAGAGTTTCGACGAGATGCTGGAAATGTCTGTTAGAGGAAACAACAGCAATGTTGACATGCTTGTAGGAGATATCTATGGCCCTGTTGGACTTGATCATCTCGGTTTGAAGGCATCGACAATCGCCTCGAGTTTCGGCAAAGTATTCCGTCGAGAGAGCGACGAGGATCACTTCCCTAAGGATCCCTCGGAACAATCAGCTAGACGCCGCTCTCAATTTCGCCAGGAAGATATCTGCCGGAGTCTCTTGTATGCTATCAGCAACAACATCGGTCAGATAGCACACCTGAATGCGGAAAAGTATAAGCTGGATCGCGTATACTTTGGCGGGAGCTTTATTCGTGGACATCAAGCCACCATTTCCACCTTGTCGTATGCGATTCGATTCTGGAGTAGAGGTCGGCGTCGCGCCTACTTCCTAAGACATGAAGGATACTTAGGCGCAGTAGGTGCGTGGGTACGGCATAACGGGAATGAGCCGAGCTTTGAGCCTACCACGCAGAAAACAAGCCCGAGCAAAAACCAAAATCAATCGCAAACAGATTCAAAGCATCTCACAACCGATCAAGTACGTGGTGGTGATCGCATGGCGGCCGAGCATAGCAGTCCTAAAGCCTTGGTTCCGTCGCAGTCTGAAATGAATCCCATCCTGGCCGAAGCATTAGGGGATATGTACCTTGACGCTCCAACTCCAGAATCCCAGCAAGCTACCCCTATTCAACCAGTCCCAACTTCGAAAGTGTCTTCGGACGATCTTTTAGAAAACCTGCAATCACTCGATGAGCAGTCGCTTGAAGAAGACCCTGACTCGATCGCAAAGGTCATGGAGCAGCTAGATCAAGCAAATCTCATGGCGGATGCTATCGAGACTCGCGTTAACAGTCTGTTGGGCAAATTGCAGGAACTAATGCCTGAAACTACTGAATAGTTGTATATTACATAGAGCCGGACGGTGGCATATTAAGCATGCAGATAGTCTGAGCATCACTTTAGGTCACACAATGCACTCGGCTACCCATCGCCGATCGCGATGTAGAAAATTTTATTCGAATCCTTCAGGAAGCCGTCCTACAACTTTGACCGCATACAGACCCGGGATCCGTTTTTCTGTTTATCAGAGTAGACCACGTACCGATTCGTTGCCATTTAGCAACCCAGCTCTGTTCGGGCTGCAACATACAGATCAGTCCGTCAAAGTTCGAAGAAGTGAAATCAGCAACTCGCTCCTGACTGCCTTGCATCTTTTGTCAGACATTCGTTACTTACATCAAGTACCTCTTGGCAGTTCGGACATCCTTTTGTATGGAACTCACGCGCTGTCTGTGCGAAATTACACCGCAAACATGCGCGCAACTTGGCTGCCGTCGACGTGGACGACATCGCTGCTTGAGTTCGAAGCGAGACGAGTGCTTAGTCATCGCCTAGGACGACTTCAACGACGATGGATTATCCCTCAGAGGGAGGTGGACGTGGGCGACGTGGGCGTGGTCGAGGACCTCGCCATGGGCATGGCGGTGGACGGAATTTTAGCGCTCCAGCGTATGTCCCTACTCCAGAAGAGCAGGAGCGATGGCAGCGTGAGTCAGCTGTACGGCAAATTCAGCAGTCTCTCTATCAACTAGGTGACGTTGATCAGTTTGATGCTGCAAGCGAGCTTCCCCGTGCTGCTGCGTGGCTTGAGAAGCAGTCTATGGATTTACCTGATGCTATATTCACCGCATTCCGTGTGATGATTACTGAGCAGCCCCACAAACTGCCTTTAACAGCTGCGTTGTTGGGCCAATTAACTCTCTTCCCTAGTTCTCAGGAGCAGACTACGACTCTGGGAAGCCGGATTCTCGATGATCTGTTCCATGCGTACCAAGACTACGTTGCTGCACATGCCTGGCGCAATTTGCGTTTGTCAGTAAGTAATCCAACTAACATAGTTATGCTTCTTTGCCTCTTTGCTAGGCCTCGATCTGGTCTCTGCCGCGTCATTGAGGAATGCACTTCGAGCTCTTGCCGAGAGCCTGTCTAGCCTACCCCGCTCGGCAGCGGACGCAGTGGCAATCGCCATTATCGATACAATGTGTCGTGCTGGAACGGATCTTTTGCGTGATCAGCCGGATTCCGCCAAAGCTGAGCTGGACAACTTGGTCGAAAGTGTATACACGTATGCTAAGCAGCGCGCCTCTTTTATTGCGCTAGACTCTCCTTTGCATCTCACAGATGTACCTGCAGAGTTCGACTTTTTGTCCACCGAAGGATTCGAACACAAAGTCGCTGCTCTTGCCGAGTTGGCCAAGACGGAATATTTACGTCCAAGTATCCTGCCAACTGCGCAGGAGCTGATCCCTGTTAGCCCCCAACAAGATGCTCCTAGTGGCACTGCGGGCGCTAAATATGTATCAGTACCAGCCTTATCTCTTCCTATGGAGCCACGTGTGACAAATCGCGACGTTAGCCAGGATTCATCTGTGAATCGTATCGATACAGGGAAGGGATCCATTGATCAACGAAGAGCAGAGACAGGTCCGCCGTTTGCACGCACTGCTCGATGGTTCAAATCTCATGTTCCTATTCCAGGAACGCCAGCCTCACAGATTGTACGCAGCCTCGCTGAGGACTTGGTAGATCTGTACGTGACGAATCGCAAAGAATGTGCCCAAACGCTACTTGCACTACCGCTCTGGCTGCGCTGTGGAACATTTGGCGGCGCTGTGCCGCCATCAAAAGGTCTTGTCGGATCTGAGCAGACCTCGACGCCTGTTGACTCTGAAGCCCCGTGGAGTTTGGAAGACTTGATCGTAGAGACGATCGTGTCCAGCATGCTGGTCTTGCCGCAACCGAATCAAAACGAGCTATACTACGCGTCACTTTTACGTGAAGTCGTCGCTGCAGCACCGCAACAGATTGCCCCCTCCTTGGGCCGAACTGTACGAAGGTTTTATGCTGCAAGTGCAGATGGATGTGTACGTGCAGAGACGTTGTACAGACTGGCAGACTGGTTCAGCGTCCATCTGAGTAATTTCAATTTCACTTGGGCTTGGTCAGAATGGGAAGAAGACTTGCAATTGCCATGGCCGCATGCGCGCCGAGCCTTTATGCGTCGGCTTGTCGAGCTAGAAGTGCGTTTGGCTTACTACGACCGAATCAAAGAAACCGTTCCGAGTGAGATGCAAGATGCAGTTCTTACACCAGAGGAGCCAGCGCCGATCTTCACTTATGCATCGGAAGCACACGCATACCATGCACATGCCACGCAACTGCTTAATTCGCTCCGCGCTAAAGCTAGTGTACAGGTAATTCAAGCAGACCTGCAAGGTTTCCAACAAAGTATTCTAGCCCCTGCGCAGGACGTGCCAGATGAAGATGAGGAAGAACGTGGGCTTGTTAGTTCTCGTGGAGATGCAGAGCAGATCGTGAGAGATATGGCGGTACAAGCTTTACTGTTCGCTGGGAGCCGTAGTTTCTCGCACCTGCTGAATATTATCGAACGGTACCATGATCTGCTGCGTAGTCTATCACAAAACCCGCAAGCTAGGCTGGAGATGCTAGCAAGTACAGTGCGATTCTGGGCAAGGTCTCCGCAATGGGTGATGATTGTCGTCGACAAGCTACTTCAATACCGTATTGTTGAGCCTCTAGATGTGGTCCAATTTGTTTTCACGCCTACTCATCTGGCCGTTCGCAATGTAATTGAGCAAAGCGGCGATGCTGTACCATTCAGCTTCTCGGCATCCGCTAAAGAGCAAGGTGGCACTATGCGTGACTGGAGCTCATTCAATTGGTGGATGCTGATCTGTCTTACTGTGGACAAAGTCGTAGGTCGAGTGGATCAATTGGCTCGTCGGTACAACTCGTTGTCTGAGCCACCATCGCAAAAGGACCCTGCTACGGAGACTAGCGCGGCTAACGAAGAAGCCAAGATTCATCTGGATGCTATTCAGTTGGAGCAGCGACGAGTTTTAGTTACCGTCATTCAACAATTCGTTCAGCTGATGAAGGAAATCGATGCATGGAATGCATCTCCTCGCACCGATCAACAAAACGCTGCAACCTGGCAGGCATGGTGGATTAAGGAATGGTATCGGGAATTTTTGTGTTCAGTATGTAACAATAGCTAACCCAGTACTCTGGCGTGGTGGCCACCAATCGTGAGACAATCCTTGCTAATGTGTTTGCAGCTGCTCCTGCAGAGGATCGTTCGTTGTGCTTATTTGAAGAAGCATGCGCGATGGCCGCCTGTATTGCTCGGTAAAGCGTCTGGTAAAGTGCACGCGAGGAAATAGTCAACGAGATGCGATTCTGCTGCATCTTGAAGGTGCAGTTCTAGCTACTTTGTCCCCATACCAGTCGCATTGCTGTGTCTGTAGAGAAAGCATTGCATTCCCGATTCATCTACCGAGCTAGCATATCGATCAACTGGGCATATAGCTCCATGCAAGATCAGCGCGTCCCGCTGCGCAGCCGGCGTACGCCTTTGAAAAGTGTAGATGATACAAGTTGCATAACTTTAGATACAATCCTTTTTATCCGCAGAACAGGGAGCAGAACAATGGGCCAAATAACTACCTTAGCTTATTTTCCTGTGTCTCTACGTGTACGATTTCGTGGATTGGATGCCGGGGACGACTTCATTGGACTCGCTGATGATTTGCTGGACGCTGACCGAGTCTGCGCAACCCGTGCAGGTTCAGGTGTAGCAGTCACTGACGAGACTGAACGGCGAGACGCACGTCCTGTCGTGGGAGCTTGTGTTGTATGATCTTGTGTATCTGTGTTGGGTTCGTCATTAGCCTCGTCTTCTAATTGACGCTGCCGACGAGTGATGGGACGCGTGGGGGTTTCTGCTGGAGCTGCTTCTTCATTGTTCTGTGCTTTGCGCCGCTTTCCTAGACGCGAATTTGACTCAGAGGGGGATGCAGATTCATTGTTGTCCTCATGAGTTTGCCGTTTGCGCGCATTACGACGCGAATCGGTAGGCCCTCGTGTACGGGCAGATTGATCTTCTTGATTTGATATGCCGTCCGAATCGGACTCAGATGCCTCCTCACTTGAGGCCGCTGAAGTTTCAGCTTGGTCTTTTTCGTTATTCTCGTATCTTCTTGGCGCAATCAGAGGCTCGTAGGTGCTCGCAGGTGCTAAACGGAACTCCTCCTCATCTACATTCTCCAACCAACGAGTGCGTGCACCTTGATTATATTCGACGAATTCGCCGCGTTCTTCGAGTGATTGAAGCCATGAAGGAGCTTCTTCTTCATCGCTTTCGTCGTTCTGAATCAGATTTGTTACATACAATATTTTTGAGCTCCTCCAAATCATAAAAATCTGCTAGCTTCAACCAAATCTCAGAAGAACTAGTCAACTGGAATGGTACGTCATGGTCCGCTAGCGCATGGTGCAAAGCCTGTACAATGCTAATCATATTGAAGTGACGATGGTTTCCTACAGGACGGTAACTAGAAACTGCTTTAAGTAAAGCAGTCTCCCCAGCAGTTTCGTTCAACATGGCGATAATCGCTCAAGGATCCCTCCACACTGGAAAGCTACGAGACAGTGCCGTTGAGTTGATTGGGATCGCCCTCAATGGAGGTGCGCCACCACTCCTTCATACACATGAAATCGTTATAATCGGCGGACTGTGTGAGTATGTAGACATACGTCTTCTGGGTTGCAAATACATTTGCCATTGTCATGGAAGTTGGCACGGTTCAAAGGACAGTGTGTCCATGGGCCATGGTAGTATCCAATGTCGTTAAAGTGGTGGATCTGCGATCGATTCAAGAACAACACAGCGGCAATGCTGTGCACGGGAGCATCGCCCCATCGCTCATAGAAGAATCCACCAGCTTTGTCAAGATAGTCAAAGTATTCTGTGTATTGTTTGCCGCGCCAAAATCGCAGATCAGCAATCTCAAAGTTACTCCAGAAATGACACATGTTATAGCCTGGCTCAAGAAGCTTCTCTGGTTCGTCTGTCATGAAATGTAGTGCATGGTCCTTTGCATAGTAGTCCGGATGCTTGCTCATGAACTCCTTCGTTCGTTGCCATAGAGTAGGAATTGTCTTGATGTATTCATGTAGCGAAATCGTAAATCCATACTTTTTGTCGTTCATTTCCATGAACACAAAAGGATCATAGTCTAAGTCGCAAAACAGCTGGATGCCCGGCTCTACGCGCCAGTAGTAATCCAAGTCCATCGTAAGATTGTGACGCCAGAAAAATCCGCTCTGGAATCGACACATGTGACGATACGATTCTGACGAACCATAGATCACTCGTTCTTGCTGATTGTCAGTGTTTCTCTTCAGGACATACCGCCATCTTTTTGCGTTGTTCAGCAGCATACTTCTGGTCAATCCAGTCCGGATAGCCCCACATATCTTCTCCAATAAACCCAAAGCGAACTTCAGATCGTGTCATCTTCTTAACACCTTGCTTAAACTCCTCTGTAAACGGTTCATCTGAATAAGTCGTTCATGCAACACGCACTGTTCAGAAAGATCCATGGATAGCCATACTTGCGATTGAAGCGATCCTCCACTGTATTATTAGCGAGAAATGTAACGTACCATCTCGCATACTCTTGCGCATGTCATTCAACTCATTGTTGCGCACAAGCACGATGAAGCCCGCTTTGGCTCTTGGCATGTGATTCACTTCGGAGGGCACAAACTTGGGCGGATACAGATTGCCATCCGCACCGCGCGTCGCGTACTTCTTCAGATCCTCGATCGTATTCACACCTTGCATAAAAGTACGCGACGGCTGGCCACTCGACGCAGTGGTCGATACCAAATCGTGACTCGGCAACGATCCAACTTGCGTTCCATTCTTGTTGAATGTCGCCTTGAGCGACTCGAAATGAGCCCGAACCTGTTCACTTCCCCAAGAAGATAAAGAAAGGTAGGTAGTGAGGAACACCACCACCATAAAAGCAATCAAAGCAAATAGCAATCGCTGCGGCCTACGCACCACAGAATCTAACATGGTGAGCAAACAACTCAAAGTCGCGTGCGATGTGCTTACATAAGCATCGTCCTTCCCCTTTTCGTCGACAACGAGCGACAGGCGGCATGGCCGCTGTGAATGGCATATATGCACCCTCGAGTGGCGTTGTAGGTGGTGGTAGTGGTCTTCATGCGCCGATGTATCAACCCAAGTTTACTCTCCGCGAAATCAATGCATCTCATGCTGATTTTGTCTTAGAAAATGTCGATCTGAGTTTCGCGAATTCATTGCGGAGAACGATTATTGCAGATGTGCCTACCGTGGGTAAGTGACTTTGATAATATAGCAATCGACATGGTAGAGATTCTGGTGAATACAACGGTGCTACCAGACGAATTTCTTGCGCATCGTCTTGGTATGGTACCTTTAATGAGCATGGATACAGCAAAAGTTCTTGTGGACCAGCGCGTAGGTTTGCTTTTGACTGATCGAAGGACTGTTCCTGTGAGGATGGCTGCGATCGTTGCTCCGTTGAGTTGATGCTGGATTGTATGTGCACGAGCGATCGAGGTGCAATGTTTGTCACCTCTAAAGACTTGATTCGCAGCAATACCATCGCCAACCCTTATTCGGACGAAGCGGCATTTGGCCCGATTGCGCCTCGTCATCCTGACTACGGGAAACCAGTCGGACAAGACGATCCATCGAAGCCGGATGTCATGCTGGTTCAGCTGCGAAAGGGACAGCATATAAAAGCAAGATGCATCGCTAGAAAGGTACATCTTCTATGCACTCACACAGGGATTCGCTAAAGAACACGCAAAATGGTCCCCGGTTTCTGCTGTGGGATTTGAATATGATCCACATAATGCTCTACGGCATACAACTCTATGGCATGAGAATGATGCAAAAAGGGAATGGCCAGAAAGCAAAAACGCCGGCGAGGAAGAACCCCCGGCAGAAGGTGCTCCCTTTGACGCGAATCGGCGCGCAAATCGATTCTACATTGACGTAGAGTCAGTCGGCAGCATGCACCCAGCCGAAATCATTGAAACCGTACGTTCCCCATACTTATAATTCAGGGCCTTTCTCTATTGGAGTACCGCACCGCTCAAATTGTCCAGGAAATCGGTATGCTCTACCAGCAGCAATCTTTGGGCCCGGAGTCGTTTGGCGGTCCGTAGTAAATGGATTAGTCAGCATCATTAGGTTTTATCGAGGGGTTCCAACTGCTAATTTACTGTCGTGTTTGGCGTACGGATTCTTCTTTCTGATGGCAGACCCGCCTGCAGTTAGCACGGACAAGACTGGCGAAGTGCTGGTGAACGTTGCTGATCGGCCGGGATATAGTCCCGAATTTGCCGGCTGTTTCCCACACAGTGCAGCAACTGCATGTACTATGCAATACTTCTCAGAGTTCATGCCACCGGGGTCACGAAACGACCCTGAAAGACTGCAGCGCCTAGTCCGTAAGTTTTTTGTTCCTGATGTTACGGTGCGGATCCAGTTATTGAATTCGGTGACGCATCTGGCTAAGACGTTCGACTTCCCCTACTCTGGTGTGCCATATTTTATCGACATGTGTGCTCGAAATAACCATCTGTCGATGCGTGCACTGTTCGGCGAAACGGACGAGTATCGATGTGATCCAAATCTGCCGCCGCCTCCGCCGCCTCCTAGCTACAAAACCCGAATTCATGAACCGATCATCACCGGAAATGTGACCCATGTTGTTGAGTCGCAGCAAATGATGCAGCTCTCGACCATGGACAACGGGTGGCAGATCCAGCGCATCGGCATGTTCCGCGCATTACTTACTCCGTATACTACAGTGGAAGAAGCACCTGTTCGGAGCGCTATAGCATCCAATGCCAATGCCAAAATACTGCAATTGGAGACTAGGTTGCGATTGCGGTTCTTTTGTTTTTCCACATTAGCACAAGTGGTGTACATCCCCACCAACTCACTGCGCTATGGAATAGATTCTGTCATTATCCCAGCGCAGATCGTAAAAGAGATCATGAATTATGGAGTTGAGCAGCATAAAAAACGCACTTATGATCCAAGTGCAGAAGATTCAGAACCGAATAAATCTCCCAAAAAGGTGCGCACCCTTACCCCGGAATCTTCCACGGAAGCAAGCGGAGCAACGGCCAACAAAGACGTTCCAAATGAAGATATGCGTGTCTTTACCCTTCCTCCCGTTGTTCGCTCTAGTCCTGTAATAGAAAATTGGATGACCAACACAGAGTTGCCGTACCTATTGGATGTACGTTACATGACTCACACAGATCATCGATAGCGTTCATCGTCTCCAAGACCTGATCGAGATTCAGATTCAAGAGGGTCGTGGGCCTTCGGAAGTGTTACAGCGCTATCATGAGCAACGGGTGCAAGAGTCACACGACGACTCCAGTGGATTAGCTCATGACACTCTAATGAATATCCCACCACCGCATCTTCTATTTGATTAAATACGCAATTCCTACGCCTATCCTTCGTAAATACGCACCAAAAACTAGATTCTCACATTGCTTCGTGTCTCTCGCCTGTCTTGGCTACTTTGTGTTGGTGTGCGCACGTGGAAGAAATTTCTCTTAATTCGCGTAGATTCATGGTGGTGACCTCAGGCCGTGTGTCTGAATCACGCAGTGGACCGGCGACACTTGGAGCTCCGTACATATATACAGGTGTAGTGACCGAACACAAGCCCTCCTGGAGAGATTGGAGTATTTTTCCTCTGACAAAGTACCAATATTTCTATATATTTGTGCTGAATGCAATCGGCGCTGGGATTCTGAGCGGCGCAGCGAACTTCGGCGTGGCATGCGCGATGTATCGCACTGCTAACAAGCCAATTCGAATATGGCCATTCAGCGAAAACACTATTGCTGGAGACATGGGCGTGACGGTGGTTCTACAGCAACTGATCACCATGTTAATTACATCGTCACTGTGTAACCACGACGTACGCCATGGAGTAAAAGCTTTAGAGCACCCATGGCCACCGCTAATGAATTTTCCAGCTAATCCGACACCTGCTGGCTCGTATCTTGGGATGGACCATCCTCAGATCGTCGCGCAATACGGCAAAGTGCCTATGGGGAATGCAACCAATAGGTCGCGCTTTGTCCAATTTGTGTTCTGGTTCATCAGGGCTATGTGTGCAGGGAGCGAGCGGAATGCTTTTCTTTTGCGTGGCTTAACTATACGACAGCGTATCGAACGTCTTCTATGGACCGCAACTCAAGGTCTTTGGGTTGCAGTCCTAAGCTTCTGGTGGTTCTGGCCTATTGGCATCGCTATTGTCTCGCCAATCTGGGAGCATGATGATTTACGGGGAACATGGACGCCTCCATTGATCAAGTTGGTGTATGGTGCATTATTGGGTCTATTAACGAACCCATTCATTGCCCTTTTGACGTTAGGAGCAGAATGCAATGTACGGCGTACTCATCCTGATAAAATGATTTGGTCAGAAGATGCGCGTCGAGATTTGATTGCTAAGAATCCAATGGCTGACAAGGCAGTATTACAACATGTTGAAGTGGAATGAAGCTTGTTAAAGGAACTACGGTAGTTGCGTAAATATATTCAGATCCATACAGGCTACAAACACGCTCTTCACCCCTGCGATTCCGCTTGAATCTCTCGAGATATCCGGCGCACAGCACGTAGGAACACTGCCACCTTTTCGGGGTCCACACCAGGAGTAATCCCATGACCCAAGTTGCAAATATATGCGCCTTGATCACCGAATCCATTTTTGCCACGCAGCATCTCTTCGACGCGCTGTTCAATGACTTTCGGCTCGGCATAGAGCACAGCCGGATCCAAGTTACCTTGGAGCGCAATTGGGTGTGCGATCTCGCGGTGTGCTGCGCTGCATGAGAACTTGGAGGAAGACTGCAAGGCGGCTTGGACTGCCTTACGAGCAGTGATTGGCTCAATGGTGTAGTCGAGAGCCACAACGTCGTAACCACTGCGAGTGACTTCATGCATAGAGTGGCCTAGAGCGCCTTTGGCGAAGACGATCATCGGAGGCACAGTTGTCGAGCAGCAGGCGAGCGAATCTTTCACTTCCAAGGCGATCGAGCGCAGATAAGGCAGAGCAAAAGTGCGGAAATCTTGCGGAGAGAGTTCTCCAGCCCAAGAGTCAAACACTTGTAACAGCTGAGCACCTGCATGAATCTGGGCAACGAGGAATTGAGCACAGACAGACGCGATACGCTCCAACAGCACTTTACTCTCGTTTGGGTAGTCGAACAGCCACTTCTTTGCCTTTTCCCAGGTCTTTGAGCCGCCGCCTTCAATCATGTATGCCATTAGAGTCCAAGGCGCACCGCAGAACCCAATCACAGGGACACGTCCATTGAGTTTTTCGCGTGTAAGTTTAATGGCATCCAGCACATAACCTAGATCCTTTGCAATGTCCACTTTTTTCAGCCGTGATAAGTCTGCAGGTGAATTCAGTGGCTGGGGGAAGCTCGGGCCCTTGCCAGGCACCATTTCTACCTCCAAACCCATCGCTTGGGGCACTACAAGAATGTCGGAGAAAATCACTGCGCCATCCAACAAGCCTTCAAAGCGTCGAATTGGTTGAATAGTGATTTCCGAAGCAAGCTCAGGTGTCCGACAGCACTCGAAAAATTCATGTTCGGCGCGGAGCTCACGGAACTCGGGCAGGTAGCGACCAGCTTGACGCATGATCCATACGGGCGTACGCTCCGTCTTCTCGCCACGAGCTGCGCGGATCATGAGATCATTCTTTAATCCGTCAGAACCGTTTCCTGACTGCATCTTTTTCGAAGGAGCTTTAGTCGTAAAGCTATGCCATTGCTGCATTCCAGGAATCTTCGGCGCCATCTTTCCAAATCGTCTCTGGGGTAGTCGTCAGGCGTCGAAGAAGCGCTGCGGCTCACGTGATGCGACGCTCCCTGGAATCTTGCTTAGTTCGTAGCCAATTCGGTGGACATTGGCGAGTCGTATTGCGGATTCCTGTTGAGGATGCAGCTGAAAAACTCGTATATGTTGCGCGAGGCGCGGAATTCGAAGCCATGTTCGATCTGCCATAAGCCAACAGTCTTTGTACTATCTTCAGAGTCGGCACCTTTGGCAGACAATATGTACCTATGTAGATCACATACCACCGATTCCGTTCTGGTGATCGAAATACGCCGCCCGACTGCTACTAAAACGAACAGTTCGCGATCGCACCCTACTAAGTATGCACTTGAGAAATCGAGTGACGTAGAGACCAAGTCGAAGGAGAACCCGCCTTGCAGTGCGAAGAACTCAACAATATCGCAACCAGATGAGGTTCGTGAGTCGCAGCGATCTCCTCGGAACCCATCATTAGATCAGGTTGACAGCAATCCGCATGGTGATCCAAGTCTGCCTCCCATCCACACACAGTTTGCATTGCAACGAGAATTCTTCGCACAGAGAGTTCGAAAGTTGGCACCACGTAAACTACCTACTTTTCCCGTTGTTCCAGGTGGAATGCCGACTAGCTAAGCTACGTCCATTGCTGTTTGTGTACCTGCTGTGGACGCAGTAGTGTTGGACATCATTCCACTGGCTAAATTACGCGCAGACGACCGCGCATCGATAAACAGAGAATTCGCTTGGTCAATATCGTCCACAGTGACTGAGGTGCGGCCCATGACATTCGACAAGACGCTAGCAGGTGCGAGTAATTGCAGTGCGAACCGGAGCGACGTCTTGACACCAAGTTGAGTGAGTTTTTCCAGTGCTTCATCAGCCACTGCAAGTTTTTCAGTGTGAATGCGGATACGAATCACTTCACGAATCTCTTCAGCTTCGTATTTATGCGTCAATACAATCAGGCAGCGGTCCAGTAAGTCCAAAGGGATTCCATGAGGCGCAACTACGCCAGATCCACCTTCATACTCGGTTCCTCGAATGACTGACCTGCCCCTGTTTGTCGCGAAGATCACATGAGGGGAGATGCTTGATTCCAACGCACGGTTCAGATAAGTGAAACATTCCATGTCGAGCATTTGCACCTCGTCGATGAACAGTACTCCAGGAACCAGCTCGGCAATTCCTTGCTCAATGTATTTATTCACCACCTTGTTGATTTCTGTACGGAGCTTATCGGTGATTTCCGTACGTCGACCATGCACAAGTTGGCCAACGATGCTCATGATATCCTGGCCACCTTGCGGTTTCGCATTCGCCATATCCAAGTCGTGCAGTGTGACATCTTGCACAACTTCCTTGCGTTTCTGTACGTCTCCTTTTGGCAAGGCCACGTACTCGTCAGCCTCTAGGTCGAACTCGGTGGCATATGCATCTGATCGTCCCACACGCTTTACAGCACCGGTGTTGGCTTCGATGTAGATCACATCGCCTACACTCACACGCTCCTTTAGAATACTCTCGTAGATACTAGGATCCAAGCGGAGTTGTTTTGTGCCCTTGACTGTCTTGAGAGCAATCACTACGTGGACGATGGTTTTGCCGTAGCCAGACAGCGGGTTCTCTGCTTCGGTTGGTGTGAGCTCCGTGAGCTCGCCTTCGTATACTTCCTTCGTCTCACGAACACGCAAGCCAATGGCACGACGGAAATTCTCCATAAGCACTTCGGTCTTCTTTACCTCAGCACTGTATACTTCGGAACCGACCATGGGACAGAACGGGACCTTTTGACCAAGTTCCTGAGCCACAGCCAGAGCCAATGCAGTCTTACCGGTGCCTGGCCCACCTGCAAATAGCAGCGCCCTCCCAGCGAATTTTCGCTGTCGGATCAAATCCAGGACTAACCCACATGCTTCACGCGCTTGTTTCTGACCAACAAGCCCACGAGCAATATGAATCGCCATACCATTTTCATCCAAACCCAAGCCTTTCACGTGCGAATGCGTTGCAATTCGTGCATCCCTTGATGCACTCGAGGGTACACCACTGGCAATCGGTGCTGCTCCTTCGCTCGCCATAACCGTCCAACGAAGGAAGCCACGATTGAGCCACGTGAACCTCATGTCCCACGTGGAACTTTTTTTCGGCGAGTGAAAGTTTCTGGCGCTGGACCATTATGGCGAAAGTGAACAGTTCAGAAGTGCTTCCAGCCTCGGCAGCTAGAAAGGAGCTGGAGAGCTATACGTATGGGGATGGCTTGTCGATTTCCGAGCTTATTGATTCACGGACACATGGCGGGCTGACCTACAATGACTTTTTGGTTCTGCCTGGCTATATTGATTTCCCTGCGTCGAAAGTAGATCTGCGAACGAGGGTCACTCGCAACGTTGTGCTGAATACACCGTTCTTGTCGAGCCCAATGGACACAGTGACGGAAGTAGATATGGCGGTCTCGATCGCTTTGATGGGCGGCATGGGTGTAATCCATTACAACATGTCTCCGATCGAGCAAGCTTCTATGATTCGCAAAGTGAAGATGTTTGAGAACGGATTTATTCATGAGCCGATGGTGCTATCTCCCAACGAAACGGTGGGCGATGTTTTGGAGATTAAGGAAAGACTTGGATTCGCCGGAATTCCTATCACTGGTATGTATGGGACTGCAACGTGTGTCGAGGATGAAATTCGATCTGCTGTAACCTTCGTTCTGCTTAGGAGTTTGCCTTAGACTTGGCGACACGGTGCAGACAAAATTATCCATGTCCACTGAGATTTCACGTTGCAGATCCGCTGATCGAACATACTGACTTCAGAAAATGGCGCTCTGAAAAGCAAGCTAGTTGGGATCGTGACCGGACGCGATATCCAGTTCCGCGACTCTTCTACATCTTTAAGTGATATCATGACCCGAGATCTGGTCACTGCTCCCGTTGGCATCACTCTCGAGGAGGCAAACCGGATTTTACGCGATAGCAAAAAGGGCAAGCTGCCGATCGTCGATAAGAGCGGCAATCTGATCTCGCTTTTGGCGCGCTCCGATCTACTGAAGAACCAGGACTACCCTCTGGCATCCAAACGACCAGAAAGCAAGCAATTGTACTGTGCTGCTGCAATCGGTACGCGACCGCATGACCGAGAACGTTTGGGTTTGCTGGTCGAGGCAGGATTGGATGTGGTGGTGCTAGACTCTTCGCAGGGCAATTCCACCTTCCAAGTGGATATGATTCGGTGGATCAAGCAGACATATCCGGAGCTTGAGGTAGTTGCGGGCAACGTCGTGACGCGCGCACAAGCGGCATCGCTTATTGAAGCTGGTGCAGACGCTCTACGAGTAGGAATGGGATCTGGATCCATCTGTATCACACAAGAGGTGATGGCTGTTGGCCGACCACAGGGTACGGCTGTGTATGCAGTTGCAGAATTCGCACGCAAATTCAATGTGCCAGTGATTGCCGATGGTGGGATTCAGAATGTGGGTCACATTGCCAAGGCATTGTGCCTTGGTGCAAGTGCTGTGATGATGGGTGGCCTCCTCGCCGGCACTACCGAAAGTCCGGGTGAATATTATTATCGCGAAGGACAGCGTCTGAAGGGCTACCGTGGTATGGGCTCGATCGAAGCAATGGACCACCAGAAAAAGAAACAGCAATTCCACGGCGCAACAGGTCGTGCATCTGCGAAATTGGACAAATATGTTAAGGATGTTGGTTCAGAGAATGCAGCGACGCAGCGATACTTCTCAGAAGGCGACGCAGTGAAGGTCGCTCAAGGAGTTGCCGGATCTGTACAAGACAAGGGAAGTATTAAGAAGTTTGTTCCCTATCTGTTCACCGGTCTACAACATTCACTACAAGATATGGGTGCAGAATCGGTGGACATTCTACGCGATCAGATAAAATCCGGTCAATTGCGTTTCGAGTTGCGTACAGCCAGTGCCCAAGTAGAAGGTGGGGTACATGGTCTAATGCACTACGAGAAACGACTCTTTTCTTCCTCATAGATGTGAATCTGTCTTAGTTGTTGATGTGGAGGTGCCACGTGGCCCACGTAGCACTCCGGCGAGAGTTTTGCCGCGGCGTCCGTCGATTTGCAAGTCAGTGCAGAATGGAGAGGCGCGAGGGCGAGCGGAGCAGTGCGCGTCAGGCCAAAAAGGTCAAGATGGAGCATGCTAGTGATGCTCAGGAAACGACTCCAGCAAAACCAGTAGCTGCAACTCCGCAGAAGCCTCCAGCAAGACAGCGAAAAATGGCTACGCCGCCCAATGCCGAACCTACACCTCTCACTGCTGCTGCTGCTGCCTCTTCTACCTCCAATCCGCCGTCGGCAAGTGGCTCAAGTGGGAACTCACGAAGTATATCAAGCAGAGCGCCAACCAATGCGCCGAACCCCACTCCCACCCCCATACCAAACTCCGCCAGCCAGACCACCAGTCAGCAGGAAGTACCTCAGAGCAGCACACCGACTGCTGCCGCGACGCTTTCAAGCTTAGAGCGTCTGGTGACTATCGCAAACCAGCAACGTATGGATCAAGGTACGAACACGAATTTCCGGATGGATTCGAATTTGCTATCGACGCCTACGGGAAACAATTTACCGTTCTCATTGCAGCGCCTGCAAGCGATGCGCAATGCACAGGCCTCGCCATCGAGCAATGCAGCAGCGGCGCCATCGAACCCTACAGCAGCCCCACAAACTGGAGTTGATCATCTGGTGGATGCATTAGGATTTTCTGGCGTAGACTTGCGTGCAGAAGAAGCCTTCATCCAACAAAATTCGTTTTGGGAAGAAGCTAATCAGGCTGCCAATGCTGCTATAGGCAGCACAAGATCAGCACGGGATCTCTATTTGAACGTATACCCCCTTTCTGCTATGGTGCACCGTGTAGCGAAGCAGTACGGATTGAAAGTGGATCCTGCAGCATTGGATTACTTGTCGATTGCGACACGGATCCGCTTCCGGAATCTCTTGGAAAGCATGGTCCGTGTATCGCGGCATCGTGCCTGGTCTTCGCATCAACGTCCCCCTCCTTTAAACGAAGAGGGCCAAGCTATGTATCAAGAGATGCTCACTTCCAATCCAGGAAAACAATTAGCAGCAATTGAGAAAGCCGAACGGATTGAAGAAGGGAATTGGCGTAGAATGCGGCTGGAGCGGGAAGAAGCCGATGCTGCTGCACAAGAAGCTGCGGCCAACGGTGAGGACCCCAGTGGTACACCGAATGCGCTCAAGCGAGCAAAACGACCGATGGGTCCATCGGGTAGGAATCTCAGCGAGGATGTACGCAAACGCCTTGCTGACAGTACGGCGATGCGGCATCTTGGTGCTAACAATGTTGCGTCTAGGTATTCTTGGCTTCAGTCGCCTGGCGTAAGAACTACACCGAGACCTGCACCTAGGGACAATGAAGAGACAGATCTACCATCACCACAACCCGACTCACCACAAGTCATGGCAGGCCAGAGTTTGCCGCGACCACGCTTTGCACCCCAGACACCTGCTCCTGGTACGAGGATGGCGCCTAGTCAAGGGCATGCCGGAGTATGGAGCGACGTCGCCACACGACAAGCAGCACAACGCGAACAAGAACGCGCAGCAAAAGCACGCGTAACATTCCGTGATGCGCTTGCTGCATTAGAAAGAGAAGAAGCAGCAGGCGCGGGTCGCGGGTCAGGTCGACGCGCTCTTTACGTGGCCAGAGCCAGAGGTCCAAGACGAAAGTCGTAATTTCTTGCGAATGTTTCTTGGGATTCCGTCACAATTGAGCATATGCTTGTAGTTATCGATATACAGTAATGATGAGGTCTATAGAGTGGTGGAACTCGACGGAATGGTCATTCTACACGGCAAGCTAGATTGGGTCTCCAGAAAAAAGTCATGTCGTAAAAGCTTGTGAAGGTATTGCATATTTACAAGCGAAGCAATAAATACTCAGTCGACCCAAATGCAAAGCACAATATTAAACAAGAGAAAACAAGAAAAATAAGGTTCCGTCGACTTCAAAGAAAAACAAAGTGAGGAAATGGTCACTTCCGGAAGCTTTCAGCAGGAATTACGCTGACGGCCGTTGTGGTAGGTGGTCGAACATGGTGCGCGCTCGATTAAGTAATGCTGCGGGGAAAGCACGCGCCTTCATCCTGTCGAACAAGGCGAGTGCTTGGTCGTGGTTGCCGTACGAGAGTTCTGCACGAATCATCGCTTCGTACGTACTTGGCTCACGATTGACCAGCGCGCCAAGTAGATTCGCTCGATCGATCGAGTGCTTTCGTGAGCCTTCAACATTGCGTTCACGATGCAATCCCAAAGCACCCGCTCCATGACGACGAGGTAAATGATTTCCAGCAGCAGCGACACCTGCTGGAGGATCAATCATGGCCTCAAATACACGTCTTGCTTCCACAAGTCCTAGCGCGCCGTCTTGTGCGTATCCTTTGATGAGCAAGTTGGCGATATAGGCCGTAGGTAGGATGCCTTGGTTGGTCATTCGGGCAAGATATGCGGGCATTAGGTCTGTTCTACCATGCGCAACAAATACCGAGAACAGCGATTCATACACCACGGCATCTGGCACAGTGCTTACACCGTTCCGCGGTCCAGGGGCATGCTCAGCAATGGACTCAAAAATCTCCAAGGCTCTGTCTAGATCGCGGAGCACTGTGCCTTGAGTATGAAGAAGCGAGGCCCAATGTGTTCCTTGTACTCCGACCAATCGATCAGCGACTAAGCGTGCAAACACAGCTTGTTGTCGATCGGGTTGCACAGGCGAAATACAGCCCCATACGTCCAGCAGCAATTTGTAGGTGTGCGCACTTGGACGCACACCCGTTTGCTGCATTTTTTCATAATAAAATAGGGCCTTATCACGGTCCATTTGGCTGTGGACATAATATTGGATCATAGTGTTGTACGGCGGGACACGAGGCTGAAAAGTTGGTTGGGCCTCCATCTCGACAAAGAGCTGGGTAGCGCGCGCCTCGTCCCCTGTTCGTACACAAGCATTGATTGCTGCACCATACGTCACACTGCTTGGCCGCAGATTCGCGCCGCGCATCGCATCAAACAGCTTCAAAGCTTGCTCAGCTTTCCGTGCGCGGGACAATTTCGAGATCACGGTGTTGTACAGGTAGGTCGAGGGGCGGACTCCGAGTCGCTGTGATTCGCTGAACAATTGCTCAGCAACTACCGCATCATCCGTGCGTTCCTGAATGGTGGCAATCAACGCAGCATACGCACTAGCACTCGGGACTTGCCCTGCTGCCAGCAAGCGCTCACGATGACCGATTGCACGGTCACCTAATTTGGCATGCGACAATGCAGTCATCATTCCATCTTCAAGCTGTACCCAATGCAATACTCGCCAGCTTCGATCGTGTGTCTTACAAGCTAGGACATGCATCCCGACCGAATAAAGCGCGTCGATGCGGTCCACCTGTGACAGACGACCAAATGCATTCATTAGCACAGCAATAGCGCTGGGCGTGGCATAAACACCGTTTTGAATACTTGCACAAAGCTGCTCGTAAATCTCTTCTGCTTGTAGTTGGCCATGAGCGCGTGCCATACTCTGCAATGCATTGCTCAGGCTTGCATCGAAGCTGCGGAGCGGAGGGAGTGACGGCGAGATTATCCCGTCGCAATATGCATGAGGTATTTGCTGTGAAGCATGCTTTGGACTGCTGAAACGCAGCGTGGGCTCTTTTGTTGACATCATGCTGGAAGCCCCGGATGTCATGTCTTCGTCGCGCTCAACATTGCTTCCGTTCTGTTTGTGTGAAGGAAGAATAGGTGGGAAAGACTCAAGATGAGCACGTTCCATCGCATTATCTGTCGAATTAGGTGCTTTGCATTGTTGCGCATTGGCTGATGCACTGGACTCGGCACGACCCCAACTTGACGCAAATGACTCGTTCGTATCATCTCGCGACTTGTGCCAAGGCTCGAGCCAGACAGTGGCTAATTCCGGCCCAAATTTGGCAGCCAAAGTATCATGCAATGAGGCCAAATCAAGATTCGGCCTCTTTCCGGCGGCTTTGCCACTGGTCGGGAGCCTTGAGAGATCTTTGAGTAGTCTTGCGATCCCTTCACAGGCTCTGTCATCGCAATCAGTCATAGTGATGGAACCCTTGGCACAATACGCATTGATTATACTTTGCCATGCCTCATCGTCCAGCCGCAACACTTTCAAGTCGCCATGCAAATCACGACTGGCAGCCTCACATAGCCGAACAACAGACGCATGGTAAGCATCCACTAAAGGACCCTGCATTCCATGCATCGCGGGTGAAACCAGTACAGCCATTGTCTTGAGGCGTACGCAGGTATCACTTAGCGAGTTGGAGTGCTGGACAGCCGCATCGGCAATTGCCATCGGTAGATGACTGGCCTCGCGCATCAGGGAAACATATGCTGGGCTGACTGGGTCAGCATTTCGAAGCATAGGAATAGTAATTGCGAACAAGCTAGCAGCACCCTTAGCATAGCCTGCCAAAGCCAGTTCTCCTATTAGCTGAAGCACTGCGGAGATCGCACAGGCTTGTACAGGATTGCTGAACGGATGCTTGGCTACCACGAAAGCATCAAACACGCGTTGTGCAAGTCGTTGGAGCGTCGCAAGATATGCTTCTGCTTCTTCTGTGCCGAATCTTTTGGAAATCTTTCGAGAAGCTAATGACATCGCCAAGAACTGTACGCATCGAGAAGCCAGATCAATCGATAATGGCTCTTGCGTCGCCAAGCCTTCGGCAATAGGACAAAGCAGCTGATCGGCATTGGATTTGGACTCTTTTAGAGTGGTATTCAAGACGCTTTCCAGCACAGAGTTGTAAGGTTGTGCTAATTTCGATACATGTAGCTGATGAACCCAACGAACCGCGCCCCGCACATCACCTGCTCGCAAGAAGCCAGACACCATGGTCGAGGCGATCTCTTGATCGATCTGCACTAGATCGTTCTTAGCAGGTTGTGAGGCAATCAATTTCTCAAACAAGGCTACGGCCCCTGCTTCGTCACCTAGTGTAAAGTAGGCGTCAAGCATTGCATTCCATACGTGTTTGCGGCGCTGTAGACTGAATGCACTGTTCTTCGGCTGAATCACTGCCATAGCGTGAGACACACGTACAAATGTCTCAAAGACCAGTTTGCAGGCGTCTAAGCATCTTGCTTGCCGCTCCATCAAAAGGTTCTGGTCCGAACAGGTTTTTGAAGCTGTTGCAAATGTTTCAATCAAGAATCGGTAGGAGTCGGCATCTTTGGTCACAAGCACATTTTCCTCAAGCATCGACAGCACCTGTACTGCTTCATAACTTCTACCAGCTTGTGCACAGCAAGCGAGTACACGGTTATAAGCGGCAATATTCGGTAAAAAGAAATGCAGTTGGTGAGCTGCTTGACCGATCTCAAGTGCCAAAGCCAGATAGTCTAGATCGGATACTTCAGTTTGTTGATCAGCAGATGGGTGTAGGATATAACTGCAAAGTGCATCGATCATCGTGCTGTAGGTGAGCTGATTTGGAGGTGGTCCAAACTCCAACATATCTTCATAAACCGCTATCATCAGCGACAAGGGCATATGAGCATCACGAAGGGCAGAAAGAACGCGATTGAACCCCGTTACACTCCGTGCGTCGCGAGGCAAGTCTCGGAATTTTTCTAGGGAAGCGTATATTTTTGTCTTATCGCCTTCTCGCACCGCCTTATCCAGAGCCGTGGTCCATTGCGCCTCGGCTGCGGACAATTCCTTCGCGCCTTGCACAGGGCGTGGCGTAAGGTTTCCAAAGGTAGACCGTGTGGGGGTATCAGGTTTAGGCCCACCTATCGAGTTCCTTCGCATCGTTTGGGGAAGGTCTTTCGATGCATGACTTTTCGACGGAGCATCAGCCAAGTCTAGCCGGTCTAAAACGAAACTCGCCTCACTATGCAAGCGTGCACCTCGTGTGTACGACTTCTCCAGAAGCCAGTACGAAGGCTGCTGTGTCTGTTTGAATCGCAAGGCAAGATCTTTACGGTCATGGTTATTGGCCGAGGATTTCGACAAAGTCCCCAAGGGAGCAGCCGACTTGCTTTTCCGCATTGCACTCCGCGTCGAGAAGGTAGTCAACGCTCGTTGTCCCGAGATCGCACCGGTTGGGTGGTATGCGGCAGCCTCACCATACTGTTTACTCTCAGCACGATCAGCCTTGGCTCCTAGACTAGTGTCGATCGGTAGTCTATCATCATCATCGATAAGCTTTGCAAGATGAACCGCTAGCTTAGCGAACAGTGGCATGGACACGCCTTACCGTCACGCAGACCTTTCCTTTAAAAACCAAAGACCAAGTCGCTCAATAATTACTGACTCGATTCACACTATTACTAGCAGGACCTAATAGGTGTTCGTTCATTTTGTTTGCAATTTCTCGAAGCTTAATCTCTACAGAATAAATCAACGGCCGAACAACCCTACTAAAGGAATCAATTTCGCAGGCCCTATTGGCGCATAATCATTCGCGTGGCTTCTCGTTTGCCTAATCGAAAGTTGTGCGTTTGCCAGAAGCAGGCTGAATTGCGTAATGCTGACGCTGCGCCTGAGCATTAGCCGCTCCAGGCCGTACGCGTGCGGGCGGACGAGATTTTCGTGAGGGGCGTTGGGGAGTAGTATCGCTGGGCAGTAAATTGGACTCTGGAGCACCGGAAGCATCATTATGAGTTGCGCTGTCTTCCCTTGCATCCATCGGTAAGGATTTATTAATCATTTCTCCTGATTCGGACAAGCGTGATTTTCGCCGTCGTGGGGTAGGCACATAGTCAGGCAGCAAGTTTCTAGATGCCCCGCGACGTACTGCATCGATCCCTGCGTACTCCAACTGTAATGTACGTCCAAGCAGCTGTGCGTTGCGTGGCTCAACCAATGCTTGCGTCGCCTTTGGTATAGACTCGAAATCAATAAAAGCAAATCTTGGTCAGCTAGATAGTACGCACCCTTTGCATTTTCCTGTGTCTTCGAACGCCCCTATCCGAATCTTTTTGATACCTGCTGAGGAGGCATTCAAATTTGGATCATTCTCTGTATCATCAGAGGGATCCTGATCCATATCTTGCTTTTTTCTTCTCTGAGCAGACCCTTCAAACAGTTCCCGGATTGACTCCTCAGTAGTTTCGAAACTCAGGTTGCCTACAAAAAGTGTAGGAGCTGGCGGATTGCGTTGGGCATGCAGAATCCTTTGTGCAGTCTTCGTGAGACCCGTACGTCCCCCGCCTAGGATGGAATCATTTGATGTCACACTAAGATCCAACCCTGGCCGCCCTGTGTAGTCTGAGCCGTCCTTGATCAACAAACGACGTCCGCCAAGTTGCTGCTCAGAAAGAGCGACGCATGATGCGACTTGGTCCTGTGATGGGAGATCAACAAAAGCAAACCTACACAATTAGCAAAAATACTCACCCTTTATTATTCTCATAACTTCGCACGCCAGAAGGCATATGCACTCGACTGATACCTGTGATGTCGTGATCACTGAGCCATCTCGTCAGATCCTCGCTGGTGATTGTAAAGGACAGGTTTCCAATCCACACGCTGAAAGGGCTTCGCTTGGGGGGACCTGAAGGTTTCACTGGCTCACTTTGACCTTGTTTTTGAGCTTGTGATTTTTCCATCTTACGTCGTTTCCGGAGTTCCTTATGTGATAAGGGCGGCTCCTCGTCCTCATCGATACTTTCTGCATTGGGTGCAGGCGAGGTCTCTGATACTTCCTTTCTCTCTTCCGTCAATGCATCGGCATCTTGCTGTACTTCCGGTTCTGCTTCAGACTTTCGTTTCTTAGTTGTTGCAGTCTCTTGCGGTTTCGCGCGCTCAGCTTTGCGCGCCTTGCGCCGCTCTTTGTTTGTCAATTCGGCGTCCGCCATGCAAGATTCCGAAGAAATCGCCAAATTTTCCCTCCACTATTAATCAATTCTGGGTAATAAGATTACTTTACTACGCTATGACGGACGGGTTAGCCAGCTTTGATTCTCAAAATTATCGATTAAGTGTGCATCAATGTCATCAATATTCCATGCCGGCTTGGATCGGAGCTTGCGCGTCTTGATCGGAGTTGCCTCCGATGTGTGATATAAATCTTGTGAGGTTTCCAAAATATTGGCGTTTTTGGGCGCTAAAGCGGACGATTCAATCACATCACCTTCGCTGTCTCTCCGGACAAGGTCCTCCTCAAATTCTTGGCGTTGCTCGCGCAGAGGTTTCATGGGGCTCGCGTCTTTCTTGCACGAAATTCTGGCAAATAGGTCAATCTTGCGATCGACATATGCGTCGTTCTCATCCATCTCCGCTTGTAGTTGTCTCTCATAATACTGATGCATTTTCCGCAAGGTGGTCTCCAGGTGCACAGCCATTTCGTCCCGTACTGTTTTCTCGATCACCATACAGAGATTCTCAGCTCTTTCGCACTGGGTAAGTTGATCAACCTACACGTTGTTGTAGTCGTTCATTTTCCTGCATAATCATTGTCACAAACGGGTCATCATCTTCTTCCTCATCGTCCTCCATCTCGTCAACACACATTGACTGCTGATTGATAGTCGAGGCGACAGGCTGTGAAGCTTTGCTGTTAGTTGAAGACGAAAGACTGCCATCAGAACTGGTGTGTATTTCGACTTCCCTAGCCATGGCACTGAACCGCAGCACATTCAAGCTCTCTTCGAAGCTGGCGCCATGCAGATTCATGTTTACAATCATAATCACCGCTCCATCGCCTATGAAGAATGATTGGAATAGCTCTGTGAGCTTCGAGTGCCGGAACGGAACGATGCTTTGTCTACGACGTGGTTTCGCTGAAGGATTTCCGGTCTCCACCCGTTCGATAGGATTGACGTGCCCTGCACGAATCTGATTCTTGCGCATGATCTCCAAGCATTGTCCGAGACACATTAAACTCTTGTTGATATTGCCAGCTTCCTTTAGCCGCGGTCCGGTTGGCACATCAGTATTTGCGACGCGTTCGCTCCCGGCCAAATCCACAATGCTCATCCGAGAAACAAAGTATTTGCGACTTAATCCTGCAATGTCCTTTTCATCAACGTCAATTCGGGTATGTTCGCGCAGGATTTTGATAGTGAAAACGCCATGGGATCTCGAGCTTGACTGATTGGCCATTGTGCCGAATACCGATCGGTTCTCCTGCCCGCGCTGGATCAATCCCTTAGCCTCAGCTATCGATTGCACTTTCACTTCTTTTAATCCACTTACGAATTTTCCACCGCTTTCCACTTCACTTTTGAGTAGCAATGGCCGCCGAGATGTGCTAGGGTCTGTGTTGTTTCGCGGATCGCGTACTAACGAGTTCGATGGGGGGGTATCAAGCAGATCATACAGCTTCTCGTTGTAGACTTCCACATAGCTTACCCATACACTGTAACGAAACGCGTTAGATACCGGGACTGTTTGGGTGGTATCAGTGTCAAATACATTAGAGTGTTGACGTGTCTTGCAATCACGTAACAAACTCTTAACGGGGTCACTGATCCCAGGCTGTACGCCAGTCAAGCCCATCGGCCGGATCTATGGTGAGTAGGATCAGCTTACAGCCTTGGTACATGACAAACCCTCGATACTGTTGAAGATCACATCGATTGTCCGAGGCAGAATACCTGCTTGACCCGGTGCTTTAATCCCTTGGATGGTATACGTTTTTCCGGAATTGGTCATTCCATATGTAAAAATCAAACTGTTGTTTCCACTCAAAAGACTTGAAACATGAGGTAGAGTCGTTTCTTGGAAGAAGTCTGACTGGCTTTCATTTGCAAATGGATTCTCACAGAAAACTCGCGAGAATGTATACTTGGCAGGTGGCTGATTCTGAGACCGTATTCGCGAACCACGTAGTTTCAGATCTGAACTCTGACATGGGCTCGCAACAACTTCGGTATTTGAGAGTATTTTGAGGTCCAATGGACTTGGCTGTCCATCCACTGGTGGTTTAATTCGAAGATAGGTCTAAATTAGCTGTATATACATACGCGTATCGGCTCAGTCGGCACACCAAGCTCAGCATAACGTGCAACACTTGACGAAGATGGAGTCCGCATCGCTGACATCGGCACTCGACCGCCAACTACACCTTGGAGAGGCTTTTTCAGAGGGGTCCCTGGTCTCGTTCGCTTTTCAGGCGACTCGTTTGACCGATAGCTTGCTCCGTTTGTCATTCTATCCCGCTGCTCCCTCTGCGCTACGGCAGAGGACATACTGATCCGTGCGTTGAACAACTCCAAGCTTGTTTAGTCTCACGACGCGACTATCACGTGAAGATTCGAAGAACGGACGATGCTGGGAAGGAATGGACGCACGGCCGTTGATAGAGTAAGGCGTGTATGTTTGAGGCAAGTGTTGGGTCCCAGCACAAGAGGGACGCATTCTCTGCACTCCCTTCCTGAGATTGGCCAGCCATTGCCCCATACGCATCCCCATATGTTTCCTATGGATTTCCGTCGCGGCTGGGATGCAGCCAAGGGTGGTGGAGTTGCGTTTGATCATCTTACACCGGGGATCCCTGCTGCAGAATATGAACAAAGGCGGAGGAACCTCATGGATCGTTTGCCGACCGGAAGCGTTGTTGTGCTGATGGGGGCACGAATGAAATACATGAGCCAGAATATCTTGTGGGTGGACTGACTAACTTAGTTACAAGTTTCGACAGGAATCGAATTTCTGGTATCTGACAGGTCTAGAAGAACCAGATTGCGCAATGATACTCGGTAGGTGCTGTCCTAATGCAGTAAAAAACAGCAGCCAGCGAGGGTACAACATGACCTTGTTCGTCACACCTCGACAGCAGCAGCGCGAACTATGGGATGGACCTACGTGTGGTCTTGATGCAGCTGTGAAGGTATTTGGGGCGGACTCTGCAGAACCAAATGACCCTAGTGTGCTACTTCATCTATTGAAGGCAACATTAGCTGACGCGGAACACTTATATCTGGATTTACCTGCGCAAGTTACCAATCCTCGGCAGACGCAGCGACCGCAGCGATTCAGCTTGCACGACTTTCTTGCGCCTCCTTCTCCCACTGGACTTGACATGTTCTCACGAAAAACCGATTTTGACAATTTGGTTCGCATGCTCAGCGATCGGCGCAATACGCATTCGCTTCAACGTGAAATGAACGTTCTTCGCAGCCGGAAAAGCAAGAATGAACTGGCCGTGATGCGCCAGGCTGGCGCAATTAGTGGTGCAGCTATGACAGAGGTTATGCGAGCTTTACATCCAGGTATGCTAGAAAGTGAAGCGCAAGCCATCTTTGAATTCGAATGCGCACGGCGCGGGTCAGCTCGACAAGCATATGTGCCTGTCTTTGCTTCTGGGCGCAATGCACTCAAGATTCATTATGTACGTAATGACTGCGTGATTGGCGATAAGCAGGTGATGTCCGTGGATGCAGGATGTGAATTAGCGGGCTATGCCTCGGACATTACTCGCACCATGCCTACGGCCGCTGACGGAAAATTCACTCCGGCGCAGCGTGATTTATATGAAGTGCTGTTACGTGTGCTGAAGGAATGTACTAGTCTCGCCACAACACATCAGGTCACGTCGCTTTCCAATATTCACCGTCGCTCTGTCGAGTTATTGGCGTCAGAACTACGTGCTCTTGGATTTTCGATGAGCCTGGGTACTTTGGAACGCACACTGTACCCTCACTACTTGAGCCATTGGCTCGGGATCGATTTGCACGATACCCCGACCGTCGATCGATCGACCATATTAGAAGAAGGCATGGTACTCACTATTGAGCCAGGTCTCTATATCCCTGACGATGCTGCATTCCCCAAAGAATACCGAGGTATCGGAATGCGTATTGAGGATGATGTCGCAATAGGCGCTTCCGAGCCCTATGTACTAAGCGCCGATGCACCGAAAGAACTTGTCGATGTTGAGGCCGTTTGTAGCGGGCGTTTGCCGCGTTTCCCATAAAATTACATGACTATAGCAGATCGAAATCATCCAACTCATCGTTGTATGTCGCAATCGCCCTACGAATCTTACTCGTGTCAACCCAAGTAACGCTGTTGTTAGCTGACGTTGAATTACTCACAAATCTTCCAAATTGCGCGTCACTAAAAACGCAGGGTCAGTGATGGTGTCGGGACCAACACGCACATGTCCTTGCTCCACGTAGCGTACTGCCTGCGATACAGACTCACTCATATGGAGACGCACCATCACCACCGGTAAACGACGACGGCAAAACGCGCTCACGTTCACTTTCTCCATAATGTCACTCATTTTTGCACCCGTATCCAACAGGCCCATATCATAAAGCTTGTTCAATAACATAGATTCCTGCTGTAGTCGAAACGAATCTGAAACTGACAACGTTGAGAGCCGTAACGCTAGATTTCGTATTTTGCCCACCAGATTATTATACTTTTGATAGTCATCGCGATCTTGCAAATGATATCGGCGCATCACTTTAATCTCTCGTAGATTGTTCTCATTCTTCCATTGAAGAAAGTCATGTCTGGGTTAAAGCTTATTCACATACTTCTTCAGCAGTTTCTGCTCATGATATTTTAGCTGCCTCATACTCGTATTTGAAATTCAAAATTTTTCGAAATGCGAAATTGATATCGATGTGGAGGCAAAGGTTTCTTGGATTGCCACTTGGCTAATGGCGTTCTCAGGGGCTCTGGTAAGTCAAACATGGACTAATATGAGTCTGTCACTGATTTGAATGACTATCTGGGCCCATCACAAGTGTGTATTAAGCCCGTAGAGGCACCAGAGGTTAATGAGAAAGCACCAGGCGAGGTATGTGCGCACCTAACAAAGACGGAAATCGCTATTGACCAAGGCAATTACTATGAATCGAACGGGCAGAGAGCTCGTACGCAGCTCGAGACAGCAGAAATCTCATTGAACGATTGCTTAGCATGCAGCGGATGTGTGACAAGTGCAGAGACCGTATTAATCGGCATGCAGAGTATCCAGGAAGTCCAACGAGAGCTTGAGAATCCCAACCAACGCACATTTGTGGCATCTATTAGCCCCCAATCGCTTGCATCGCTGGTCACCCGCTACAACTATGCAAAGACTACGAACTCAATCTCTATACCAATGTTATTTGAACATATCGCTCTGGCGCTGCGTGGGATGGGATTTCATTTCATTCAAGACACAAGTTTCGCTAGGCACCTTGCATTGCGCGAGCATCAGCGTGAATTCTTCGAGCGGCGAAAAGCTCGAACGGAAAATATACCAAACGCTGCTCAATTGCCTATGCTTGCATCAGCTTGCCCTGGCTGGGTTTGCTATGCAGAGAAGGCACATAGTGAGCTTCTGCCTTACATTGCCAAGACCAAGTCGCCACAGCAAATTTCCGGCGTGCTGGCGAAACGCTATTTTGATTCCCCCGAGCGGCCAAACGGTGTGTTTCACGTTGCCGTCATGCCATGTTATGATAAGAAGCTCGAGGCAAGCAGAGAGCAATTTGAGTCGGACGGGGTAAAAGAGGTGGATTGTGTTTTGACCACCGGTGAGTTGCATGATTTGCTGCTCCATGCTGGGTACGACTTCACGCAACTAACGTTGCCCGAGAATCCCATTTCGAGACAAATTTCCAATGGATCGCAAGATGAATCAAGCTCTGTGCAATGGCCACAGCTCCTGCAAGAGCCTGGAACGAGTAGCGGTGGTTATCTTTTTGCTATACTTCATGCTGTTCTTGACGAATATATGCAGCATTCACCCTCCGCAAAGCCTTCCTTAGAATTACGAGTAATCCGATCGGTGGACTATACGGATTTTGTCTTACGCAGTGAAGATGGCGAAACTCTTTTCAAAGGAGCACAGTGCTATGGATTCCGAAATCTTCAAAACCTTGTACGTAAAATCCAGCGTGCGACCGGAGCCCGGAATTCTCGATCCGTCGGACGCGGGAGAATGGTTCGTAACGCTGGAAAAGAAGATTCCGCGCCTTATGACTATGTAGAAGTTATGGCATGCCCTGGGGGATGCGTTAATGGCGGTGGTCAAATGCGTCCTCCTAGCATTTCCTCGACGGAGGTCACTCAAGAAGACACAGATCAACAAGTTCAAGGGTGGCAAGGCACCGACAAATCATGGGTGCGCCGCGTAGAGTCCGCGTATTGGGTGGACGCAAACCGGCATGCATCACCTACTTCCCAGACCGATACCGGTGAGCAGACCAAAGCTATCATGCAAGTGCTGCATGATGCCTTGGATGGGGAACTGTACACATGGCTCGCGGATGTGGACAAAATCGCTGAAAAAGTCGAGGATCAAATGTCCAGCAGAAAGTTGGAATTGTTCCGTACATCATACAAGGGCATAGCTGCCCAAACCAATGGATTAGCTGTACAGTGGTAGACTATCTGAAGAATGGGCGGATAATGAGCAATGCAATAAGTAGCGCAATGCATAGCACAAGTAAAAGCATCAATTGACGTCGTCCCGAGCCGGCTTGATACTGCATCGCTTGGCTTAGCTGCGCTGTGGATTGTTGCATATTGGTGGCCATTGTATCGATATTATAATCGATACGATCCAGCATGGAACCTTGTTCAATCACTAACGCCGAAAGATCTTGGAACAATTGAGCAAGTTCTGTGATGGATTGGGCAATTTGTACAATCTCACGATCTCGGTCTTGAATCGCGGCAAGATCGTCAGTATCTTGGGTATCAACCAACATAGAAGTCTGTAACCCTCCTTTGTCACAGAGTTGCTTTGACTCTTATTAGCATTACAACGCACCAATTCCACATCCTCTTGTACAGCTATCTCACTTGACAGCAAGCTAGGGGCCAATGGATCCGTGCTCGCTTTCTTGTCTTGATCTTGAATTTCCATCCCTTGAAGACGTCGAAGGTACAGCGACTGCTTCCTACGGAATAATGATGACATATGCTGGACTCGCGTAGCTAGTGCAGTTTGTGCGTTTCTTGCAGCAGTAATTTCGTGTTTGCTTAGGGTGTTAGCCCTCATAGCCCTTGTTGTTTGCGAAGCAAGTCTCGCGATGAATTGACTTGCGCGCCGGAACTCTGTTGTAATCTCAGCTGTGAGCGACTCGATCTGTTTCTCCTGGTCGCTTTTGTCAACGAAGCTAGGCAGAAGATGCTTCGAATGCAAGCGATCCAACTCTGCGAGCTTCGGTGTCATACTTTCCAGGAGTGCATCGACTTCTTCAGAAACCTCCATCCAAGCAGGAGGAAGCTCCTGAGACGTAGACATATTCAGCACTACCGAGTCGCTCCGTGAATGCAGTTCACCCGCCATATCGAAATAGATGCCGTCACGAGGCGGATTCGAGGAATCCGTATCCAAAAGCGGCGCATCAGCACGACTCCCAGGCACAATCGAGTCTCGTACACTGAGGAACAGCAATGTCCGAGACCGCGTAACACCTAAATACGAGCTGAGCGCCTTGGCGCTAGTATAGCCGGAGCCACTGCTATTCTCAGCCGGAGTCCCAGGCCGATACATTCTGCTATGGCAACCAGAAGGACTGCGTGCCTCCACTTTCGTCTTTGGTGCTCTGTAGAGAAATGTGATAGAGTGGCCTAGCCAATGGTATGTAATAAGTAGGTTATCGTGTAGGCGAAAGTAAGCTATCTATTTGTCAAATACCGAGGAGCCTCCAGACTGAATGAGTTAAATGCCACATACATTGACTGCCTCCATCTCTACTGGGCTCCAGCGTAGCGAAGGTGTATTCCAGAACCTCGGTGGAAGATCGAACAAACTACTCGCCTCTTCACCTGCTTGTGACTCTTCTTGTGTCGCGCTTTGCTGCTCGACCTTCTCTGGGTGGAAATGGGGCCCAGTATCATGCAGCTTTTTATAATGATCGAAATTCTCAGCAATGTCCTGCGGCGCATCCGGATGCGGTTTTGGCTCATGCGATTCTATATTAAGTCTTCTCACATACCCTTCGCCGCTTTCCGGTCTGGGAACCGCATCATCGGCTTATACGCATGATTCAGCCGCACAAGCGTCGTTCGGAGCATCGTATCGTCTAAGCGAACCCGTGGAGAGTTTCGTCGGCCGAATCCTCTCGCTTAACGACTTGATTATTACTATGACCGACACCGACCATACGGCATCGTTGGAGGAAGCGCAAGCTGCGCGACTTCCTCTTGGATATCGGGACTCATGCAGTGCGTACGTATAAGCAAGCTTAAGCAGATTGCTGATTCCGCTCAATAAATGTCGGCAACAGACTTTGTATGCGCCATGGAAGTGCGAGGAGGAGCGGTATGTGATGCTTCTTACCTAGACACACCTATGAGCGATGTCAATACCAAGAGTAAATACAAATCTACTAACTCAGTTTCCTTTCGCGACAAAAGAAGCTGCGTCAAATTGCCCTCGAGAAGGCATCGGAAGAGGCCGAGTGATTGAAATGGCTCTTAGCGAATCAACGGACGCTCGGTGTGGATGCTGCGCCTTGTTTGTCTGCGACACCATCAACAGCGTGCGTTGAGGAATTGGCGGCGGGCACGTCGTGTCGTATGGTAGAATCTTGACGTAGATCAAGCGCTTTACCAATGAATCCTAAGTAGAATACTCGCGAAGTTTGCTGCGTTGGCGAATCAGACTTGGTCAGTTTCCTTTTACCTACAAGCATCACGCTTATGCTGTGTGTTTGTGCAAACCGAGAAACGCTTAAGGGGTATGCTGTCACACCTGCTGTTCGTTCCAGCAACGAAAAATCTGCTTGTGGAAGTCCACTCCCGGCAGGTCCTAAGTCTCGACCAGGTCTTGCACTGATCGCTGCTGCAGCTTGTTCAAAGTCTACACCATGAGGCCGGTTCACAAACAAAGTGCACCGCTAGCAAATAAGTCAAATGGGTAACCTACCGTAGGAGCAAAATCCCCCGTCCCAGGGTTCACTAAAATACTTTGTAGTCGCACAGGACATGTAAATGGTACATTGATAATCATCTACCAGTTAAAAAACCACATACCTGGTCATCCACCCCGCTTTCCACCCATACTTCTAAGGATAGTCGCTGATCCCAGGGCTTGATCACGTTCTTGGCCGACTCGGGCGGCTCTATATTCAATCCATACACTTTATCACGATCAATATACGTATATAGATTGTGTGCATCTCCATAAGCCGCTGTACTACTTCCCATACTCGCAGCATCCCCTCGATCAAGCGCCGTAGCGTCTCCCCCACACTGCATTCTCAAGCAATTCTCCTAGGCTGAATGATTGTGGAGGCGTCATCGCGTTTTTTGCTGTTCGCTTCCTTCGAGCATGGTGCGTAGATGAACAGATGTATTGACTAGCAGGGAGTGCCTGCATTGTTCCGATGGCTCTCGAAGAAGTACCCGAAGATTGTGCAGAATGTTGAAGAAGAGATACCGTCGAGAATTCCCGGTCGCGATGGTGAGTCTGTGGAAGTGCCTGTCGATACTTCACGTCCCAACCCGAATGGTGAGGAATTCGATTGTTTATATCTGGATATGAATGGTATTGTACATCCCTGTACACATCCAGAGGGAAAGCCACCGCCACAAACAGAGCAAGAGATGATGACAGAGGTATTTGCGTACACAGAGCGAGTGATTAATATGATTCGCCCGCGCAAACTCCTCATGATGGCTATTGACGGCGTGGCGCCGCGAGCCAAGATGAATCAACAACGTAGTCGAAGATTTAGATCCGCACAGGATGCTCAAATTCTACAGGAACAGCAGGAACTCGAGTTGGAGAAACGCAAAGATCGCGGCGAAGCTCAGGCACAGGATTCCGTTCAGAAATCTTGGGACTCAAACGCAATTACTCCCGGTACACCGTTCATGGATCTGCTTGCTTCCTCACTGCGCTACTGGATTGCTCATAAATTGAATACAGATCCAGGTTGGAAACATCTTTGCGTGGTGTTGTCCGATGCAAGTGTTCCAGGGGAAGGCGAGCACAAGATTATGGATTACATTCGGCGTAAGCGCAGTGACCCCAACCACGATCCAAATACAAAGCATGTTATCTATGGCTTGGATGCAGACCTGATTATGCTGTCGCTCGCGACGCATGAGCCGTACTTCAAAGTACTTCGCGAGGATGTGTTTGCACAAGATTCCAAGAGCCGCGGATGTCACGCTTGTGGAAAAGAGGGCCACATTGCTGCGAATTGTAATGAGCCTCCTCAAACACGGGCAGAAGTCGCGAAGAAGCCCGAAAAGAAACCATTCATCTTTTTGGATGTGCCGACCCTGCGAGAATATTTGGAAATTGAGCTGCAGGTCCCCAATACTCCATTCCCTTTTGATCTTGAACGTGCGATAGACGATTGGGTGTTCCTGATCTTTTTTGTCGGAAACGATTTCTTGCCGCATCTCCCCAGTCTAGAAATACGCGAGGGGGCTATCGATACTTTACTCCAGATATGGAAGCGCGAGTTGCCTCGTATGGGCGGGTATGTGACAAACAACGGCAAGGTCGAGTTGGAAAATGCACAGCATATCCTTGATGGACTTATGCACGCAGAGGATGAGATCTTTCGCAAACGCAAAGAGACAGAAGAGCGACAAGAGGCTAATGCACGACGACGGAAGCAGTATACAGATTCGATGCAGCCACAAGACAAGATCTCTTCGGAGACTCAGTCTAAGCCCGTGGAAATGCCGAATCTGAAACCTGCAAGCAAGCAACCCCAAAAAGGTCCGGTGATGCTTGATGGCGACAGTATGGATGTGGTGAGGAACCGCGCACAAATCCGGATGGCGAACATTAGTGCTGCTGATGCTTTGAAGCAGGAGCTTTCATTAAAGGGCAAAAAGGGCACGAAGCGTGCCGCTGCGTCGCCAGACAAAAGTCGCAAGCGCGAAAAAGTGCAAGATTCTGAAGTATCTGTTGACTCGGCGGTATCTGCTGTAGACGAAGAGACAAAGATTAAAGCAGAAGCACCTCTAGAAGAGCATGAAAAGAGCGTTACGAAAGCTTTTAGTGGCGACCTGTCAGATTCGCAAGCAGACACGAAGCCCATCAAGGATGAGAAGTCCGAAGAGATGTCTAGCAAGGAACAAAGCAACCTTCCACACGTAGCAAACGACCAACAAGATCGGGATCTATCATCACGCGTCCCAACGGACCTTGAACGCAACTCCCCTCTCGATAGCGGAGAAGAAGGTGCTCAGGACGATAACGACGATGAAGATCCACCCGACGTGCCACCTGAAATCAAGGCAGTGGAACGCAAAGTGAATGCAGATGGTACTGTGGATTACGAAGATACCGTTAAGCTTTGGGAACCAGGATACAGAGAGCGATATTATCGGCAAAAGTTTGGTGTAGAGTTATCCGATCATGAATTCCGTCGAAAAGTCGTGCAAGCCTATGTCGAGGGTCTTTGCTGGGTACTTGCCTATTATTATCAAGGATGTCCCTCCTGGAAATGGTACTATCCTTATCACTATGCACCATTTGCGGCAGATTTCACCGATATTGCTTCGTTGCAGATCCGCTTTCAAGAAGGCGAACCATTCCGTCCCTTCGAGCAACTTATGGGAGTTTTGCCAGCCGCAAGTCGAACGAATCTGCCTGAACCTTTCCAGGAGTTAATGACTGATGAGGATTCGGAGATCTATGACTTTTACCCGACCTCCTTCTCGATCGATATGAATGGTAAGAAAATGGCTTGGCAAGGTGTAGCGCTTTTGCCGTTCATCGACGAGTCCCGACTTCTTGGAGCTCTACGCAAACGGTATCCGGAGCTGACTGATGACGAAATCCGGCGGAATTCGTTCGGACGTAATGCTCTTTTCGTCGGTAGCGAATCGGAACTGTATGGGCATCTAAGTAGGCTATACGCTAAGCGGAGCCAAGGCAATCCTGAGACTATCGACACAACACAAACAACACGGATTGCCGGGTCAATTGCCGCTGATCCATCGTGTGTGCCGAGCTCAACTTTCCATTCCCCATTACCGACACAAGATGGGATGCTTGATATCCACAATGACTCTAGTATATCTGCTTTCTATACATTCCCGCCGCAACGCGTGCCGCATCGAAGCGTCTTGTTGAACAAAGTACGTATGCCTAGGCGGCGCTTGAATGCATCCGATGCGGAATTCGTCCGACGTGGTTCCAGGGGGAATGGCATGGGAAGAGGCAGCCACTCGTTCCGAGATAATCATTCAGGGCGTGGACGGCGCGGAAGAGATCGCGATAACTGGAGTCAGCCGATGTATGGCCGTGATGCTCGTCCCTCGCGATCTTATGGAAACGGTCCCTACGGAAGCTATGGCGGAGGCGGAGGAGGCTATGCGACAGGCGCTAATGCTTATGGGCCGACCCAGCCTGACTATAGTGGTGCTGGACCATATGGTGACCCTTCTTATCAACATTCGGGGCAGTATCCGCATCAAGGGCCGTACGGAGCTGCGGCATATGCTGCTAGCAACTATGGCGGCGGATACTCTGGCGGCAATGCAGGAGCAGGGGATGGTTATGGAGCTTCCTATGGAGCAACAGGGTACGGTGCAGGAGGATATGGTGCAGGAGGATACGGTGCAGCGGGGTACGGTGCAGGAGGATACAGTGCAGGATACGGGGCAACGGGGTACGGATCAATAAGCTATGGCGCCAATTCGTACGGAACTAGCGGTTACGCACAAGGATATGGAGGCGGATATGGCAGCTCCTACGCTCAACAAGCACCGCCCTCAAACTCCTATGGTGCAGCACCAACTTCCCACTACCAATCTCCAACCCACCATAGGCATCAAAACACTAGTAATGGAGGACGCCCATCACGTCCTCCCTACGGCCGCTAGTTTCGTGTTGTTATACACACCTCCATAGAAACCCAACAGTACAGATACGAAATTCGCTTAAACACGCGATCGTGTGGAGGCCGCACGGGGTCACACGGAGTCGCACTGAGGTCCTGGGAATCTATAGCGAACCATCATGACTGTATTTCGATTGATTCCTGGCGTACAATCCTATGAATGGGGGATCAAAGGTGGAGAGAAGAACAGCATTTGTGCGGATCTCGCCGAAGCTACTCCGGAGCTGGAATTCAAGCGTAGTGCAACGACTCCTTACGCCGAGGTAAGTGTGACAGCTGGAGCCTAACCTAGTTATGGATGGGGACGCACCCTACTTTACCGTCTCGATTGGCAGACGATAAGAGCAAGCCATTGCTGAATGAGGTTCTATGTCAGAACCCGGGACTGCTTGGTGACGAGGTAGTGAAGAAGTATGGTACATCAAAAGCAGGATCTTTGCCGTTCTTATTCAAAGTTCTCAGTATCTCGCAAGCACTCAGCATTCAGGCTCACCCAAATAAAAGACTCGCTGAGCGACTTCATGCTGAAAAACCAGATATGTACAAAGGTATGTCGCAATGTATCACTTACCTCTAGACGATAATCACAAGCCTGAAATGGCTATAGCGATTGCCGCCTTCTCAGGGTTTTGTGGATTCCGTCCAGTACGAGAGATTTTGCATTTTATTGAAGCGGTGCCTGAACTGCATTCGATGTTACACGCAGACGATGCTTTGCGCAAGCAGTTGCAGACGGCTGCAGATGCGCAAGAGAATCAATGGAAGGGAAATTCTGATGAAAATGCGTCCAAAACCGTGTATGAGGCATTGAAACTAGCTTTCAGCAAACTGGCAAACACAGATAAAACTGTGTATCAGCCAGCTGTCAAGAAGCTTGTTGCTCGTTACCAAGAAGCTCGCGAAAATCATCAGCCGCTGGAAGTTAGCGAAGACATCGCCGACTTAGTCATTCGACTCAACCATCAACACCCTCAGGACATTGGGATTTTCTGCACATTTTTCTTAAATGTAGTTCACTTGCAACCCGGTGAGGCGTTGTTTTTGTGCGCAGATGAACCGCATGCTTACTTATCTGGCCATATCCTGGAGTGCATGGCCGCTTCAGACAATGTCGTTCGCGCTGGCTTGACGCCCAAGGCACGCGATGTCGACGTTTTGGTAGATATGTTGACCTACCGGAGTACGCGTGCCGATGATCAGCTACTTAAGGCAGTGCAATGGGACGGAGACAATGCATCCCCCAATCCTACTCTACTGTATGATCCACCCATCGAAGAATTCTCTGTGTTAGTCACCACTTTGACAGACAAAGCTGGTAAGAGCAGTCAGCGCGCATTGCGTGGCCCCTCTGTTGTCTTGGTGGTCGAAGGCAAGGGGACTCTGCAAGCAGATGGCCAATCGCGGGAGTTGTACGCGGGTCTAGTGCTATTTGTGGGTGCTAATACTCCTATTCAAGTAAGCTCAGATCAAAAGCTGGTCGTATCTCGTGCTTTCCTTGAAATCAATGCATAGACTACAAGCCTATAGAGTTGTCGATGAAATACTCCTTGCAATCGTATTCAATGCAAAGCGCCAAGCATGTACAAGACACGCACTACTTTGACTATGTATTCATAGTGTGATGGTTACGAGCCCCAACTGGAACCTACCGAAAAAAAACAACGATTATGCTATTCAGGATATTCCGTTACTACTTCTGCTATAACAAGCCCTACAAAACCAAGTCTTTGTGGCAGTCAGAGGCAAAAGTCGACCCTTTGTAGCGATTATTCGACAAATCCATGCCTGTCGTTAGCGACTTTCTCGACGCGTTGGGGTAAAAGTCAGAGTAACTATGACATTTTGGCTGCACAGAGTCCTCGCTCAAAGAGCTCGAGCCGGTAGGCATGTTGTCATCCTTCGAACCCCGTTCATTACTTACATCGTGGTGAAAATTCACTCTTTCGCATTCTACGCACATCAGAATTTCTCGCGTGTGAACTTCGCCGAGTGCTGAGTAAAGCTCTTCTCTGGTGCTTGCCAATCTTCGTTGGAAGACGAAGAATAGTAGCGCGCTGCTTGCCGCCTGCCAATCTTCGGCGCTTGAGTTAAGTTTAGCTCGGCTACGGGATCGGTAGTGCGCCAGGAAGAGTGCTGGACGGAGCATGGCTGATGCGCGGACAGCCATTAGTACCACGTCTGCCATGGTCTCATGCAAAAGGCAATAGCTGTTTTGCAGCTCCCATTGCTGTTAGAGCGCGTCGTCCAACATTTGTCACCACTACATTCATTCCAAGCTTTGCTTTACCTGAATCCAGCATTTCCCATGGGTCATTATTCACCCATCACCTATACCATACGGATCTTCATCCTGAAAGTTCGTTCCTTCCACGAAAAGTTTGTGCGCTGCGTGATACTCTTCGCAGCTTTTCCTCAAAAAATATCGATGAGCTACATACAGTGAGGAATGCGCTCTTTTCAGAACTACAGCGTACTCGTCCAGCTCACGACGCACCCATCTATCAAGAAATTTATACAATGGTCATGAGTGCAATTCGCAGGCTGCTGAAACAAGGAGATGTCCAAGCAGCCGCCGAAGCATTGCAGTGCCTGGACTCTATGGCACCACAATTACCACTCACTCCGCGGCATCGTACAATGATGCTCCATTTACTCGGTCATCCAGAAGCTTTCTCTACCACTTGGCGCTTCATCCGTCGTTCAATGCGGGACGTTACCCCTTCTGAGACTACGCATGCAATGCGCGCGTTACTACGTGTGAATCATGTCGGAGAAGCAGCACGTATACTTCAATGGCATGTGCGTCGCTTTCGTCGAAAGGGGACGCCGCCTCCCTCATCAGCGTTGATGCACAATTTCATGATTCAGATGCGATTTCTTGGTTCTCGAGTTGACTTAGCTCCTAGAGTATTGCAAAACTCTTATACCGAGGCTCTTGTACATTTCGGTACACTGCTCCGTGAGAACAGTCTGCCGCTCCCCTCTTCTCGAGAAGATCTGGCGTGGCTCATCAAGTCGCTTTATCTGTATCAAAACGCGGACTGGGCAAAGCAAATGAACCAATGGTCTTCCAATGTTATTCTTGCTTGCTTACCTATGTATGTCCAGCGTCTTCCTGATATCGGCGACCCTCGATGGCCACCTATAACTTCTTCGAGTTATAACGCTCTTGTCCAATATACCTTGTCTTATGCACAGAACCCTCATTGGTGTCGACTTGTATTGAATCATATGGCAAATTCGCGAGATCCTCTCTTACCACCCAGCTCGGAACTGGTGACAATCTTGCTCCGCCAAGCTGTACGAAAGAAATCAGCAGCTCTTGGTGCCTATGCGTTGGAGCTAAACTCACCCGACCCAGGCGATGATGCCTGCCTACAGACGGGAGCGCGCCTTCTCTATCATGTGGAATGTGCCGTGCGCGATCAAAATACTTATCGGCTGGTGTCTTTGTTGCATTACATTACCGCATTGCGACTTTCACCCAAGCGACAATTACAGCATGTACAGGCCAGCAGTGTTGCACGACGAGTAATACCCTTTCTATTTCGTCGACGACCTATTCCTGTGGTTCCTGATCCTGACGTGAGTCATGCTTTGCTCCTGCTTGCTGCTAAAGCAGGGAAAGTCACTCTGTGCTTACGGATATGGTATTGGATGAAACAACATGCTACGAGAGTCCCGATTCGACTTGCCTCTGCTACGGTATTCATGCAGCTGCTGGCAGAGAGCGCGAGAATGCCACGCAACACACTTTCTAGATGGGCAGTCCACTCACCTGTCGGTCAACGGCGGCGAGCATTGCATGATTTGCGACTTCTGGCGCTCAATGAGTATTCTTTCCTATTGCAGCATTGGTACTCGCGACGTGCTGATCTGCCTGACCAGCAATTTTTCCGGTGTTTATTACGCGTCATGCGACGTACTTCGCATCCGCATGATACCGCTACTGCACGAATCTTGAAAGACATGAAGACATTGAACGTAGCCATACCTGCTCGATGACATACCCTAGCTAGAATTCCATGTCGCAGTAATCAGTCAATTGGATTTATATATGCTTTAGGAACTAAACCACGTTGATTTGCATCATCTACTCGCTGAGCTAGCACCCATCCTGCATCCACGTCACGGATCACATACAGTTGAGTGCCAGCCGACACGCTGAGTTCATTGCTTGATTCCGCTTGGAAATCGTAGATGGCCACACATGGTGTACTAGACGGCAAATTGGGAATGACAGTACCTTTTCCATGATGCCTAGGGTCATCGTTGCCATATCCAAAATCTCGCACGGATAACTTGCCGTCTTTGACAAGCTGTCGGGTATAAGAGGTGTCGCTCTTGTCCACTTGTGCTGGTGCACGTATCATAGCGCTGCCAGTATTGCTTGGGAACTTTTGTGTGTCTTGCGGACTGTCAACCAATGCAATCCCCAACGATCCAGAATTTGGCTCGGTTGATGTCATTCCTTGCGGAGCTGGCCAAACTGAACTGAGAGAGGCAAGTCGACAATCAGAAGACCACAAACCTCCACAAAGATTCGCCAGATTTCAAGAGTCCATGCGAAAAGTACCCTGGCGCTTCGCTGGGATTCTGGCAGCTTGTGAAGGCGACACACTTCGTGAACCTGTCCTTACGCCGTTAAGTGATGCAGCAGATGAAGTAAGGTTTGTTGCATTACAAGCTGCTTCTCATTTTGCTCTAACATCCGACACAATCCGTATACAGCTGCGTGATGCGGCAACGCACCGTGCAGTACATGCCTTTGCGTCGTCTGCTCAGCATATAGAGGCTTTGGTTTGGCACGAGAATGATCCCGAGTATTTACGCAATGCTATACCTTATTGGACAAAACGTGACGAGGGACTAGCGTTGAGTTTAGTCCACTCCGATGACGCTCAGCGCCTTGTTTGGTGTCGCAACCATAGCGTTGCTGTTCGGGACACGGATGCGATACGCCAATTCATTTTCACCTTACCCTCTCTGCTGGCAAATGCGCCGCCACGAAGTCGGCTGGGTACGGCGCACGTCTATTTTAAGCCTTTGCAATGGGATGCATCTGCACTCACTTCTGTGATTCATACCCTAGTTCGGTCGCTGCAGCGCAATGAGCCGATGCAGCTTGCATGCTATTCGTGGGAACATGCACATCCTGGTGCATCCTTTTCTGCGTGGCCCACAGCTGACATCAGCGCTTGTCTTTTAGACGATGATGTTTGGAATACGCAACTTCAAGCATGCGATCCTACTTGGCACGCCCCATTGACTCCGCATATGAGAGCGGATGCTGCAGCATCCGCTGCAGCAGCAGGCTCAGCAATTGTCGCATCCGAAACAGCTGCCCACATTGCCCTGGACGCAGCAACAGAAGCCGCCATGCACATCCAGGAGAAAGCAGCAGAGAATCAGCGCAGTGGTAACGTCTTGATGGAGAAAGCCGACGTGCAGCTAGCTTCTTCTGTCCTCGATGAGCTTGAGGACGGATTTGAGCGTCTTATACAATCGCAGTCTCCCAAGAATACCACCAGCACAGATGCCTGGTGTAATGCTTGCCAAACTGCAATAAAAACCGAAAGGTATCGATGCGTGACTTGTCCCGATTGGGACGCATGTGCCGCATGCTACCAAGAAGCTGCTTCATTGCATCCAGGCCACAAATTCATTCATCTAGCGAACTCAGAAGCGGTCCCTAATGATCCGTTCCCTGACCAGTGGGTGTGGCATCCATACGTGACCTGTAATGGATGTCGACGAAGAATGCGTGGACCTCGATACAAGTGCACGGAATGTATTGGCTATGATTTATGTACCGAATGTGAGTGCAGTCCCTTGCAAACGCATAGGAGCGACGCTGGACAAGACCATATTTTCGTTAAGTTGGAGACTCCGCTCGAGGCCAAGCGGTGGCAGGAACGAAATCAGGATCTCGGTGTAAAACCCGACCAACGTTCTCAGGACTTGGTACAGCATGCTGAATTGTCATCCCATACAGGCAACACAAATGAACACAGTCAATCTTCAGCAGCGTATGCCGCGAATGCAGCCTTCGGCGCGATGCAAGGCTTGGTCAAAGTCGCACAGACTGTGCTTGACAATCCGTTGCTGCAAGAAAAGGCGCCAGGAGTACGCATAGCATCCAAGTTTGTGTCGTCATTGCAATCCACCGAAGGAGCTCCTTTTGTTGATCAGGATCGCCTATATGACGCTATCCTTCACGTTGTCCGTCCGTACACCAATGTGGATCATTTTGGCTTTGACAATGACGTCCAACCCGATTCAGATGATTTGTTCGACCCATCCACTCCTCTTGCTAGTGATACTATTTCGACCGACTATCTCCAACAAGAGATGTTTGACACTTTTCCGCCTGCATCACCATTAGGACAGGATTATGATGATCCTTGAAGATGGTCCTCGTGGACCTTTGTTATGACAGAGTACATGAACCAGTACCGTCAGAGTCAATTGGGGTGCGGTACTATGCAGTCTTGCGAGGAACAGATAATGGATACGTTGCTGTATTTCAACTTCTCCGCCTTAGAGTTTCCATCATTTTGAATTCAGGAGCTTGGCAATTGGTAGCTAAGTCCCGATCTGTGACATCGTTCAATTTCTTGAATATGCCAGTTGTTGAAGCTCATGTTCTCTTCTTTGCAGTATAGTCTTTCGTGCTCTTGCTGCCTCCACGACATGCAGGACATGAACGGCCATGAGCGATCAGAAGAAAATGCAAGTCATGTTTGAGCTGCGGTGGGATGTTTGCCTCAAGATGCAATTGAGTCTTCTCACGAGAAGCTGATTGCGGACGCCAACACCACAGGCCAGTGATTTGATATACGTGTGTGTCTACTGTGAAAGGATTTCTCTTCAAGCACCAACCAATCACTATTGACGCGGACTTTGGCCCCATATATTTGTAGCTGAGCAGCTCATGCATAGCTTCCGCGTCACTCAAATTGAACATGTGGTCCAGATTAAAAGCTCCGTAGCGTTTCTTTACATCTTCCAGCTCCGTGGTGATGATAGTCGACTTGCGCACATGCATTCCACTGCAGCGAATTGTCTTTTATAGCTTCTCACGTCATTCTGATCAATCCGTATCCTCCCCCACCCTGATTGTTAATTATAGGACTCGCCCCGATTGTTCCCCGATCCTACCCTTATTCACCATGCATCCTGCTATCTCGCTTGTGGTGTTGCTCGGTGGAGGCATTACGCTAGCTCGGTATGCGTCCTATACAAAGCAACTGTTTGACTCGGTAGTGAGCTCTCCGTATATGGTGCGTCATGCCACTTGCTCACTTAGGACGAGGTGTTTCATGTCCCGCAAGCGATCCAATTCTGCAATCGCAGTTGGGCACCAGACCCAAAGGTGACAACTCCTCCTGGCTTGTATTGGCTTACGCTATTATACCAACGACTCGGGTATGTGTGTGGATGGGATACAGATGTCACAAAGCTGTCGACATTACGTACAGTGTCCCTAGCAGCGCTTATGTTGACCCCTGTCCTGTCAGAGCTTTATTTGAACCAAGCGATGGTCACTCGATCTCAGCTCGCTCCCATCTATCGCTTCTTGGTCGCAGTCGCAGTCGCCACTATACCGACTTTGTACTTTTTTGGGTTTTTATACTATACGGACTCATCTAGTACCATGCTAGTCGTCATGGCCATGGCTCTCGCTGAATCTGATCAACACCTGTTCGCCTCTGTGGCAGGATTGGTCGCGATATCCGTTCGGCAAACCAATGCAATTTGGTTAGCTTTCATTATGGGATGCGCCGTGTTGAAGGAGTTGCAGAAGCACGCTCCAGAAGTTTCATCGTCGGACCCCTTGCCTTTGAAGCAATTACTGTCTAGACGTTCGGTGCTTGAATCTACTCTTGAGATTGTGCTTCCCTACGCTCCCTCTCTGATTTTGTTTGTAGGGTTCGTCATTTGGAATGGCGGTGATGTTGCTTTGGGTGACAAAGCTAATCATCAACCATCGTTTCACTTGCCGCAGATCCTGTACTTCTTCGCTTTCGCCCTTTTCGTGGGCTGGCCTGCGTTATTACCAACGCTGAGGGGTTTGCAAGTTTCCAGATCATCCCTCAAGATGTTTTCTGGCATTACTGCTATAGGTCTGGCGGCGGTCCATTTCTTCACCTACATTCATCCCTTCATGCTGGCTGATAATCGCCATTACATGTTCTATGTATGGCGTCGGATCATCAATGTTACGCCCTGGTCACGTTATGCAATCGTGCCCTTTTGTGTCGCAAGTGGGATGCTTTGGATCACTGCCATCGGTTCGTTTCCTTATGACTAACGTAGCCAAAACGCACAATCGATATTGGATCGCAGGATTCTTGATGGCAACAGCTCTAACATTGGTGCCTGCTCCGCTAATTGAGCCACGCTACTTTATCGTGCCTTACATTGTTATGCGCCTCGCTTTGGCAAAAGGTATTATTATCGATGCGCAAAGTGTTGCATCACTGGTCATTGAGATCGCTTGGCATGCTCTTATCATCTCTGTCACCATCTATACGTTTATCTATCAACCGTTTTCATGGCCAAACGAGCAAGGTTTGCAGCGGTTCATGTGGTAGTAATGGAAAAGCATATTAGATGAGTTTTTGGCTCAAAGCTCGCTTTTGCCGAGCCTCTTCGTGCGCCGCTCGAATGGTGTCAACACCGGCTTGATATACTTTGTCGCGCCACTCTACTGATTCAGGGGTTTTGGGCACCTCGTCAAAAGCGTGATCTTCGAAAGGAACACTGATAAAGCGAGTGTGTGCCTTTTGCTCCGGTCGGCCTTCTTTTTGCACTCTATCATAGAAATCGCCAGAGTTATCATGCAGAACGTCACAACGACCTGCCACAAACAACATACGATGCGGATACCGTTCAAGAGGTAGATATAACACGCTCACTTGCGGTAGCCCAGGAGAGACATGAGGGGGTAGATAGGATTGAAAAAATGTTGCAAACATCCATGAATCCAAATGCGTGCCACTACGTGCAGATTCTTTTGGGTCTGGATGCTCGCGCCGGCCAACAGCCGCCTCTTCCGTAGTGGCATCCGTTGGAGGATAATACAAGACTGCTGCCTTTACAATACCATCATCAAGTCGGTTCGCAGCAGCAAGCGCCAAATTACCTCCAGCACTGAACCCACTCACTGTCAATGTTTCCTTATCAAATCTTTGCGGTTGCGATAGCACCCACAAGATCGAGTCCTCAACATCACGAGAGGGAAAAGGGTAAGGATACTCGGGAGCCTTGCGATAATCTGTGTCGATTACCACACATTTTAGTTTCGATGCAACTTGATAACAGAACCAGCGTGAGTTACCGAAGAATGCATGCACGGCTGTCGTTAGCTTGACACTTACTGAATCCGGAGCCATGAACATTGATATGGATTGGGTTGGGTCCCTCGGGCAGGTCCACGGGAGTATACACATGTGCCTTGATATATCTACCTGGGTCTCTTGAGGGAAATTTGATCTTCTCAATTCGCACATCATTGCCTATTTGAGGACGCAGATGGTCTGTGGTGTACACGTCGATATGCGTCATTATACGCAGAAACATGACTTTGATCCAAAGCCATATGAAGTGCCATCCCCATTCATGATGCTCGCGCACCTCTTTCTCTACTTGTTGCTTCATGATAACAATGTCCGTTGACTATAATTAATTCAATTGCCGGTGACCGGTGCGAGATTACATCACGTGCCGTGCGCTCGGACCATGCTCTCATGTATGTGTTCGTCAAGAAGTAAAGCAATATCTAAGTACCCTACCACATGCAGACAGAGAACCTATAGCTAACTGCTCCAAGAAGCACGGGTGCTGTTCAGGATTTTGTCATATACTTTACCACGCCATTCGAAGTAGACGTAGTCGCAGGAAAGCTGTTAACTCATGCGCCTTATTAGTTACAGAAAGAAATTCAAAGCTTCGCCTCTGACTCGCAGAGCCATGCTGTTTGATTTTCCCAATCATTAACACAATGCTTATAAGTGCTTGGTTAAATATGTGCAGCTCTAGCTCAATTAGCCCACGCGGCCCTAATCTTCGCGATAGCCGCATCATAAAGTTTATCACGCCATTCATAGGAGTGAGGATGAGTTGGGAAGTTGTTGAATTCATGAGACTCATCGGGAATGCTCATAAATTCCGTATTGCTTTTCTGTTGAGGAGAGCCCTCTGTGTGGATCTTCTCAACCATCTTCTGGCAATCTTCATATAACACGTCAGCATCACCACAAGCGATTAAAATGTGGTTTGGGAGCATACTGACGTCACAGTTGTAAGGACTGAACCTCGGCTCGGCTAGTTCAGCTTCTTTGCCAGTAGAGTATGCTCTGATGAATAAGTCTAGTATCCAGAGCCGTAGTACGATTCCACTGTAAAACTTCTTGTTCAGTTGTCTTTTGGTTTTGGACATTTCGGAGACTGGCTGAACCCGCGTCACAGGATATAAGGAGAAGACACCGCGGATCTTCGATGGACCAAACGACGCAGCCGTCGCTAAAGCCATGCATCCGCCAGCACTAGACCCGCCAATCGTCAAGCGACTTGTATCGTATGTCGATGAGTTGGCCAATACATAAGCAACTGCATCTTCACAATCGTTCTGGGCGGATGGATACTTGTGCATGGGTCCCTTGCGGTATGCAGCGTCAATCACCACAGCATTCAGGCGCTTAGCAAAAGTACTGAGCATATAGTGGTCCAGACCAAGACGTCGTAGTACCCATCCAGAAGCTTGCCAGCTAATATGAACCGGAAGACGGCCCTGCGCACCCTCTGGCGAATATCGAATTCCAGGAATAGTGCGGCCTCTGTCTCGCGATGGAATCTCGATTCGCTCAACGCGAATTCCACTTACAGAAGGACGGCACGATTGCGTGAATTGGATTTTGAGATAGTCAAAGACACGTAGCAGATAGCTCAAATACCATACTGCAATGGTAACCAAAAATTGAGTAATTGTCATAATGGTTGGAAAGCTCAATAGCTGTTGTTCCACTGGGGTGCTAGGCCCTTTACTAAATTGATCCAATTTGGAACAAAATTCTATTAGATCCGTACTGCATGTCATGGAGATTGAGCTTCGGAGATATGATGGTACAAGTATGCTAGCTGATGTGATGCGGCTTATAGAGACCGAGTTAAGGTAGATATTCCGTCTGATTCAGTGAGCCGTACAATGTATATACATACCGCTATTTTCTGCATCAATGGTACGTTCGTCGTCAGGCTAACGCAAGGCCGCACCTATGCTTCCTTGTAAGTGATGGACTCACGCAGGCGTATCTCGTTGGAGATAGTTCCGATCCAAATCCGGTCGGTGTAATTGTGTGTAAACTAGACCAGCATATGCGAGGTGCACGATTGCAGCGTGGATATATCGCCATGCTCAGTGTGGATCCTCGCCGGCGTGGCTGTGGAATCGGCGCTCAACTGATCCAACGAGCCGTTGATGAAATGATCCACCTCGGAGCTGCAGAGATTGTGCTTGAAACCGAGGTGGATAATATTGCTGCGCTGCGTTTGTATGAAAGGCTTGGATTCCTACGAGAAAAGCGTTTGTTCCGATTCTACATGAATGGCGGGTATCATGCATCACTGACCCAGGCAAAGACTCCTTCCGTCTTTCTCTACCTATACCAAATTCCGAAGTTAAACAAACTTTGGCCCCTCCCCCACTGCCATACCGTCGTTTGCAGCAGCAAGACTCGATCTTGTAATATTTCGTACTGTACAATTATTCACTCTTTTTCTCTGATAACTTGGCCTTGGTCCGACTACCATCGTCTTCAAGACATGCCACAATGATATAGCCTGCCAAAACGAGATTCGCAACAATCGCTGCTAGTCCTCCCGCATATACTGCGTCTCCATTCAGATAGCGGTCTTTAGCATAATAATACGAGGCAATTGGCAGAACGAAAAGCGCCACAGTAAAAAACGCTAGCTTGAAGTAAACTCCTCTACATCAGTTTACAGCCACATACCGAGACGGGTCAGGCCCGCGGCGCGAGACGCGCGACGGCGTCACTTCCAAAGATGCCATTCTAGCAGATAACTTCGTGGAGGTGGAGAAATCAATTTGGGTTTGGTTTGGGATGGAAGCACGGAAAGTGTGGGTTTGGAGGTACTTATATTAGGCTTATCCTTGGTGCACCGCAAGGAAAATGTGGTGAATTAGTAGATAAAATGCATGCTATTCAAGCAAAGCATGGACCCTTTTCTATGGCACTCGTGGTAGGCGATTTTTTCGCACAGGAATCGAATCAAGATACCGATGATCTGCTATCTGGGAAGAAAAATGGTGCGTAGCAAAGCTGACGCAGTACCGGTTCCTACCTACTTCTTCCACGGAGCACAAAAACTCCCTGACTATGTTAACATACAGGGAGACGGCGTACAAGAGATTGCACCGAATCTTTTTTACCTAGGCAACGCCGGTTTGACTCAGATCGCTGGTTTCCGAGTGGCATTTTGCGGGGGAAGCAACTTAGAAGACGGGGGAAAGACCTTTGATTCTTTAGATTCTTTTGACACTTTGCTTCAGGATCCAAGCTTAGCGCTACCATCAGCTGCTCCTCCTGAGCTTGGCGAGGCGGAAAGCCTACAAGAGGCGCGGAATCATATTGCTGCCATGGCAGAGTATGCCGAGCTTTCTGCTAAAGATGCTTTCAGACTCCAAAATCGAATTCCTGTTGATTTCCTGTTAACGCATGCATGGCCGAAGCACGTCACTAGACTTTCATCTGCGAGTGCACCTCGCGATGCAGGGCAATGGGGAAATCAGCGTTTGCTTCGTTTAGTCGAGGCTACTCGACCCCGATACCACTTTGCTGCTTCGCCATACCACACTGAACTGCAGATTCAACATTATGCTATCGAGCAAGACGCGGTGGAATGCGGTGTATTCTGGGAACGCGAGCCCTATGAGAATCCCCCGTTCGCGGCATTGCCCGAGACTACCAACGCATCTGTGACGCGATTCATATCACTTGCGAATGTCGCAAATTCGAAAAAGGTCCGTTGGTTTATGGCATTGAATCTTGCGCCAGCCAGTAGCACTCCCGATAATCCTACCTCGGCTGGAATCACTCGACCAGCGAACCTAACATCTTGTCCCTACTCCCAGCTCTCTTTGAACGGCTCTGCTCCTCCTCCAAAAGCTTCACAAAACCCGGCCAGATATGCGGATACTCCTGCGCCTGCATCCAAACGCCGTAAGAAACAGCATCGTGAATCGAATCTTCACCCAGTGAGTCCTGATCAATGCTGGTTCTGTCTGTCCAATCCAAAACTCGAAAAACATCTTGTGGTGACGATCGGCGAGGAATGCTACATGGCATTGCCGAAGGGCCAAGTCCCTGTCTCTTCAGATGCTTCGACACTAGTCCCTGGCGGTGGACATGTTCTTCTTATCCCCATCGCGCATGTTTCCTCTATGTATCTGGTAGATGACTCTATGCCGGCGTTACGAAAGGAAATGCAGTCATTTTTATCAGCATTAACCGCCTGCTATGCATCCTATGGCGCTGTGCCTGTGACTTGGGAAGTAGTCCGCCGGTCCAATACTCGCGCGGGGCACACACAAACTCAAGTAGTACCTATCGCAGAGGATTTGGCAAATGGATTAATCGAAGCGTTCCGTGAAGCGATCCATGCCGAAGACCTTGAATTTGAAAGTGATGAAGTCGCGGCTGCGTTCCAAAACGAGCAAACTGATTTGGTCTCGGCAAAAGACAGAGAGGATTACTGTTTGATCAGGGTAAACTCGTATCCTATGCTTGTCTTGCTACGTGGAGAACGATTCAACCTGCAATTTCCACGCGAAACGCTCACTAGCTATTTACAAGTCCCAGAGCGTAGCGATTGGAAGGCATGTGTGCGTTCGCAAGAGGTTGAGGCCGCAGAGTGCGATGCGCTGAAGGATGCTATGGAAGAATTCTTGGATTAAGCACGTTGTGCGTTGCGTCTCGGTGGCGGTCTCTGAGCACGACGGCGTTCTGTGCGTGCCATTTGCGAACTTGCTGCGTTTGCCGCAGCATGATCTTCAGCACCCTGGGATGCAGCTTGTTTTAAAATCTCTTCAAATTCGCGCAGGTCCGCATCGCTGGTCTTTGCATTGGCCGAAGCTTTTCCTTGCCGCATTTTCGCCAAAATCTCTGTGAATCGCTTGTAGACTTCTGGCTGATAAAGCTTATCTTGATAGAATGGCAGCCCCTCGACGAGTTTCTTGATAGACCGTTCGGATCGGTAGGGTAATAAAGACAAACAATATGCTATATCACGCCATTGACGTTCTTCTGGTGAGAGTCGGAATCGTTGGCAGAGTTTCTCAATGACATTCTCCGCTTGACGTTCCTTATCGATGAATGTGAAGATGAATCGCATTGTATTTGCAAACACTTCCTCGTCCACTGCCTGCTGTCCGCTAGACAAGTGGCTAATAATGTCTGGCAAGTTGTTATACACAGCATTTTCCTTGGTGGCCAACTCGCTAAAGAACAATTTGGCTAAATCACTTATTCGCGGATCGCGGTCTTCCAAGCATTTCGCCATTTCGCCCAACTGACCTTTCACTTTAATCATACCATTCAAAATCAAATGCGTCAGCACCATTAATGTATTCTTTTTTACATTGAGGTTTTCATCATTCAGACCAGCGTACAACCGGTCGCTATTTTCGTCGATCAGCGTCCCAAAACAGATCGCTACGTCTCCCAGCCCAATTACCGCGTTGGCTCTTACGATCGGGTCTGGCGCTGCCTTCACGAGACGCAGGAGAAGTGGGAGATGCGTCTCACAGAATTCCGAAGAAATACACATAAGTTTCGGTAATGTGAGAGCTGCAGCTCGCTGAACAAATTCATTGGAGTAATTCGAAGTATTTTGCAGAATGTGCGCAACTAATGGGCCATACAGTCCAAGCAGGCTTTGTGGGCCGAACAGTAGCTCGCGTTCCTTGATAAAGGCAAGCATATCGCCGACGTCGTCTTCGGCATTGCCTGCAACCTGTTCTAATTCCGAATTTTTTTTCGTGGCACCATTGACCTGATCTGATTCCGCCTTACGCCGTTTCAGCTCGCGCTCCACCAGCTCCATATAAACGATTTGTTTCAAAGCAACATGGCCCACAATGAATAGCAATTGAGCCAAAAGGTAATTGGAATCGCATGCTGATGCTGGAGAGTTGGGCATTGCAAGGATAATACGTGTCATTTGCTGAATGAGTTCCGTGCATAGGGCGTCTGGCTGCTCGCCCAGAGCATAGATGGCTTGAATAGCATGTTCTGCGAGTCCGAACCATGCGTCTTGCTGTAATGCATCCTGAGGAGGCGACTGCAGTATTGCACGTAGCCGTGCAAACATCGGATGAGCCATCGGGTATCGTACATTAGCATCGCTCAGTGCACCCTTGACTTTCTTTGCACTGCCGCTCACACGTTGTAAGGCAAGCGCTGTATACTTTGCCAGGGTGATGTCATGCATCCCTAACGATCCAAGCCCAATACCCAATAACGTTTCCACTTGATTCGCCACCAGCTCGCGGTCAACCGTAGCCAACATGCCAAGAATCAAGATCGCTCCCTGGCGCTGGGCCTTGGCGATCTTTTTAGGTGATGCATATACCTCCCAAAGTTTCTGTATTACATCTTGTGACACAATTTGTTCGCTGTACATTAAACTGAACAATTGCTCAAGACTTGTCAATTCAGCCAAAGTCGCATCGAATGTCAGCTGGATCATATTACGTGCGATACGTGCGACATTCTCTGCTCGGCTAAGCTCAGGGTATGGGTCGAAGTATAATGCGCGATATACTTCCATCAATCGACTTCGGACGCCTTTGATCTGTGAACCATCTTCCATTACAAGGGCGTTGTCTTTAGCCCAGATCAAATGGACCATGGCCCTAACACCTTGCTCTGCTCCCCGGATTTGGTACTCGTGAGCGATGCGAAAGAAGTCCATACTTTCCAGCACTTCTGCTTTGAATGTTGAGGCAAGTAATTGAACCAGGATCGGGATCGCTTGCTCAATCTTTTCTATAAATAGCAATGCGTCGTCATAGTACCGCAAAGTCAGGCGTAGTTGCATTAATTTCGCTTGGTCTTCATGTGTGGTTGCTTGTTGCGAAGCTTGCAACGCTTCAATGTCCAGTTGTGACTTTCTTGGTTTCCGTGCTTGTGTTGTATGGGAGGAGGCTTCAGTAGTTGGATGCATGGAATCATGCTCTTCAGAAGCATTTGCAACCTGCGACTCGTTTGGCTCATTTGACATTTCCATCTCTTTCTCAGGAAAAGTCAGTTTGGCTTCAGCAGATTGCAGCTGTTCTTCTACCACAGCTCGTCGTTCAAGCCACATATCCTTCGTGAGTTCACCGCCATGAAGAACGCCAAAAGGATGGGTCAAAATTAGCTTGATTAGAAGCGCAATGGCATTCCGCCGTACATTGCTGCCTTTGTCTTCCAGTGCACGCGCGGCTAATGTGGTGATTCGCAAGCGTTGAGGCGCGTATTTCACAGGCAAGTCACAGAGAGACATGCATGTTTGTATGGCTTTTGTGCGAACGAAAGTCGTGACGTCTAGGAACCGATCTTGGATCCGCGTGAAGAACAAGTCAATTTGTTTCTGATGAGGATTTGCATTGGCCTGCTCGTCATCCATATCATGGCCAGGGTCAGTGACTGCTTCAGGCTGCATTGAAATGAACTCTTCGTTAATACTCAAGTGCTTGATGAGCAATCCTTGAACCTCGATCATGGCAATACGAATCGGATACGATTCACTATCGAGGTGTGTTTGGAGCAAACTGATTTGCTTCAGTACACTGCGTGGGTTGATCTCGGCCATGCGCACAAGAAACCGACCAAAACTCCGTGGACTCTTACTGTCGAGACTAGTAAAGGTTTTGCTCGCGAGCTCTCTCAATAGATCTTCAGCCAGGCGTTCCATATCGTATTCGGTGCGCATGTAAGCCAAAAGATCCGCCATAGGCTCTGCGCAATGCTCATAATACTGTAGAGACTGCATGACACTTGTTTGCACGGATAATGCTTGGCCATGTACTTTGGCAGCAAGACTCAACACCTTGAACAAAGGCTTTTTCATCGCGGAAGACTTCATGTATGTTTCGTCTTCGAGAAACTGACAAACAGGCTGCACAATACACCGAGATATTAAAGTATCGCGCTCGGCTGATGACTTCCATAAATGGTCCGACAATGCTTGTAATGTATGTGCCAAAGTATGCAGTACGGTGGGTATAGAAGCGGGCCAAGACCACGAATCGGTTTGCTTTGTACCAGTAGACCCAGCTGCGTTTCCCTTTTGTTTCTCAAGGGAACGAATCCACCATTGCAATAAGAATGCATATCGCTCTACAAGCTCAATATCAGCTCGGTCCTCGTGTACGTCTCGCGTAACTACAGCTTGCATTGCACTGGTGATCCCGTCCAGTAGTCTGTGTACGGCTTTCGTCGAGAGTGCTGCATGGTATTTCACGCAAGATTCTAAAGCACCAAATATTTCACTGTCTTGCACAGCGACTGGATCGTTTGCCAGGGCATCAACAACACGATTCACTACAAGACTTTGCTCGTCGATGCTTTGTGTATCAAGCAGCACCTCTTGCACAATTTCCAGCTCATCGTCCTGCCAACGAGCTAGTTCTTCCCCCAACACGAACGACACTTCCGCCATCATCGACGCGACGCGCACATCACGTGCGTCAGAGTGGTTCCATCATGGTAAGTGCGCTGAGCTGATTCAGGATCGACAAGTGAATGCACCGCCGGAGGCTCGGAGGATTGTAGATTTCCTGCGTACAAATCCCAATGTCAAAGTCCGTCCTGGTGTGCTAAATGGACAACGTGCAGATTATTTCAAGGGGAGTGCTGCTATCAAAGCCGTTCTCTCGCCAGAGTACGCTAAGCTGAAAAATGTGCCGAAGGTGACCAGTGAAGAGGAGGCAGAAAAGGTGCTGCACAACTTGTTACCTTATGCATTCTTCCTGCGCGTGGAAAGAGGCGAAAAGCCGGCAAAGAAGGACGAGCGCAGACCGCTACAGGTCAATCAAGTCCAGCTATTCGAAAAAGATATGTATTACGCATGGTTCTACGAGGGTAGGCAGCTTATGATGAAGCTGGCTGGACTTGGAATGGTGGTCGTGATGCTGGCTGCTGTCATGTTCCCGCTCTGGCCACACTTCATGCGACTTGGCGTATGGTACTTAAGCATGTTCGTCTTGGGTCTCTTTGGGCTGTTGATGGTCATTGCAGTATTGCGTCTGATTTTCTGGACAATCTCTATCGTGGTATTCCCACCTGGTATCTGGGTGTTCCCCAATCTGTTTGCGGACGTCGGCGTGGTAAGTATTCTTTACTGATTCGCAGATTGAATCGTTTATTCCTCTATGGGCTTGGGATGTGACTCCTACAGCCAAAGGCAAGGTGAAGAAGTCCAAGAAAACCAAAAAGACCAAACGCGAGCCGGTTACGGAAGAGGTCGCATCGAATCAGTCGATCTCTGAAATGCCTACAGAATCGGAATCGGTTCAAACTTCCGACTTGCCCGTACAGACATCTGTGGACGACCTAAATTAGACCTATAGTACATGTTTTTTCCGTGAAAGAGGGATCATCCCGTTGGCCAGACCAATGGTGATTTGTTTTGTGGTAGCCCATAGAAATACTAGCAGCAAAACGGGTGTGACAAGCAGCACGTTCAGTACAGGAAACAAGTCGGGGTATCTTTTTAACAGCGCATCGCCAAAATGCGGCAGAATCTGTTCCATGAAAAGAAGCATGCTGATCGCACAATACACTCCCTTTGGTCAGCTGTTGTCTCAAGAGATATACTTACCAAGCTGAGCCATGCGATATGCGTATTGCGGGTGGATCGGAGAGCTTCCAGCGGATTGTATCCAATAAGCCAATTCCATGTGAGCGTCCAAACGATTGTGGAAATCGCTTGGCCATCGCGTTGCAACAGAGGCCATAATCTAGGAATCAGTCCAAACCACTTACCCAAATACCCCGACATTGTTCGCGAAAATTGCCCATTCCCAATCATCCTGTGCGGCGCCTGCTCCTGTGGTATCGCCTTTGGTGGTAAGCAACAGCGTGAGTGGAAGCAACGGCAACAAAATGCTTTTCTCGTGGGTTTGGAAACCTAGCAAGAAGAATGCCAGTGAGGTGGAAAGCAAAGTATATGGGAGTAAAGCAGCCACAGGCGACATCGATGCAGATAACGCTCGCGGTTGTGACTCACGCCCCGGCAGAGAAATTCGAGGTCGGGGACGTCCACTTGCGACCCAAGTGGATGTGCTTCCTGCGAACAAAGACTGACTGGTATTCGACATTCGGTCTGAACCGTGACTCGACTCGTTTGCGGAGGGAGCCTTGCTGTGTGCAGCGATCGACTCAAGACGACTAGCTGGACGTACAGAAGCGGTTTCTCGACCGGAGGCAATCGAAGTCCCGCTTCTTTTCCTGACTTTGTCTACGACTTGAGCTGCCTGAGCATCATCCAAAATCGATTCTAGCCGAACAGTTTCAATCGAGGCTCGCATCAACAACAAACAGCCAGGTAGTAAGCTGAGTAGCGTCGCTACGAGACTGATTTTCGCCAGTGTCGCAGCTGGCAGTGCGCGGTGTAACTTGTATCGGCCAATCGGTAATACCGACAGAAAACACCAGACGTTCGCGACCTTGTCTTCAAATACTCCACGGGCTAATGGAAAGATTCGAATAATACATTGCCAAAGACTCTGAGTGTCATACGCCCAAGGAAGAAACGCTAGAAGAAACGTCGCGAGCGTTGCTGCAGCAAGGCCCAAAAACAACCACACTCCTCGGGAGGGATGGGGGGATCTTGCTAGGCCAATGCAACGGCCAAGCATCACTACAAAAACCACAGGCGCATAATAAAGTGCCATTTGCTTGAAGCATAAGCTCAACGAGAAAAAGACAGCAGCAAGCACATACTCGTAGCTAATCTGCCGACTGAGGGAGTCGAGTAACATTCGCTGAAGCCCCGCAGAGCTACTCAGGTCTACATCCAGAGGAAGATGCGCACGAACGTGGACGTTAGGAAGTTTGGTGGAAAGCAGCGTAAAACACACAGTACTTAGACCCAGCATAACACTGTTGTACTGGAAATGACCGTGATCAATCAAGAGTAATGCAGGCTGAAGAAGCACGGTAAAAAGCACCACTTGTTTCGCCCTTGAGCTTCGTCCCTGAAGTTTGCGGTTCAAAAAGAACTTGACTGCGGGTATATAGATCAAGGCCTCCATGATGCATACTGAGCTGCGCATAAACACTAGCAAAGGCACCGATTCTGCACCGCGCGACGACTTCAGCGCGAAACTCGAATGGAGAATGGGGAATTTCATCGCGAGCCATGCCCATCCATAGCTTACCCAAGCAGTCAAAGGTGGATAATCCAGTCCCCAGTAAGGCAGGTCGTATAAGTACCATTGGCTAGGAGGCAAGTGCCACGTAAGCTCCATCCAGTGTCTTTGCGCTTCCAAGTCGCCATACATCGGCGGCGATGCTTGCCCACTGTATCCACCGATGGCAATTAGGCTCCGAATAAGTAGCATGCAGCCTAGTCCAAGCAAGTAAATCGACTGCTGGTATTCTTCGTGATTGAGCCAACGAAGCACATCACGCAGCGGAGAATCGGTGCTTTGTACGGGGACTGTCGGTGCGGCTCTGCGTATGCCACTACGAGCGATCGCTGAAGATCCATCTACACCACGTCCCGACTGCATTTCACTTGATGGACGATGGGTTTGCGGTCGTGGTAGAGGAAGTTGGTGTGCGCTAGATTGTAAGTCTGCATGAAGCGAAGTAGATGACTTTCTCTGTGAAGTAGAGATACTTTGCCGCTTAGCATGTTCTGCATTCTGATCACGCCAGTTTGCGATGCGTTCATAGGACCTCTGTGCGGATGGGTCATCAGGAAGGTAAGCATTGCTATCCAAACGACCAGGCCGTAATAAGCGAGAGCTAGAAGACAAAGCTTTGGCACTAAGTACTTCTGCATGGTCATTCCGTGAAATCCGCTCACGAACCGACGAAGTGTCATCGACACGGTGCCGATGAGAACTCGACGAAGAGGCTCTGCCATGTCTTGAGGTTTTCTCACGGGGTATACGCACAGACGGCGGAAGATTCGACGATAACCACTGCTCGATCGATTTATCGTTTGGCCTGCTATCGACTAATTCAGCATCATCAGGAATATGAGCAAGTCGTCGACTACTCGCTGGCCGGTACGAAGGTTGGGATGGAGCTCGCGAGCTACTGCCCAATGAAGACGTGCTGGGCTTCTCACGAGGACGTCGTGTACGTATGCGCGCTGCACCCAACGGAATATCCGCTGAGCGATCAAAGTCCGCATCCAGATCCACGCGTAAGTCGCGAATCTCCTCACGACTCGCCATCAAGTACGAAGCAATCCCGTGCAACACCAACTTGGGTGCGTGCTGACTAAATCGCGACGCGTCGCGAAAGTTAGCAAGGCGAATGGCGACGGAGTTCGAGGACGTGTTGACGAACCAGCCGGTGGTGATTGATAATGTGAGTAGTGAGAGAGCCTTATGAAGGGATCCGGCACCGTCAAAGCGGGGTTTGCAGGTCAAGACACACCGAAATGTTTCTTTCCGAATCTGTGCGTAGCGAACGACTGATGAATTTAGCGTCGGACGACCGAAACATGTGCGGGCCATGGCTGGGGCTGCAGAAGGCGACCGATTTATAGGTCGTTCTGCTCAGGAATTGCGTGGATTGTTAAGGCTAAGGCACCCGATGGAGCATGGAGTCGTAACGGATTGGGCAGACATGGAGCGGATTTGGAGTTATATCTATACCGAGGAACTTAAGACGCTCAGTGAAGAACATCCCGTACTGCTCACAGAAGCGCCGAACAATCCTCGTGCGAATCGTGAACAGGCAGCTCAGATCTTTTTTGAGACTTTCAATGTGCCTGCTATGTATACGAGTATCCAAGCGATTCTAAGTTTGTATGCGTCCGGACGAACTACCGGAGTGGTGCTTGATTCAGGTGATGGCGTGACACATGCAGTTCCTGTATACGAGGGATTTGCGATGCCGCATGCGATACGAAGAGTAGACGTCGCAGGCCGAGATGTTACACAGTATTTGCAAGCTCTACTCCGACGCGCTGGCTATTACCTACATACCTCAGCTGAACGAGAGATCGTTCGGGCAATAAAAGAGCAGAAATGCCAGCTATCCACTTCAGTTCAGGACGACCGAGAAGCGAAACGGCTAGTAGAATTCCCATTGCCGGACGGAAATCTTCTTAAATTAGGCGCAGAGCGGTTCAAAGCGCCGGAGGCTTTGTTCAACCCTGAGCTGCTTGGGTTAGAGGATGCAGGTGCACATCATCTGGTGGGAGATGCGATTGCCCGTTCCGATCTAGATTTACGCCGGGATCTCTATGCAAATATTGTGCTGAGCGGCGGAACGACGCTGACCAAAGGTTTGTTTCTTTTGACTCTGACTCGAAAAGGCTATGGCGATCGAATGCTTTATGAATTGAAACGAATTGCTCCTCCCGACCTCCGAATCAAGATTAGTGCGCCTCCTGAACGGAAATATTCGACGTGGATCGGCGGGAGTATTTTTGCCGGCCTCAGCACATTCCGCAAGGTAAGCATTCCATACTCAAACTCCAGATGTGGGTATCTGCCGAAGAGTTTCGGGAAGATCCAGATTGTATTCATAAGGTATGTCTGTCGCCTAGCCAATTCGAACAAATGCTAACGCCGGTCCACAGACACTATAGTTTTCGTACTCTCCATATGCACCTAGCCTTTGTCCAAACTCTTGCAGCGGATCTTATGATGTCAGATCGCTGGCGTGTCAAGCAGCATCTGATCGACCACGCGGGCAACGTCCTCGAGCATTTGATTGGCTTGTCAAGTCGAGCGTAGAGAGATCCGATGGAGATTTTTAGGCCAGCTAGGCTTGGTAAGCACAGGGCGCTGTCTCGAGGCTTGGAACGACTTTGACTTGGATCGCTACGTACTTTGCGTGAAGGAACAGCGTTCTCTCCAAGCTAGACAAGCGAGTGGCTTACTAGCCATATAAAGGGCGCAAGCCGTTGTTCTAGTGCAGTTGAACGACCACTTGTCAGTTTTCCGGCATTTCTCGGAGAAGCTTGTTCAGGATGGTGAGCTACCAACAGGAACCAGTTAAATCTAGTCAAAGTGTTGCCATGTCAGAGGATCAGCGACAAGAACGACTGAATAGCTTGCTTACGGGCCGGCTCGCTGAACAGAGTCACTTTCCTCGCGACTTTACCATTATCAAGAGCTTGGGCGTCGGCTCATTTGGAACGGTGTATGTAGCAGACTGGCACAGTGCTTTGCCTAGCGGTGCAATTGTACCCGCCATGCAACATAGCCAAACACGTCCGGAATATGTCAATAAACGCCTAGTCGCTATCAAGAAAATGAAGAAACCGTTCATACACTGGGAAGATTGTATCCAGCTCAATGAACTCCGTGTACGTTCGCTAGCACTCACCTAGTCGCTGCTGGTTATGCCACCGCACGAACACATCATACCACTCTACGATGTATTTTTATCTAGCAATTCTCATGAACTGCATATGGTTTTCGAATGTATGGAAGGCAACTTGTATCAGCTTGTGCGCGCCCGCAAAGGACGACCTCTAGCTCAAGGACTGGTTGCTAGCATCTCAAAGCAAATTCTAGAGGGGTTGCATCATATTCATTCCAACAATTTCTTTCATCGTGATATGAAACCAGAAAACCTGCTGATCACCACAACTGGGCTCGGTGACTACTATGATCAAAGTACCGACCAATCTTTTCCATCTGTACAACAAGACGTACTTGTGATTGTAAAAATTGCCGACTTTGGCCTGGCTCGCGAAATCACGAGTGCGCCTCCTTACACAGAGTACGTTTCCACACGTTGGTATCGTGCACCGGAAGTGTTGTTCCATGCCCCGCACTATACCCCTGCTGTGGATTGTTGGGCGCTAGGCACGATCTTGGCGGAAATGCTTCGTCTGGATCCTTTGTTCCCAGGAAGCAGCGAAATGGATCAAGTATTACGTATCTGTAGCGTTCTCGGCACTCCTATGCGCGCGTCTGCACACAATACCTTCGGAGCTGTTCCTCGGGGCGGGGGATATTGGCCAGAGATCAACAAACTGTGTAGGCCACTAGGATTCTGTTTCCCCGACTTAGACGCAGAGCCATTTGCGCCTTTTTTCCCCTCTAACACTCCGCTGAATTTCATCAAGATGATGTTGTCGATGCTCCAGTATAACCCGGCTAGTCGTATATCACCTGAATCCTGCCTCCGACATGCCTACTTCCGAGAAGATGCTCCGCGATACCGTCTTCGTTCCAAGCTCATGCCATCACTTGCTCCCGCTCCTCACCGATCTTCTTCCACTTTGTCTCCTTTCAGTGCTTCGTCTCCCGACAGATCTTCGATCAAGAACCAAAGATATCGTCCTGTGTCATCCCCCTTGAAATCTGGATCCGCCTACCCCTCTCCAAATGCTGCCACCTCTATAAATAAGAATCCCTCACTGTATTCCAATGCGTCCCATTTACAAATTGCGGGCTCCTCTCTTACGCCTCCTACCCTAGGATCACACGTTGAGCTTCGCGAAGCACTTGAACTCCACGACAAGGCTGTAGGCGTATCGAGCGCAAGGCAGCAGAGCGATCAACGCTATGGAAGTACTCCTGCCGTTTCTAAAGTGTCCAACGCTATGGCTTCTCCTACGCCACCACTCATGTCTCCATCACAAAACACCTCTCCTGTACACTGTCTCTCTGCACGCTCCTCGCCCGGCTCGAAAAACATCAGCAGCCAGAGCGCTGAGCAGCTTCGTGCTTCCCTAGCTTCGACCAGTTCCTCGCTACCAATTGGTAAAGATAACGATAGGGGGCACGACCTGCAAGACGAATCGCCAAGCAATGTCTCGAGCGACCCTCAAGCTAAAACCTCCTCACCCTCGGCGAGCGGCGGCTTAGCATCCTGGGTGCTGCGTAAATCAGCTAATACTCAGCGGCAGTCTAAGCAAGAGAAGCTCAAGAAACGCGAAGCTGAGCTACTTGCCATGAGAGAGCGATCTAGGGCCGTTCTTCTTAAGCGATCCGAATTACTAGCTTCTGAATATGGTGATCGGATCAATGGCTACCTTGACTGATGTTTCCTATTGGCTCGTATGTATTTCCAAGTGATGTAGTTAGATTCTAGAACTTATGTATCCACCTTGTCTAACTGTACGAATCGAGCAATACATCGTCTTGTCCATTAGCGTTTCGTTCGAAGTGTACGATTCAGCCAGGATTTCTTCGCAGGCGATTCGTATTTCTCTTCATTGAGATCGAATCCTGTGGTCTTGCCATGTATATTGGCGGTAGTCTGAGATCGGGGAATAGATGGTGTCCCTGACGCGAGGTTCGTAGGTCTGGAACTCGATTCGAAAGTCATTGCGGTTGTCGTTGAGATCACTTGGTCGACTAAGTTGCGACGCGGTGCATGCATGGCAGATGGTTGGAAATCCGTCGGCGATCCCAGAGTGTATTGATTAGTCGATTGTTGCGAATTAGGCGGATCGAAATGGAGCGATGAAGCGATAGGCATATTTAAAGCCGGTGATATAGACGAAGTGTGCAATGTCGCCGAACCTCCTTCGTGTGCTGTCGAACGCGCTACTGTGTCTTCATTTACACCAGCGTCTGGTCGATCAACAGCAGGATTCGCTAAGCTGATCGATGAGTTGGGATATGCGCTGGCGGTCTGCGACTTTGCTACATTCAAGTAGGGGATGAAAGTAGGTTGCGTTATCGCCGAACCTTGCTCAGGACTTTTTATAGGTGCGTTAAAGTTGGAGGACATTGGCTGCGATCCCAGCCATGGGGCCAGATATGCCGGGACAGGTGATGTGCCGAACTTGGTCGAGGGATCCGTATCGGTACTGCCAGTGCTCAGCATTGTGCTAGACAAGGGCACAGCTGGGTTGGGACCGGGACTCAAGGCGCTACTGGTCGAGTTGGTGGACGTTATGCTGGCTGGTGCAAAGGTAGACGTGGATGCAGGCGCGAAGTGTGAATTGGATGGCGAATTCGATACATCACTCCCTGTCTCTCGCGAGGCTGCAATGGGAATCGGCATTCCACGCATAGCATGCATTGCAGATGGCGCCGAATTCACCGTGTCTAACGTAGGAGTCGGGCGTGGATTGGAAAGCACCCTAGTGGGAACCGCATTAGGTTTTTGTAGTGTGATGGGTTGAGAAGGAGGGGGGATTTGCGTTGCGCCTTCGTCAGAATCGGTCGCTTGATAGAATAATACATAGGCACTGCCTGTCTCTGGCGAGTCACCGTAATACTTTGCGATATCTGACTCCGGGATATATGTCACACAATCATCATCGAACAAAGCCCAGCGCTTGCCGATTTTGATGATGGAAATGTAATGACCTTGGTTGGCACCTGCGCCTACATGGATCACAACTGCAAACAGGTCGTAACGGCGGTCAGGATTATCGGCTTTATCTGACATATTGAACAAGCGGAGATCCAAAGGAAATACCACTCGACAAGCATGTTTGACATAGCTCTGTGCGCGAGGCTCCCACTTGAATCGTTTCAGATGCAAGGCGAGAATGTTGGGGGCATGCCGGATCTTCATGCGCTTCTCGGCTTCTTGCAAACTGGCACATGCATCACAGAAGAACTTGTTCTTGCCGTGAAGCATTTCGCTCTCAGAAAACTGCCGAAGACACGACGACACAGAGGTATATGGTGACACATTGATCGACAAGTCGAGGAATTCTTCATCTCGATAGGAAACCTGCATAAGTTGGAATATTACGCACATTCTCACAAGTGAGACATTTTGTCTCGTTCGTCAAAATACCTTGAAATAAGTCATGAACACAAGTGCGATGCAATGGTGGCTTTTTCTCGCTTGTCTCACTTATTGATCGTTCCTGCTGCTTGTTCTGCATAGCAATCAAATCCTCACCGATCTGATTCAATGTGAAATTGAGAAACTCATGCGCATCATGGTGCATACTTGTATCAAACAGATCCGACTTGCGCATAAGTGTCTCCAAGAAGGATTTGATGGCTTCTGTGTCCACTGTTTTGGTATATATTATAGGGTTCCCACTCGCATCGGACTTGCTTGATGCGTCCGCCGTCTATATGAGCTCCTCATCGCACCTACCTCTCGAGACAGTCGAGACGATTCCGCACTTATCGTCCTGAATAGTCTTATGAGCGCCGTCTGGAGCAATTCCGAGTTTCTTGCTGGAGCAGCGCTTTGGCTGGAATAAGGAATGTTGGATCGCATAATAGCTTCACGGAACGGCGCGCAAAAGTATAGGGCTTGTAAGACGGAATTCGCATAGCTAAAGGTTAGATATGGGCGCATACCAAGTGTTTCCAAACTGTGCAGTGTCAGTATCTGTCTCGAAACCATAATTGTACGTACATTCTCAATGCCCATAATAGCCAGATTTGTCTCGGTATCATCCGTGCTCTCTGTACTAAGCAGGTTGGTGTCTTGGTCCGGTACACCGGCGTTCACCGAATACGATAAGTTACTGGAGAGTGTCGATCGCGTACTTCTCGAGGGAGATTGGAGCTCATGCGATCCAGGAGGGGATATGCCAACATTCGTCCGTAACGGTGAATCAGCAGACAGAGATCCCGTACCGAGACTCGAGTAGGATTGCGCCTGTCTTGCCTCTGGAGACAAGCTCTCGATATTTTCCTGCATAGGCACATGATTCCCGTTGGATGCTGATCGTATACCACCTGCCTTCTTCCCTTTACGTATGGAACTATTTCTTGAAGACGACGCACTAGAATTGTCGCTGCCATTGATGCCAAAAATGCCTTTCCATGAGAAAGACGCCATCGCGCCCAGACCCAGGTTCAATCGAAAGACTTTCCAACTCAGTCAGGGTCTCAAGCTTGGTCCATCGGCGGCCTCTGACTAATCGCACACGGGCCAAGAATTTAGTTAGGGATGCCAAGCAAGCATTTTTGATTATTGGCTTAAGAGGATATGGCAGAGTCCAGTCGCTTGCTACAGCTTCGTTATTCAACAGGTGTATGTGTTGGTATACATCGATAGACTGTGTGTAGAGCAAGTGCAAAACCGACACGAACCTCTTGGCTCTTCCAATGCAGTGTTCAACAGCAAGTAACTTAAAGAAATAAAAATAAGAAAAAGATTTCCTAACTTGTAAGTCTATGGAACCGGGCCTGCCGGAAGTAAGGAAAGGGTCGGCAGATAGCATCTCTACCAACAACAGAAACAAAAGATCAAAAGGGGCTGAAACCAGTCAGTAGTTTAAAGCGAAATATGACATGGGTTACCAGAATCCATGTTCAACAAAATGTCGTCATCATCAAAAGTCGTCATAAACGGGGTAACCTAATAAATTTATTGTTGAAGTTTCAATGGGCCGTACAATGAGAAGTCCCATGGGTTGGGCTTGTTGCACTTGTACAGCTTAAGGCCATTGGTCAATCCCTCATCGAGAGAGCCCGTGGCCGAGAGACGCTTGAAGGCGCTCTTGGTCAAGTCAACGTGGTTTTGCTTGCAGCCCTCGCATTGGTCGACAACACGGACCTTGAGGCAGGCACTGGTCTGGTCGTTGCAAAGGCGGACGAATTCGCCACATTGAGGACCAGAAGACCACGATTTTTGCACAGCACCAATGTGGTTGGTGTTGGTCGGGCTCCAGGAGTCATCACCGCATGCAGGATTCTTGAGGTCATGCGATGCGTACCAGGTGATACGCACACTGGATTCTTGCAACTCATCACCAGATTCAGGGTGGCTAGTAGCTCCCTTCATTTGCGTCTTGCGTGCACCAAGGCCGTACGCAGACTTACCGCGGATGTTGATGGAGCGCTTTTCCGAGACATCGTCTTCGAATTCAGCGTCACCGACCTTGGAATCGAAAAACTCAATCTCCTTGCCGTCTTCATCATAGAATTTGTCGTCGGCTTTCACGACGGCAGCCATGGCAATCACGGCAAAGAGAACAAAGATAGCGAATTTCATAACACGAGACATTTCAAGGTGTTTTGGTAAGAAAGGTGATATTGATCAGGTTGCTTGATGAGTCTTGAGGATAGGGTGAGGGAAGAAGTGACTGGCACTTACGACGACTTAAGGGAGTTAAGGAACGGTTGGATTCCACTGCCACTCCTCTATATACAAAGTTAGGACCGCTTTTGTTGTCCTGTGCCGCAGGCTTACTCAACTACAAGACCTGTATGTTGATCAAGTAGAGCCAATGAGATTGCGTTCCACTGTAAGGAGAGAGTTTTCTTACCATGTGAGCGAAGCTGTATCCAATCATGTGCCGGTAACTGGCCGGGCTTTTGTTGCGGGTTCGCGCGCATTGATATTCAAGACGCTTGCCTCTCTTGGCAGCCCCTGCCTATGCATACGTGTGGCACGCGTGTGGGGATATATCATACTCTGTTTTTATCACGCACGGAAATCGAATCAAAGATCCGTTCCCCCATTTTGTGCCTACCGCAGATTAGAATGTGATATACGCTGGAGAACTCAATAGATCTCTTACCCCATGAGCCTGCGGCCAAAATCTCAGCGTCGCAGTAACCAGCATTTCGATTAACGATCGATTCCCGATGTTCCGAGCCAGTCATGTTGGCGCGTGGAGTGGTGTCCGTGCGAGACCATGGCGCAGCCTAGCTTATCTTTGTGGAAGAACGGAGTTGGTAGCGGAGGGTAGGTAGGGCTATGAGGTAGTGGTATTATAGCAAGATTCTATGATTCCTAGTTGATACTCGTCAGGTTACGTCGTCCAGTAGGCTGACCTCCAAGATGTATTTGCCCTCTTTGTATCTTTCAGAAGAGACATACGCTCGGTCCTAGCGTCAGATCGTGGTCACCTACATATTTCCAGCCGATATACTGGTTGCATCGCGAACAGGAAACATCACGCACAGTATGCTTACCCGTGCGCATGTGTCGGTCGTCTGGCTCGCCCAGATCAACATTCACTGCAGTATCAAACAGATACGCTCGTCCCATCTGACCCGTGAATTCCTAAATTAGTTCCAGTATGCGCACCTTGCTCATTACCGCTTCCAACATCGTCAAATGAGTCTTGCACGTTACACATCCATAGACAAATGGAGACTGCAAGAACTTCTTCTGTTTCATCCCCATGGTGACGAAGTGTCTACGTGAGTGAGATTCAGTCGGCCAACGTCCGTGCTCCGATCTCCACGTGGCGTTCACGTTCGAAGAATCAGTGTCTTATGACGATGCGGCTGCTGTATGGTAGTCTAGTGGGAAGAGTGCCTGTCCTGGCTCAGCCCGGTCATCAGGCTTGCAGGTCCTTAACGCTTACTCGCTATGTCAACAATCGGTCGGCGGAGCCAGCAAGTGAACCCGATGCGCAGTTCGAAAAAGAAAAGCAACAGATTCTTCGCATGCTCCGCGACAACAAGAAAATAGCAGAAGCTCAGCGCATGCAATCTTCCTTGGGATTAGCCGGTACTGCTTTGTACGAAGGCGCGTCCGGTACGCGAAGCTCCAACGTGGATAAATGGACTGGTCAGGGCAAGAAATGGAAAGAATTACGCGGTGGACAAAAAGTCGCTCGAGCCACGGTGAATTCTTCACGATTCCTTGTGATCAGCTTTGGTGCTGCACTGACCGGTGTAATTGCTTATGCTTTGGGAAGTGAGTTGTTTGCTCGTAATAGCCCAACGGTGATCTATAATCAAGCTTGCAAGATCATCGAAGAGAATCCCAAGGTTCATGACTATTTATTGAAACCTTATAACTTCCAAACATCCATGACAGAGTCCAGCGATTACTCACCGCTAAATCCACCTTCGCATCCGACTCGTCCCTCTCAAACGGTTGCCTCGATGCATCGCATCGATCCGCGGTCCGGGAAAGATACTTTGTATTTACATTTCTTTGTCCAAGGTCGTGACAAAGATACCCCCCTCAGCTATTGGCAGACAGCGCGTTCCGCTGTTTTGGACGGTGTGCATTGGACTCAAGAACGAGCATTGGATGCTTATGATTCTGCACGTCGTTGGTGGGAGGATCAGCAAAGTCCGGAGCCTATCGCCCCACAAGCCGTACTTACGGCCCCTCCAAAACAACCAGCTAAGCCATGGTGGATCACTAACAAGCTACGTGGACTGACCCGCGGCGTAAGAGATCTGGTGGGAAGTTCTAAGGATGTGCTCAGCATTTCGTCGGTGAATCTTACGACCCATTTCCGCTCCGAGCCTGGAACATGGACCGAGGGCGAGGTGCATATCGAGATGCTGAAAGATGAACAGGGCGTTTATCAATACAAACGTTTCTACATGGACGTGCCCAACACATCTTCACCGCTAAGCCGTCGTGTGTATCTAGATGATCTGCCAACTAGGTAAATAAATGGTAATAGGTCAAGCATGCCATATCACAACTGAATTCCTTCAGGTAGCATCATTGCTTTATCGCGTTTCTCAATCACATCAATCTCGTTTTCCTCCTCCTCATCGTCTTCCTCTGAGTCTTCATCCATATTCTCTGTTCCCATACTTGCCTGTCCAGGTCGGATTGCACTCTTCTTTGCATCGAGAGTAGCACCTGAATCAATCAATACCTCACGATCTTCTTGGCTAAGAGTAAGAAACGATACAGGCCCATTCCCGTCTTGGTCTTCGAGGGTGATAGCAGACCAGTAAGCAAAGGGTACTAAGCGGAAATGTGCCATCTGAATCAACAGATGTTTCAAGATCTGGGCCTTCTCAGTAGATAGCTTCTCGCCCTCCTTGCATACTTGAAAGTCCTGAAGCAGAGTCGGTACCCCTTTCTTGAGCTGCGTCGGCATGCCGAGCGAACGAAGTTGAGGCTCGATCGTGTGTGGAAGCGTCTCTGGCGGATCCGTTCGGCAATACACAGGACCTTCACTAAGCTCAATTGTTTCTGTAGCGCGTCCACCCATTCTTGCGAAATCTAGACGGCGATAGTCATTGCACCAATCCACTACCTCCGCTGGGGGAGAGTCCGTGAACAGCAGACCTACGTTCCCACGCAAGTGCGGCACAAGCTTGCTCAAGCCTGGTCTTAGCTCTTCTTCTTCTGTCTCGCCGAGCGCCTTGGCAACAACACGCAACTTTCCCAAGAAGATCTTCGATCCTTCCCACAGTTTACGAACTTCATCCAGATAGGCATTACGCATATTGCTCACAGCAAACACATATACAAACGAGTATCGCTGAGCAGCATCACGAACTTTTTCTGCAAAGCTTTCCTTATGCTCTCTTGTCTTTGATTTAGTTCGTGTCAAAGAAATGACCTTGTTACGCTTGGTTCTGGCCATCTGAGCGGATTGTCAAACAAATAAACTGCCTCCCAAGTGTATCGACCTAGACTTTTTTTTTCGGGCGTTAGTCAGCGGCAATCTTCGAAGGACGTGCAGATTGGCAAATGCTGCCGGACTTGGATGGATTAAAAGCGTGTTTGCACAACCAAGCTGGTGATGCTAAACTAGATGCGCGGTTCCGTGCGCTTTTTACATTAAAAGGTTTGGCATCTCTTTCAGAGGACCGAAAAGAACGGATCATTGACATTATTGGTGAAGGATTCAACGATGATTCCGCATTACTCAAGCATGAAATGGCATATGTGCTCGGGCAAATCAAGGACACATATGCTTTGGGGCATCTGCGCAGGGTGCTTGCAGATGAAAAAGAACATGCAATGGTACGGCACGAGGCAGCAGAGGCAATGGGCGCTATCTCCTCGACAGAAGCTCTACCGATGCTGGAAAAGTATTTGAACGACTCAGATGTCTCGGTGCGGGAGACTTGTGATTTAGCTATCAAAAAGATCCAGCTTGACAACTCGCCCGAGGGTCAAAAGGAACACATACTCAAAGAACAACGTGACAAAGCCCATGGCGATGCAATTGATGCAGCTGCTCGGTAGGTTAGCCTGTTTCTTACAAAGTGCCGCTGCGCCCATTGACCCAGCGCCCGCGATTGTGGACGTAAAGGACGCCAAGGATACTGATCATGTATACACATTAGAGCATGTGCCAGAATTTCGCACAGCGTTTCTGAATCCTGAGCTACCTTTGTTTGATCGATACCGTGCTATGTTTGCATTACGGAATACTGTACAACAAGCAGGCAAGGATGCGCAAATAGCTGCGGTGGGTGCTCTTGTGGCTGGATTGAGGGATCCTAGCGCTTTGTTCCGGTACGGATTGTCTTGCTAATGACAGCCATGAAATTTGTTTCGTTTTTGGTGAACTTTGTCATCCTGCATCTGTAGCAGCTATGACCAAGGTTCTCGATGATACTAATGAACATGAAATGGTGCGACACGAGGCCGCTGAGGCTTTAGGCGGTGTCCTTGAGGACGCTGAGAACCTCGACGAGTCGCAATCCGAAGCACTCCTTACACTTCAACGGTGGGCCAAAGATCTTGAAGCCCCTCGTGTTGTGCGTGAAAGCTGCGTCGTAGCATTGGACGAGATGGCGTGTAAGTTGCTTTTCTGACAAGCAGATAACAATGACCCTACACAATTCCAGCCGATGGATTCCGTTGTCGCATAGTGCAAATAGTGTGTTGACTAGCGGTATCCTCGATATGGTAATGCTATGAGATGAATTCTAAGCAAGGCCCTTGTCCTTGAAAGCTTGCAGCATCAACTCACCAATCATCGCAGGGCTGTCGGCGACAATGGCACCGGCTTTGGTGAGGGCACGCACTTTGTCGTCTGCGCCGCCTTTACCACCGCTGATAATCGCGCCGGCATGTCCCATACGACGACCTGGAGGAGCTGTTCGGCCAGCAATGAACGCAACCACTGGCTTCGGGTTCTCACGGGTCTTGTTGTACTGCTCCAAGTACTCAGCAGCGTCTTCCTCCATGCTACCACCGATTTCGCCAATGATCACAATACCCTCCGACTTAGGGTCTTCCAAATAGAGCTTTACTAGATCCAGCGTAGTCGAGCCAGGGTACGGATCACCACCAATGCCCACGCACAATGACTGACCAAGACCAACGTTGGTGGTCTGGTTCACAGCTTCGTAAGTCAAGGTGCCTGAACGGGACACAATGCCAATACGACCGGGGCTGTGAATGTGGCCAGGCATGATTCCGATTTTGCATCCTTCTGGGTTAATCACACCGGGGCAGTTCGGGCCAACCAGACGCGATTTGCTCTGTTGCTTGAGAACGTTTGCGACACGGACTTCGTCCTTCTGCGGGATACCCTCGGTAATGGCAACGATCAAGGGCACTTCAGCTTCAATTGCCTCAATGATCGCAGCAGCAGCACCAGGAGGAGGTACGTATATCACCGATGCATCCGGTTTCGTCTTCTCGACAGCTTCTCGAACCGATCCAAACACTGGCTTGCCTAGATGGTCTGTGCCAGCCTTCTTTGGTGAAACACCACCGACCAAGTTGGTCCCGTATTGAAGTGCTTGCTCGCAATGGAAAGTGGCCTAAAGTCAATATCAATAACGCACTGTTTTGCCTGTGAATCCCTGACAAATCAGCTTGGAGTCCTTCTTGACATAAATGTTCTTAATCGTGTCCTCGTAGCTACGACGCACACTCGATGTAGACAAGAATCGCGGCCCACACAATCCAAATACACCTTGCGAGCGCACTGCGCCGCTCATCCTATTCACAGAGGTCCTTGCAATCATTGCGATGCTTTCCAGATTCCACGGGATGCAATACAAGAGTTCCAGCCGACGGACTTCGCTCTGCACGGGCATCATCACGTGCAAAGACTACTACCACGTGGAGTCGAGCGTGGGGATCATGCTAGGGAAGTAGGCTAGAATTCTATAAGGAATCGAGAAGCTTGAGCGCGGCTCGAAGATGGGTTTTTGCCGTGTCGATATCCTCATAGTCCATAGCACTAGAAGCCCAACGTGATAATTTCTGTACTTGAGCAATGTCGGATACACTGAGTTTCGAATCAGAGGGTGCTGCTGATGAATGTGTTTCGTTCACAGTAGCTTTTGGCGCATGAGCCACAGATGGGGCACTTGGGGAGACTATTGTTACAGGTCTAGACTGAGTATTCTCGTCCGGAACAGATGGGAGATGTGCAGAGTCCTGTGGTGAGACTTGTGAGAGAGGAAGCAGTGTGCCAGGGGTAGATGGGAGATGCGTTGCTTCGCCCTCATTCGTGGGCGGAGTTGGGAGTGGGGTTGGTGTGAGGTCATCCGGTCTAGACGGCTTATTTGTGAAGGAGGAGAATTCCGTTTCGAGAGTAGAGTTCTGTAAAGTAGATTCCATCGGTGATTCCCTTGCTTCAGATTTATTAGGAAGAGCCGCAAGCGTAGGCGATTGTGACAGCGCAGCTGCAGGGTCTCTTCGCTCGGCTTCCATAGGTTGCTGCAAATTATCTTCCTTGCTGGATCCTCGTAAAGACTTTGCGATCTGAGCCGCTTTCCACTTGGCATACTTGATCTTGGCTTCGGTCTGTGTTACAAAAGCACATACCTCTTCATCCAAAGCACCAAACACATTGAGTACTTCGAGAAATTGCGATGCAGCGACAAATGCTTTGGCAGTCGCTCTGTTATAAGATTTGGAGCACCTACTTCGTCGCAGTCCCATCTTGATCCTCCTTATCGGCGCCATGAAAGATCTTCAAGGCAAAATTCTCAACATAGGCATGGCCAACTGTGTCATCAGTCACTGCTTCTTGATCGCCAAGTTCGGCTTTGGTCTGTATAAGCGAGGGCTTCGCACCTTTTCCAGGTCATCCATCAAGCTCAGCAGATAAGCACGCGATGCGGCATCATTCGTTGGCTCAGCAATGCCAAGCTGCGCTGCATAGTATTTACCTTGATCAGTACTTTTTCACTTACACCAATAAGATACAATCGGATCTACTTTCTGAACTTCGTCTGCTCGCGAAACATAAATTCTAGCAGATTTCAATGCGGGGGTAGCATCCATTCTTTCCGTGGCTTAAACGCTACCAACTTTCGATGACTAATTTACAATATGGGAGAGGTATCAGACATGCTCTCGGCGTTCTCTGGCTTTGGGCGGGTTGTGTGCAACAGATCGGCAGTAGAGAGATGTGGGAAATCGGTTTTCCCTGGTCCATTCTGTCCCAGGAGCTGCTCGCTATACCTGAGCATTTGCACCAATTCTAGCAGCTTGGCGCTGCAATGATAGCTTTGAGAAGCAAGGATGGCCGAGTTCAATTCGTCCGCGACTCGCTGACGATAATCTTTACTATACAATCTCTGAGCGTATGCAGGGATCGCAGGTGAACCAGAGCTCATGTCAAAGACAAATAGGGACATTGTTTGCTCGATCTCATTCAAAAGGCTGCCATGCTCTTCACCCAAGGGAGCAAGATGCTCGGCGGCAAAGAGCAAAGCTTCATCGAACTGCCCCTGATGCATCAGCTCAATCATACGGAGCTGCTGCAGATGGAAAAATAATACAGGATTCGTGTCGAGGATCTGCGGTTAGCATGCTCAATGGAGATCGGCGTCGATCAGTCGAAAGATGGTGATTAGGTTATGTCTCCGCACGGCAGCAAGCTGCTCGGCGTGGTGCATGAACTTGTTCTTCCTTTCAACGCCTCTATATACATACCTCTGGGTTCAATTCGTTCACACACTCCATAGCTTCAGCGACATCGCCGCGGAGCAGGATTTTCCGGATTTCCACACGGGCGTCTAGGTCGGACGACTCCATCTCAAGGCTAAGCCCTGTCTCGTTACTGAATGTTTCAGCAGCTTCCTTTCGCCCTTGCACTAATAGGTAGTCCAGAACGATCCGGTCCAGATCCCTGAATGTTAGCCGAGCTCTTTTCGCTGGTCAGAGATCAGTATCGAAGTATATAGGTGTCCTCATTCAATCGGAGAGATTCCCACTTCAAAAACACTCATCCTGTTCTCCTCTCTAGCCACATACCTCTTCGGGACCGGGATCTGTGCAAGTCGCGCGTGCCACTCGCTAGAGGACACCATCACAGCACCGTCGCCATTAGCAAAAAGTGTGCAACTTGTTTGCCTTCTTTCCTCAACGTATCACGTGCACACAATACACGTGATACGTCCTTCTCCCTCGTCGTGTGCTTCTCGTAGCGCACAGACGTAGGATACGGAGCGCAAATCGATCATGGCGACGTCTGCGGTATATTATAAATTCCGCTCGCAAAAAGAGCCACAGAGACTCGCATTTGATGGTACTGGGATCAGCATTTGGGACTTGAAGCGGGAGATCATCCTGCAAAACAAGATGGGGAAAGGCGCAGATTTCGACTTGGCCGTTTTCGATGCAGATACAGAAGAAGGTGTGTTTCATGCGCGACTGACCCAAGAATACAAAGATGATAATGCAAGCTTGCCACGATCCTCACACGTTCTCGTGAAACGGCTGCCTCCCTCACGACCTGGACGAGGAAATGCGCAGCTGTATGTTTCTGACGTTCAGCCATCCACAGGTGTATCTGAAACGAAGCCGTCCAATACAGCCATGCAATCTACTCCTACCTATCGCGGGCCCATGACCAAAAGGTTTGATGCACCGAATTTGTCCGCATCAGCATCCAATGGAGCACCTACAGCATCCTCGGAGCAAGGCAACGATGAGGCAGCGCGGATTGCTGCCATGTTCCAAGCGACCACCGAGCAGTGGGACGAGACACAAGAAAAAATGGCACAGTATGTATCTCTTCTTAGCTGATTGAAGTGCAACATATCGCGAGCGAGGCGGAATGCCGCGTCGTGCACCAACAACAAGACCAGGTGGTGCATATCATCAGCCTAATATGCCGGAAGTGGAACGCCCACCGCCGCCCGCTGGCTATATCTGCTACCGATGCGGTCAAAAAGGTCATTGGATCCAAGAATGTCCCACGAATGACAATCAAGACTACGATAATCGACCTCGGTTCAAACGAACCACAGGTATCCCTAAAAGCATGTTGAAAACCGTTGAGCAGCCTACCGCAGAGCAAATGTCTGGAGTGATGGTCACTCCCGATGGCTCGTATGTAATTGCTACGCCAGACTCCGAGTCATGGAATCGTAGTAAATCGCGTGCACGCCCTTTATCAAAAACTGATGTATATCAATCTGTGCCATCTGATCCTTCATTAGCATGCCCCTATTGCTCAAAGCTATTACGCAATGCGGTTGTAACGCCTTGCTGTCATACATCGTTTTGTGAAGAATGTGTTCAAACCTACCTGTTCGAACACGACTTCCTGTGTCCCGAGTGTGAGAAGCATATCCCTGATATCGAGACGGTAAAAATCGACGAGGCAAAACGAAAACGCGTCCGTGAGTACATCGACTGTACCATCGAGAGAAGCGAAGAGGCGTTTGAACAAGGCACAAAAGTCGATGAAGAAGCGAATGCCGCGGCCAATGAAGCTCATCAGGCAGAACTTGCAATCCAGGCACCGACCGGCCATCCTCAGTCTGTAAGCTCGACAGATGCTCCGCCAGACAACGTCGAGACTGCCAAATCTACGGATCTACCCAACGACAACCATTCGTCATCATCCATGCCTATACCCATGCCTATGCCTGGCAATCCAAACACGGAAATGCCGGTGTTTAATCCGCAACTCGTGCAGCAACTAGCGATGATGTTGCAAAATCCCAATTTACCGATGCCGATGCGTATGCAGATGCAAATGCAAATGCAGTTCCAACAGATGCTGTTCTTCCAAATGTTTCCCGGTGGTGCACCGAATGGATCGACCGGCATGCCTCCAGGAATGCCTCCCGGTATTCCGCCAGGAATGTCGCCGGAAACGTTTCCTGGGATAGCATCCGAGGCATCTTCTCCTGGGACGCCCAATCCACCAAACCATTCCTCAGAGATGCCGGCGCTTTCAGCACAGAGACCTGGCGGTTCAGCGAGTCCTATGCCGAATTCAGCCGGTTCACCGTACGGATCGCGCGAGGTAACGCTGTCTCCACCCCACGCTTCGCGACGTCGTGCGGCAGATGCAGGAAGTGGACGAGATGCCAAGAATGCTCGGCGTCGTTTGTAGTCATGTACAAGTAGTATCGAAGCGATTTAGCATCAGCCACTCGAACGTTTCAGTGCCGCTCAAGTCGGATGAGTAGGTCTGCAGTGCAGCATCCACAACTCGATGACCTGCGAGCAAAGCTCGATCGTCTATTGGCGCAACTTCATGAAGAGTACGACGTTTTCGATGAGCAACAAAGACAAAATAGTCATCAACTACAGGTCCGGAAGGTACGTCAGCGAGGTGTGCTGCGTCGCTTCCGAATAATACCCAATTCTTTGCGTGTGTTTTGGAAGCACAGCGCACCGGTTCAAAATCGAACCAAGATCCAAATGCGGCCCAAAATGGCTGTTCTTTCGTTAACGAGCGGATCTTGTAGGCTATAATCACTTCCACTTCACACCGCGTCTGCGTTAGATGCAATAATGTGCGGAGCAATGGACAGAGCAGCTCTGGGAAGTAGACTAAGTCTGAACACAAGATGTGTGTCAAATGCCCATTCACTCGATCTTGCGCTTGCTTTGCGGCACAAGCATCACCCCATGGTAGAGCACACACTTGCAAGTCGATCGATGCACCGATATTTGCCCTGCTTACGTTGCGCTGAAGGAGTGGAACTACCTCTGGAAGATCCGACAAAATCAATGTATGCTGGAACTTGGAATGCGCCAACGCATGTGCTACTGCTAGTCCTGCAGTCCCTGCGCCTGATCCAAGCTCGAGAATCGTGCAGGATGTACAGACGTCCGGTCCAGAGATTGTGCATCGCGGCTCATACACCCAAGGAACATGGGACTCCACATAGCGCATTAGAAGATACGCTGCCTCCCTACAGACTGTTAGCCAGGCATTTCACATACCAAATCCGTCCGGCTATACCATACTGTACAATATCTTCCCGGCTGTCATGTCTCCATCCAATCTGATCGTGCGCATCTTGCAAGGGTGCGCTAGGCTCAATCGCCAGCGCTTGGGGAAAATTCGGGCCTCTAGGAGAATTCGCAGGCATCCAAGAAGTGGAGGATTCGGCCGATCCTAGCGCAACGTCGCTAAGAGAGATCTCCGTCGATGCTGAAACGTTCGGCGGGGTCGAAGCGACGCCCGCAGATTCGGCATGAGAACGAGCAGTTGGGGAGAGGCGCTGGCGTCACGGAAGGTGCCATCACAGTTCCTGGCCACAATGTCTTCGTAAATGGAGGAGGCAACGCGCAGGCTACAAGTGCGGACCCAACACGATCCCGTGCATCCCAAGGCACAGAAGCTCACAGCAATGCCTCGGCTGCTGGGCATGCTGCTAATGCTCCGTATATGAGCCATACGAACTATGATTTCCCTACTAGCAGTGCTGGTACTCCGATGGCAGCTGTACATAACCCTGCAATCCAATATGCAGACTCTACTCCCGCTATGGCCTCGGTATATGCAGGTGTGCAGTCCGTGAACCATGCTGAAGCATCGCCTGTTCCTAGTCCTGTACCTTCTGGAAGGCCCAGTATTCAACCGAATGTGCCATCACCCAATAAATCCCTCGGTCATGCACCGAACGGACAGGATGGACAGAATCCAGGTTGGAACTTAAATGCAGCACAAGACGCATCAGGCTTGGCAAATTTCAATCAGCGCACATCTGTATCTTCACACGCACCCAGCCTGGATTTACAACCAGGCCCATCGCTAGCAATCCCACCGGTTTCGACACCTTCACCACAGCCGCCGATCAGTAGCGCCGAGGCGTACGAGTCATCGAGTAGTAGTCAGATGCTGCCCACGCAGGGAAATGCTGGATGGGCGCAACCACTTGCTGCTAATTTGTATCACGATACAAGACAGTCAACGGAACCACCACCCCCGATTCCGGGCGTTCGTAGTCGTCTACGGCCTACGGCGAGCATACGTAGCGGCCCATCCTCTGCTGGGTTGGACGCCGAGCACCCGACTTTGAAATCGCTTTCACAAGAAAAGCAACCTGTAGCACTTGATGCTGTATTGAAGGCATTGTCTGCTGCTGGGCGCAAACAACAGACCGCACGCATACTGCGCAGGAAATTCGATTCCCGAGACCAAAGCCAAGCTATGGAGCTGATTCGGTCGCAGCCTAGCCAACATGTATCGCACTATGTTGCTGAGACTGACCAGCCGAAATTCCGCGCTTTGAATGCGACTTTACGCAAAATTCAAAAGGAATGGGGCTATATGTTGGACGATCATTTCAGTGCTTTGGCATTAGCTTTGTCATTACTCCCTCAAGGTTCGCTTCGAGCCAGGCTCCAGGATTTCGGATCTCTAAACTCGTTGATTGAGCAGACTTTACAAGGTACATTGGACGACCATTATGAGTCATTTGCAATGGCAATCACAAGCAACCATGGCATGCTTCAGCATCTAGGTGGTGCACAAGAGCTGCTTACCAGTACCCGAGATAAGCTGCATCATGCACGCGATGCTCTTGGCACAAAGCGAGCAGACCTTGTGCAGATGTGGCAGCGAGTCGAGACACTCCAAGAAGCGCTGCGTGTCTTGACACTGGTCGAGCAACTACGCAGCGTTCCCGATCAGCTAGAGACTCTTATGTCTGAGAAACGTTTTCTGCACGCGACTCAGCTTCTGATGCGTTCCATGCGAATGATGCAGTCAGAAGAGCTTGCAAAGATTGGCGCTCTGGCCGACCTTCGACAATACTTCCGATCGCAAGAAACTTCCTTACTTGATATTCTGATTGAAGAGGTGCACAACCATCTGTACTTGAAGTCGTTTTATTGTGATACTCGCTGGAAATCTTATGTTGCTCAACAGGACTCGCTGCCGGATGTCGTGTTTGGTGAAGACTACGGCATGGACATCGATACCCATGATTCCGAGCGACCTACAAAGCTTGCTCGATTCTTGCATGTGCTTGCTACTCGAATCTATACGGGAGCTGACCCTGACACCACACATGATCGCGATCCTGAGATCTTTACCACCGATTACAGCTCAGGCGACCCTATATCGTCGTCGGCAGCTCTTACCGCTGCAAAAGACCGGTCACCAAATCCAGAACAAGACTCCTTCTTGTACCTCGAGATGTTGTTAGATAGTCTTGCGCGGCTAGGCAAAATCGGGTACGCGCTGGAGATCGTTACGCAGCGTTTGCCGTTCGAGGTACATCAGTTGGTAGATACAACGATCGACGAGGTGGATCGACGGCACGATCTTACGCGATACGCCACTAGCCAATCCGTCAACACTGAATCAGTGCTATTTGCACCGTCCACATTCACTAGCTCGTTCTTGTACGAAGGTCGGCCCCGCAAATCGTTCTCATTGGCAAGTGCTGCACAGCTTCAAGTTCAGCCAGGCGCGAACCAACAAGAAAATTCCGCGTTACAACGCGATATGGAGACTATGCGCGACTTTTTCTGGACGTTGTTCTCCAAATTGGATGCAATGCTTCAGGGTCATCGTGTTGTGCAGGAAGTAGCTACTTCCATTATGCAACGCGCCGATGCTAAGGATGCCGCGTCGGCAGATCGCGCATCGATGGAACTTGGCGTGCCAGCCTTGATCAAGGTCTGGCAGGCAGTTGAGTATGAATTGCGTGCGTTGCTCCACGACTACTTGTCTGAAGACACATTAGCGGTGGTAGAAGCTGCATCACATAGTGCTCCTTCCTTGAACGAACTGCTGCGTACACATCGATACGATCGCGATCGTACACGCAGCTTGTTCCGTATGGCGGATGTACGTAAACAGCCTGCAGCTCTGCGGAAAACCGAAGATGCAGTGGATGCAGCTTTGCGTACATTTGTCCCTGGCCTAGTCCATCAAGAAAACTCGCGGAATCATCTCACCTCCGATCTGTTAGTATCGGTGAACTCATCCGCGCGACCTGAAGAATACACAGGCGCAGGTCACCGACTCTTAGTCCGTCCATTGACATTCACAGTGTCAGTATTATTCCAACCGACACTTGCTTTCATTGCACGAGCAGCGCATATCTTACCACAAGATGCAGCAGGACCGAACTCGCGAGGATTCGGTGGGTTCCTTCGGGAATTTGTCCAAATGATGTTTTTGCCGATGCTTGAAGACAAAGTGCAACAGCTTGTCTCTTCTACCACCAGTGGTCCCGAGTCGTTCGCCGTGGAGAATGTCAAACGAATCGATGCACAAAAACCTGTGGTTCGATCCGCCGCACAGATGATCGCTTTGGTAGACAGCCTGTATACTATGCTGCAAGCTGCGCCCGTGAACCGTGCCTCGTATTCTAGATTGATTTTGGTGGTGTTGGTGGAATATTACGGACGATGCAATGAAAGATTCAAAGTTTTGGTATCGGAAGAGCTTGACCTCGGTGCACGACAGGCCACAGGGTCATACGTTCGTGCTGTGGTTTGGGCACAACGTCCAGAACTCTACAAGCTGCTCAAAGAAGCAGTCCAAGTAGATCGTGATTCGGTGCGTGGAAAAGCTTTGCGAAATGCCGAAGCCAAGCTCCAACGTAGTTATGCTACCGAGGCTCCAGTACATCGTGCTGATTTGATGACCTCACGCAAACGGCTCATGGCCTTGGGACATCTGCATGCAAGTGTACAGTGGATGCATCAGCATTTGAAGCAATTCCGAGCGATATCTGAATCTAGCTCGTCCGCAGATCAGGGATCCGAATTAGATCTCCCGTTGCCATTGAATGCTTCATTGATGGCACGTTTCCAAGACATCCCTGAAATGTATCGGAATCTCAGCCAAATGATTCTTATGACTCTCCGCACAGAGCTTCGTCTAAAGGCATTGCATTATTTGCAGCTGGCCTTCACAGAGGGGACTTATGTTGTGGATGCCAATGCTCTTGAGCCTGATGTTCATGTTCTTGATTGGAATAGCGACTTGACGGCACTGAACGAGATGTTGAAGGATACAATCTCTCTAGAACATCGGCAGTTTGTTCTTGATGGACTTGACGTATTTATGGATGGGATCATGGTGGATGGTGTACTCCAGGTCCGCTTAATCAATCGACATGGCGTTACAAAAATGATCCGCAACATCTTATCTCTTCAACAAAACCTGAAAAACCTCGTTATCTCTCCTCAGTTGGTCGACTTGGAACGTAGCCGAAAGTTTTGGGAATTGCTCTCTCGTGATCCTCAGCAATGGATTGGATCCTTACGGCAGTCGTCGCCTGCTCATTCCTTTGAACAGTACAAAGCCGCATTGGACTTGTGTATTGGGTTAGACCGCTCAGCTGCTGAGCCGAAAATCTCACACGGCCAACTCGTGAGGATGCCGTTTGCCGGCACATTACAACAAGGATCTGTTACTTTGCAGCAGTACAATGAAATGCTGATTGAGCTTCATAGCGTAATTGGATAAAGCGAATCACCAGCGCAAATGCAACAACCCTGGTTGCAACTACTTGTTAGACAGTAATTTTATAGACACATCCTACATGAATTTTCTTTATGAACCAACTGCCTACTTTTGACAATCGGCCTTTTAAAAGCAGAGCGGAGTCTGAAAGGCATAACTTGACTATTATATATCAATCCACGAGTTACTCGGAGCTTCTTTATGGAATGATGCACGACTACCGGCTCATATCTAGCTCTTCGAGACGACGACCTCGACTAAGCTCCATATCGCGTCGACTGCGAGCACCTTGTCCCTTGTTATCTCTGCGCATTTTTCCGCGGATGCCATTACCCATTCCAATGGGCGCACTACCACCCCACAGCACTTGTAATGCTGCTTTAACGACGTTCATTGCATTGGATGAGCCATACACGGCGGCGCTGAGATCCGTGAATCCAGCCGCTCGTGCGATAGGGTGGATCACATTCGGCACACGCAATCCAAAGCCAGCAGGGCGTGGGCGAATAACTACACGGGTTGCACCCCAGTGTCCTTCGACGCTGGTCTCCACGGTATTTGCACCGCTCTTTGCACGATGCACAGACACCAAGTCCATATTCTTCACAGCCGCATGGAACGCTTTTTTATTCGCGCGGCCTGCATTCATATCTTTACCTTCGCCATACCCCACAAGACCTTTTCCGTTCCCGGCTACTACCAATGAGTACCAGCTGGCAACACGGCCTTTGCCAGTCATATTCACAACACGTTTCAGTGTAATGTTGTAACGATGCAACGCTTGGACCTCCGCAGCAGTAAGCGGGGTCACGGAGCTTAAGTATGCTTCTGAATTGACTTCGTCGCCCGCTCCGCCACTTTGTCGCATCACATTTTGAATAGGGACCGGGGGCGTAGGGAACTGTCGATCGTCTACTTCGTTGTAAATCGCAACGCTCGCTCCGTATGGGTTGCGTGCATCCGGCGCCTTGTGTAAAACATTCGCACCATTTCCTTCCAATTTCTCATCACGAGCACTGAGTAGTCGTGGGAACGCTTCCAGATCCAGGCGAGAAAACATGATCGGTAACGCTTTTTGCATAGCACTAGGGGGTGGTTGCCGCTCGCGATCTTCTGGTGTTTTTACGGGTTCGTTCGAAGACGACGATTTCCAGCGCACAAGAATTCTTGGTGCATCACGCATGCGTCCCACCGTACGTTGAGCTAGCATCGTGAAGTGGCCCTTACAATACCTCAACGTAAACACTCTCACACGCTTCACAAGCTTCGCACGAAAAACGCTGGATGGAACTCCTCTTTGGTGCCTGGACCACGTGGGATGAGTCAGCACATCCACGCCGTTCGACAGGCAGCGCCTGATCCTTCTCTTTGTCGAGTTGGCAGCGAGGCGCAGGATATGCGCTTTTCGCGTGAGCAAGCGCCGGGGCCTGCCTCGTTGAATTTGTTGTCAAGTACACATGAACCTTTTAGAGAGATTACAGATAGTTCGTGGTCGTTGCCTGCGCAGCCTAGCCCTGTACACAATTACGAGCCTGCGCAAGAAACCAGCAAGTCCACCTCAGCACTGAATGCAGACTATGATCATGCCGTAAATGCATCTGGACCGGTCTCACAAGCTGCGAGCCAAACGTCTTTTGGTATGGACAGCACGCTCTCTTCCAAGTACGGTACGCTGGTCTCGCCGGCGTCCGACACCCGATTCTCTGCAGCAATGGCACTGACGCCCAACACGCTGACTATGCCTACAATCGACGGAAGTATCCCTCTACCATCTCCCAGTTTCCCTCGTCGGCCTATTTCCTCAGCTGATACACGATCTAATCGACGCTCGGACTTCTTGAGTGCGCCTACATCACCAGGTATTCAAGATAGTCTGCGTGGATTCCCTGCTGGAGCCGCGCTTTGGAATATTCGGAGCGAAATGAAGTCGCCACACAATGTCGCCGCTGCTGCCGCAAACGATCAACGTACGCAGTTGCATGTACGAAATCTACCCTACAGCGTACGATGGCAAGATGTAAAAGACCTTTTCCGTCGTGCCGGCACTGTGCTGCGCGCAGATGTGCATTTGACTAGTGAGAACCGCAGTTGCGGCTCGGGAACTGTGCTGTTTGCAACCGAAGAAGATGCCTTCCGTGCGATGGATGCACTGAACGGATACATGTGGCAGGGTCGCGTATTGGAGGTTAGCATGGAATCCGAGTCTCTGTCTCCTAGTCGACGCGGATTCCAGTCTTCGCATCAGGCAGAGCCCTCATCTGGAGTGCCGGCTCAGCGTGGACCTAACGCAAGTGACGAGACCTACTCGCGCCCAATGGCACAGCCATCGATTCCAGCACATGCTGCACATATTCATCACCCCTCATACCATCCGAGCCAACTGCCTTCCAATTCACTTCCTGATCAATCACAGGCGAATAGGACGCATGCACTACCCCCGATCCGTATTGCTCCGTACGTCTCCAACCGCAGCGAGTATCCAATGGACCTCAACTGGGGATCGACGCATTTGCCTCCCGCTGCTCCAGTCCAACATCCAGTGCTGCCATCCTTACCGTTTCCTGGGCGTGTATTGTTTATAGGAAACCTTCCATTCCATTGTCAATGGCAGGACCTAAAGGATTTGTTCCGCGCCGCGGGTAACATTCAAAGAGCCGATGTCGCACTGAATGCCGACGGTCGTAGCCGTGGGTTTGGCACAGTCTTGTTCGCCTCGCCAGAAGACGCACAGAATGCAGTCAGGCTTTACCACGGCTATGAATTCAATGGCCGCGCACTGAAAGTGCATTTCGACCGTCTGGCTCACTATGGGCCAGTGCATGGTGTCCCAAGTGAGCCATCTCAATACACTTCTGCGTTCGCAAAGCATACCGGCACTACTTCAGCACAGTCACAGACTCCAATCGGGTCATTGAATTCAGTCAGCCCCGTGCCTCAGACAAAATTGTCTAATAGCGATATGCAAAGTGGGTTGCCCTCCTTGTCGAAACCCTCTTCTCCGTTCCGGATTGAGTTTCCCACTGGGTCACTTACCAGCGAGAAAGGCGCTGCTGATCGTTACACCACCGACAACTCCAACTCCAACACACCAAAATTCACACACTCCGCTCTAAGTCTGCCTCAGTTGGCAAGTACCGAGCCGATGGAGGCATCATGGCCTCCTTCGCGTCTTGACAAATCCTCGATGCCCCCACGCTCCAAATCAGCTACTCGCCAAGAGCTTTCGTCCAACCAACAATCTGGAGCAGGAATCTCGAACCAACGCCATCCCGGTCGGATTGTTCTTCCACCAGCCCCCAACGCTGCAAACGGCATCAACACCAACACTATGTCCCAAGATATGTCTGGTTATCCGATGCACTCCTCTACCGATCTATCCACGTTATACCCGGACAAATCGCTGCAAAACTCGGACGTATGGGGCACTGCTTCTATGAGCCATCTACCTACCTCCTTCTTCCACTCTACTTACCCCCTACCGGATTCTGGCTCTGACCCCTCGTTCGACTATGTGCAGGATCCTAGACATGCACCTGCCGGATCTGCTACTCGATCATACATGTTTGGCACTGCCACCCCCTCGGAAGCCAACTCGGAATTACCGATCGCTTTCCGTCCTACGGCGAATCTGCCCCCAACGCCGCATTGGTCACAGCCGATACGAACCCGCGCTGAAGCCCCAATCTTTACACCGGCTGCCTTGGACGAACGCATACAGCAAACCCCTGGTGCAGCGCCCTATCGCCACGAACCAAACCCAAATGCTTTAGCCGTAGGAGGGATCGGCTCATTACGATCTTCATCTGTCTCGTCCCATGGATACCCGTTTCCGAACGTGCCTGTGGATACATTGCCGAAAACCTCGGTGGAAAAGCCGCGCGACTCATTCCCAGTAACGGAGCAGGTTGCCGATCCACAGGAGCTTAACGAAGGAATTGCAACACTCAACATCCATGCACAAGACAAACAAGCTTCGAATCAGGCAAAATCACCTTGACATTCCATGACCTGACTCAACTATTTACGCTAGCCAAATATTACGACTGAAATGTTCCTGAAAGATATGGACGATGTATATAGGTTAGGATTTACGTAGATGTCCGCCATTACTGCCTTTGACCTGGCACATCACAATTGATTCTTGAGAGATGGTATCCATGAACTGTTGCACGTACTTCCGCGTCGCCGGGATCGTCAGGAAACATCGGCTACGTGGTAAGTGTCATGCGACGTACCTCTCTCCGCCATTCTCGGATGCGGCTGCACCGATATCCACGGACTTTCGCGAGTTGGAAAAAATTCGTATCCTTTTCAGCCAGATGCGGGCGATGATGCGTGAAAAACACCAGAACGCATGGAGTCCGATGCGAATCGCGTGTCAAACACGCATCACACGTATTCAACAAGGCATCATGCGCTTGGTGATTAAACACCAGATCAGACATTAAAATGGTATCGTACTGATTTGGTGCAAGAGTAAACAATGTGGATGGATCCGATCCCCAGATGAATCCTTGTGTCTTGGTATGTTTGCAGGCGTTCTGATCGATGTTCAGCTGTAGAGTCTGGAGCAAGTCAGGATCCGGATAATCTGTCGCTATGACTCGAGACGCGCCTGCACGGTCTGCTGCAATAGACGGAAGGCCGGCAGCAGCACCCAGCTCCAGAATCACCCGTCCTGCACAGAATTTTTCAGCATGTTCTTGAAGATAATCCGCCATCACTGGCGCCGCATTCCATAAATGATGGCCCCATAGAGGATGACTGCCCACCAACTTTAGACTTACTTCAGTTCCATCATACAAATGCTGCAGCACCTCGGTCGGCGGCGGAGACTTTGGACGAAAATCGTCTGGCTCTTGAAACAGATCCCATTGATCCTCGTCTTCCCCCTCGCTTGCACAAGACGCAGGGCTCATCTCTGAACCTCGCACTATCGAAAATCTCTTAGCTGTGCAGCGTGGCGGAGTCCTCGCCAATCGGCTCGTTCCCTTAGCTAACTCTCCACGTGGTTACAATCATTGATGCATAATCAGATTACAACTTCAACCACGCGATGGTTGCTCGATAGAACCAAACGATTGATTCGGTGTCGATTTCAACGTGTGACACTCGAACTTTGACTCAGATTGCTTCGAGAATCAGGCCATTCTATGGCGTCAACCATGATGGACGTCCGCGGCTCAGTCTCGATTGCCTCCTCGCCACACCATGCCGCAATGCCGATCTCTCCTACCCCGTCAGCCGGCGATGTGGTGCAGCCAAGCAAGGAATGGGTTTTGCCTGCGCGCGGTAAACCTGGAAGAAAGCCAGCAGCAGAAGTGCCTCTGACTGTACGTATTTTGCAAACTGACATATTCTTAGAAACGTAAGGCACAGAATCGCGCTTCTCAGCGTGCATTTCGTGAGCGTCGGCAATCTTATCTTACGGAACTTGAGCAAAAGGTTAAGCAATACGAAGCTCAGGAAATCGATGCAAACATACAGATGCAAAGGATTGCTTTGCAGTGTCGCGAGGAAGCAGCGCAGCTTCGACAGAAGAACGAAGCACTGAACACTCGTTGTGAGCAGTTAGAGCAGCAAGTCAAGCTTCTCAAGGAACAACATGCTGATGTTGGCTTACAGTACTCCTCTAGAGGCTGTCTTCCTCCAAAGCATGAACATATTAGCCCGCCTCTGCGGGAAAATAGCAAACTGTCGTCCATGACATCTTCCAGCAGCTCGCAACCTATCTTGGGATGCAAACAGGAAAATACTCGGGTTCAATCCACTCCCTCTGACACATTCTCGCCCATACCAGCCGGTGTAAATGATAGCAATGTATCCAGTGAAGCAGAGGATATGAACTTTGATTGCGGATTCTGTCCCGATCAAGGCCTTTGTGTTTGTCGTGGTAAAGCTCAATTGCACTTGGAAGAAGAGCCCACAGACGCTTGGACACCTTCATCAAGTAAGAAAAATGTCGCATTCCTCACGAAGCCAAGCCCTGGTATACCTACTAGCTCCAGTGTTGCAAATGGAGTGCTCAGCAATGCCCTTCCTCTAATTCGCTCCGAAACAGATCGGACGCGTCTCTGGCCTACAACCTCGTCTATGACAAGTTCGATCGCCGACAGCCCTTGGAAACTACCAAATACACCTCTACGGCCTCGCGTTTCTAGGCTTGACTCGTGGTCAGCGACGCCTGCGTCGCAGCCCTTGAATGCGGTCCCAACCAAGCCCAGGAGTCTGAAACCAGCGAAACGTCTTTGGGCCGTGGAGTCTTTGAGTGCAAAGACGCCTACAACCTCAGTATCTGCGACTCATTCAACAACCAAAAGCACGAACCAGTCTTGTACTGGGGATCAGCGCACCTGTGCCGCTTGCCAGCAGGATCCGGCCTTGGCAGAGTTCTGCTCGGCTGTCACTCGAAGCGTTCGGGTGCCCACATCCACGCAGCGTGGCGTACCCCGTCCCGTAGCTGCGCCGAGCAAGTCGACGCATAATTCAAATCCAGAAGATACACGGGAAACTATACCGGATGCTTTCACTCGACTTCGCACTCATCCAAATTTTGATCGTTGGAAAAGCTCTAATCGCTTGGAAATGCTTGCAGAAGTTGTATCGCGTGACGCTAATGACAACGAAGATGCCACCGACAGTTCCGAAATTAAGCAGTCTGAAAGCGTGTCTGCAGAGCAAAGCACACCCAAAAAAGCTTCTGACATCGCACCACACGAAACGTATGCTGCTTCTCCAACACCGCTGTCTGAAAAGAGTGGCAAGTCCGAGGGCACTGTGAGCAGTTTTGACTTGCCAGGTAATTCTCAATGGCTAAAGAGTGATTCTGACTCTTCATCAAGCAATCATCCTGAGCCGCCAAACATGGACAAACAAAGCTCGTTCAGCTCTGCGAAACTGGACTCTTCGTCGACAGCATCCAGCAAATCTTCACCCTTGCGAGACTCTTTGTCACCCGCCCGGCGGTCTGCTACATCCACCCCTTCTGCTATGGACACGGACCTTCCTCCGTCGAAGCGAGCGAAGAATCATCGCGTCTACGTTCGTAGTGATGCAGTGTCAGAGGCATTAGGCATTTTGGATAATCCATCTGCTCGAAGTCAACCCCAGGAAGCTCAGGACTCGCAAAATAATCGGCCGTGTCCATGCCCGTGGGTCAATACCTCTTCACGACTTCCCTGGCCGCGCTAATGTCGGTCAAAAAAAGCGTTGAAAAATTCTACAAGCGAGATCGCGCGCTATAAATCAACTGGTTTTCTTTTGGGCGGTACGAATCATGCCAGTCATGTCCCATACCTGGCTCCGTGTTGTTTTCAGGCACATACGAGAAATCCCACTCACGCTCGGAGCCATCTGGTAAGAAGATAGTATTTCCATTGTATATTTGAATCCATTTTCTCGTAACGTCCCGTTGGTATTTGCTTACGCTGGCCGTTGGCGCTTTGATCGGTTGTGTAGCAATAGTAAAATCACCATCGCTCAGTAGCATTCGACCTAAAGCGATGATCGACGCTGCATGCGATACGAGCAGAACTCGCTGGACCCCCCAATCATCTAACCGGGCTTCGATAAGACGAAAGCATTCAAATACACGCTGATGCACATCCTGTACCGTTTCTCCCCGCGGATCTGGGTACAATAACGGTGTCCATCGTGGGGACACTTTCGGGTAATAAGGCTGCACATGCTCTGCCCTGCGTGGGCTTGGGTGGAGTCCGGTATCTTCTGGCCATACGGGCGGAAACCATTCCGCTAGGCCAGGTTCTACTACCAGCTCAACCCCAAGTCGCTCAACAGTAGGAAGTGCGGTGGTGATACAGCGAGAATACGGAGAACTTATAATTAGCTCAGGACGTTCATCCGCCGGCATCGACGCAAAGAAGTCTGCCAAGTGCCGCGCTTGGGCATCACCGTGTGCTGTCAAGGGAGGGTCACGAGCTACTTGAGCATCGTGATTGAAATGCGAAATGGCCATCCGAAACGCATGCCTAGCTACATATACCTTCTCCAAACCCATTGTGGACTCCACGAAGCCTCCACAAAGTATCGACGATGTCAGACGAGCAGATTGAGTCGTTCCTTGCGCGTTATGTGCCAAAAGTTGGAAAGTGGTTAACACTAAGCTTTGCACAGTCGCAAGATGGCAAGATTGCCGAAGCTGGAAAAAAACCAGTCAGAATCAGCGGCGATGAGAGTATGATGTTGACTCACCAGTATGTGGGGTAAACTGACATTAAGACTTCGTGCGCTGCACAGCGCGATCCTTGTGGGGATCGGTACAGTGCTGAGTGATGACCCACAACTGAATGGTACGTACAAAGGCCAAAGCTTACAGGCAAGTGCGCCTTGGACCCAGTGATGGGGGGAAGAATCCCAGACCGGTCGTTCTGGACAATGAACTACTTACCCCACTATCCAGTCGCTTACTTCAAAACCTCGCAAACGCCAAAGGCTCCGCGCCGTTGCTTCTTGCAGCCATTCCGAATCATGCAGGTGATTTATCGGAATGGCACCGTCGAAGGGAACTACTGATCCATGCAGGAGCAGAGGTTTGCTTGATCGAAGCCGACGAGAACGGCAATCTTACATGGTCGGCAATCTGCGCCAAGCTACGTGACCTACAGCTAGATTCTGTAATGGTAGAGGGCGGCGCGACGGTGATCGACTCCATCTTGAGGGCGAATACGAAACAGCCAGGAATCATTCAGTGTGCTATCGTCACAATCTCGCCGAAAGCCATCGGGCCGCAAGGCATAGGGTATGAGACTGAGTTGCCTCTCCAGCGGGGTGAGGGCTCTGGTCTGGTATTTGATGCGGAGATTCAACTCGGTCCAGATCGAGTCGCTGCTCTTAGAGGCATTTAGGTTGGTCTGCCTCGCAGAATACTAGCCACAAGTGTTGTAGCATCACCAACTCGAGCGCGTTTCTCAAACGTCAGCCGAGTCTGCTCCTGAAGGTCCTCGACGGACTGTTCAGGGCCAAGAGGAATACCACTCAGACCATGTTCTCGTAGATATATTTGGATATAACGTAGTTTTTCGTCGAAATCGTTCAAAGTAGTCATCGCATCAACTTCATGTCCAGGAGTTTGAGAACTTGATCAGCATACCACGTACATTTCGTCGAACAATCGATTGCCCGCCTGGAGTGTCTCTGGCAAAATCCGCGTCTGGAGCTCATGAAGCGATTGCTTTAGAGATTCAGTCGTGTAGATTGCTGAGTGGTTCATTGGCCTACTACTCTGCCCAGTCACTTGCCCTACCCCCTCAAAGGACAAGCCAGCAGGCACTCCCACTTCAGCAGCGCTTGAGGATGCCATTCAATCTGTAGCCAAAAGCTGACTAAGTCCGAGGTTCGTTTGCTAAGATGGGCTACGACGAGGTCCAGCGCAAGGCCGAGCCGCCTGTGCGCGTACCACGGGCTACATTACCAGATTTACGGCAAGAACAGTTCTTTCTTACGACAATCCGTCGACACGTCGAAGTTCACGATACACAGGATGATGCTTTAATACTTGAGAGCGAGTCCAAGACACCTTGGCAAGGCATAACCAACATAGCATGGTAAGCTGCGAAAGATGCTGATGGCAGGCTACCTCTAGTCTACACGCTTTTTATGGAGCAATTCATCTCGCCAATTTGGCAGGGAATGCTATGGGGCTTAGGCGGTGTGACTTTGACGCATTTCCGGCAACTTTATGCAATTGGCCGCGCACGCAATATGCGTTCGCCAACTGCCCAAGCAGCTACCATTGCTAAAGAAGCTGAAAAGACTGCGCCGATGCGAGAGACGATCGGTGCTTGGATTGCGCGACTTGGCCTTACCCGGTTATTTGTATAGTAGATAGGATAATCACGACGATGTTTCAGCCTTTACACGCTCGGTACACGCCCATAGTTCACGAAGCATAGGGGTACAAGCCTCAGTAAGCTCATCGTCTGATTTGGTTGCATTGCGTTGCATGCATGAGTCGTAAGCCCGAATCGCAGGACCGCATTGCTCTTTCACAGCTTGAAGCAAGGGTACAGCACGAGCCGCACACTGGCCCAATGCTTGTTGGGTCTCAACACATTTGCTTCCATCACCCTTGTTCGCGACAATACACCGCTCAAAGTTGGCTGAATTAGCAAAATCCACATACCCATCTCGGTAGCGCAATTGCGGCCAACTGTCTCCATCGCGTTCTCCATCTTGATGGCGAGTGGAGGAAAGAACGGACACCAGGACGAGATTTTGGTCTAGAATGACGAGTAGCACGGGTGATGCAGCGGTACGAAGACGCCTGGTCGGTACTTCGCTGAAGATGTACTTTGATCTGCACCGTACGCAAGAATATGTGAAGGAGGTCGTTGAGTGTATGAATCAAGTCCAGGACTTTCCACCACAGGACTCGTCTGGCCGGCAGGCTCTGGATCTGTTCCTTATTCCGGATTTCGTCTCGTTGCTTAAGACCGCGGAACTGGTACGAGACTGCCGCGCAGAATTTTGGATAGGGGCTCAAGACACCTTTGACCAGGATTCCGGTGCGTTCACTGGCGAGGTATCACCCAAAACTTTATCTCAAGCAGGGTGTCACCTGGTGGAGATTGGACATGCGGAGCGTCGAAGGCTTTTCGGTGAGACAGACTCGGAAGTGGCCAAGAAAGCAGCTGCTGTGATACGCAACAATATGATCCCTCTTGTGTGCGTAGGCGAGGTGACATATCCCGGTCAAAATACGAAGCTGGCTGTCAACGAATGTTGGCAGCAGATCCAAGGCGTGTTCGAACTGGTACCAGCCGATAGTGAGGTTGTACTTGCTTACGAGCCAGTATGGGCTATCGGTAAAGAGAAGCCGGCAAGTGCCAACCATATCGTGGCAGTGACGCAAGCGCTGCGTTCACGAGTGCTCTCTGAATGCCCTAATCGTAAAGATGCGAAGCTGCGTATCATCTACGGCGGATCAGCACAACCTGGGATGTTTAATGATATACAAGAAGGCGTAGATGGCTTGTTCCTTGGCAGGTTTGCGCATGATGCTAAACAATTTGTGCAGACTCTTCAAGAGGTATATCAAGCAAGTCGATCGTGAGGTAACGAAAACAACCAGTCTTTATACGCCGAGTGCATTTGATGGACACGAGCAAAGATTAACGCAGGATTCTTCATCAAACTCGGACCTCCCTCGCTGTTTGGCAATTGTAAATCATGCCATTCATGATAGTAAGAGAGCATTGCCTGAACGACATCTGCAATGACCACATTTGATACATTAAGCCCACCGAGAAATTTTACAATAGCTGGCGGTTCATCAGCTGAGGAGCCATTGAACACTACAGACTCGATCTTGACAGACGCGCTGGGCAATAGTACAGCCGAAAGATACAAGCTGGCGATAGCCGTCACATAGGGTGGATAAAGCAACGGCAATGTTGTGCGGTAAATATCGTTCGTCACCAGCCATGTCATTTGGTAGAGCTGCTTTGAGTATGTTATGGTATCGTGTGCATTCGATGGAGCATTCCCTGAAGATGAGTCCGCGCCATGGTTTCCTTCGCCGGATTCGCGCTCTTTCGATTCGTGGAATAAAGCAGCACTGCACGCGTCACACAGTCGTTGCAGTATTGGGTAAGGGTGAAACACAATCGCGTCGTAATCCAGCTCCTCCAGCAGATAAAACTCCATCTCGGCCACCAAAGGTATACAATTCGATAGCTCGAGATATCCCATATCCATAAACATCTTGGAGGCCTCCGCACATACAGCTCGTATGCGTACAGCGGTCTCCTCGACCTTCGAAGCCAGATAGACACATGTCGTAAGCAAAAGAAAGGGATCTGTGCTAGCATATGTGTTTCTGCTGTAGAATCGGTGGAAGTAAACGCTGGCCGTTGCAATTACCCTCTGCCGCAACTTCAATCTACTGCACAGCAAAGTGATTGCTGCATGAGCTTCTCACGCACCCTGACAACACCACGTAGCAACCGCTAATACGTCCCTTTTCGGCGCAAATCTCGCATCTTCGTCGCGAATCGACTCAAGAACAGACCGCTCAAGCAGCCACCGATTGCTTCATTACTCAAGTCACTTACCATTGCGACGAACTCCAATAATTGGCCGCCATGCACGGTCCTTCTCAACCTCGACGTTAGCAAAGTGGAGGAGCGACGATGCCAACGGCGAAGCGGACGCTCAGCCAAGCGTCACTGGCGAGTTTCGTAGGAGCTGAACGTCCTGTGTTGAGAAAGCATAAGGAAAATGAAATAGACGAAGATTCAGACTTGAAAGCTGCTTTAGCTGCAAGTCTTGCGCAGATTCAACCCAATACCGTCTGTCCATTATGTGGGGAGGCGTTTCCGGCAGATATTATTCAACGGCATGCTAGTCGATGTGGCGAAGCAACTGCCGACGATGATGTTGCTCCAACTCCTGCTCCTCCTAGTGTTTCAATCAAAGACATTCCTAAAAAGTCTCCGCAGACAGCCACTAGGTCAAATGATGCAGAACATGCTACCAAGCGGACCGACATCGAACGGAATAATGAGCAAACAGCACAGCCAACAGATTTAACAAGTAAGGATGACCTGTTTTTAGGAATGTCTGACGATCTGTATTCTGATCAAGTCGACGACATGCTCGCGATGAAACGTGAGCAGGATCCGGATGAGAGTCTGAGTGGCGAACCTACTCGAATCAAAGCAGAAAGCAGCCATCATATCAATGAAAGTCATTCTGGAATGAGAAGTCTTGCATTCTCCGATTCACAGCTAGGGACTTGCGCCAATTCTGAGGATTGGGCCACTAACCCATCTCCGGACTCTAAAGTAAAGACAGAATTCAATCAATCAAGTGGTAAGTGCGATCCAGATAGTACTGCCCACAATGCCTTTGAAGTCAAAGAGGAATCAGTGGGGCTTGAAAATCCTTATATGGAAACGAAGCAGTCTCCAAGCGCTTCACTTAAGACCGAGTCAGGACTCAGTTCGGATTCGCAACCAGCTTCCAAGCCGTCATTCTTCTCTAAACTACTTGCTAAGAAACCGTCTGAAGCGCCAATCACTTTGAAATCGCGCAACGCAAGAGGCGGAATACGGAAAGTTCCTTTCTACAAGATATTAGAAGGAATGCCGATCTCTGTCGACGCATTTTCCTTTGGCGCAATCGAAGGTTGCATCGCCTATGTCTTGACACACTTTCATGCAGACCACTACGGTGGATTGACTGGCAAATGGGATGCTGGTCCTATCTACTGCTCGCCAGCGACTGCACGCTTGGTATGTACTAAGCTAGGAGTCAAGAAAGAGTATGTAAATGTCCTACCGATGCACGAACCGACTCTGCTCCCTGGCACGGGTGTGACTGTGACTTTGATCGATGCGAATCACTGTCCTGGAGCATGCATCATGGTTTTCGAGGGACACCAAACTACTCGTCCAGATGCACCTATGCGGACCTATCGGTATTTACACTGTGGTGATTTCCGTGCATGCCCCCAACAATTGATGCATCCAGCGTTGCAACGCGGCGTGGACATCGTTTATCTTGATACCACCTACCTGAATCCTCGTTACTGTTTCCCAGCGCAGCCAGAAGTAATCAATGCATGCGTCGATCTGGTGCTGAACACCAAGAATGGCGAAGTTGTCTCCAAACGCCAAGGGATTCTATCTTGGGCGTTTGCCTCCCGTAAACCGTCTGATGATCCAAGCGACTTGCTTGTAGTGGTTGGCACCTACTCGATTGGAAAGGAGCGACTGGTTTTAGCATTGGCACAAGCTCTACATACCTCCATCTACTGTATTGACCAACGCAAGTATCAAATATATGCCCAGTTGCAGGACCCTGAACTAAATTCACTCCTGACTCGCGATCCGACACAAGCTCGCGTTCACGTCACAAATCTGTTTGCTCTGTCCCCGTCTACGCTACGTGCTTGGGCTGACAAGCTACGTTCACAAGGCATGCCTATCTCGCAGACCATGGCGTTCCGTCCTACAGGTTGGACTCATCGCGGAACGGATCGTGGAATCTCTCCTGATGTGCCACTCGCCTCACAAGTCGCCAGGATGGTCCCTAATTCCTTCCACAGATCGGAGCTTAACACTACTCGTGATAGCACCGAAGATACCCAAGTATATGGAGTCCCCTATTCGGAACACTCCAGTTTCTACGAGCTGACTGCATTCATGACATCCTTACCGCATCATCGCATTATTCCAACGGTCAACGTAGGAAGCGAGACATCCCGCAATAAGATGCGTCGATGGACGAATGTATGGACGCGTGCAGCACAAAGACGACCAGAGCAGCCACCATTGATCGAGGCGCGCTCCAAGATGTATTGGTAGAGAAAAGATATGTATAGTGATGAGATTAGTTCGCTAAACCTACGAAAATAATATTGCTAAGATAGGAGTCTTTGCCGTTCATCTACCAGAGCAGAATCACGCACTAGTCTACTTATACGGCCAACTCGGACTTAGTAGCAGACTGAAGCTGTGCCTCGTAAGGCTTGAGAGCCGGTTGCACCCACTTTTGCAAGAAGCTATCCACTTGCTCGGGCGCTCGGCCGGTAAAGCTCTTTGGGTCGAGCAACTGGTCAAGCCGCGGCACGATAGGAGCGAAGTACGGATCATTGCGGATGCGCTCAATCAAATCGTTCTCTCCTCCTTCCTCCTTGACAACTCGAGCAGCTTGATGAGACAAGACACGAATGTGCTCATGGCATTCTTGACGGTCGCCGCCTGCACGGACCATAGCCATAATCACGTTTTCAGTTGCCATAAAGGGCAGTTCGGCGTCGATGTGTCGCTTGATGATGGCGGGATACACAACAAGGCCCTCGGTAATGTTTTGCAATAAAGCCAATAGCACGTCAGCGGTCAGGAACGATTCAGGAATCGATAAGCGTCGGTTCGCACTATCGTCCAAGGTTCTTTCCATCCATTGACCACCATGCGTTTCACGTGCATTGTTCAGAGTATTGCCAAGCCAGCGTGCTAAACCACAAACTCTCTCGCTGCGCATAGGATTGCGTTTGTATGCCATGGCACTCGAACCTATCTGATCCTTCTCAAAAGGCTCCTCAATTTCCTTCAGATGGCACAGCAAGCGGATATCGGTTGCCATCTTCAAAGCAGAAGCAGAGAACGAGGCTAGTGTCGAGAGCACATCGATGTCAATTTTACGAGGGTACGTTTGTCCCGTAACAGGCAATGCAAAGGGGAATCCAAACAATTCCGTCACGCGGTCGTCCAACTGTTCCACTTTCTCATGGTCTCCGTCGAACAATTGCAGGAAACTAGCTTGTGTTCCGGTGGTGCCTTTTACACCGCGGAATCCAAGGTCATCCCTTGCGCGCTTCAAATTCCGCAAATCCCAAAGGAAATCTTGAATCCACAACGTTGCACGCTTACCGACTGTGGTGAGTTGCGCAGGCTGCATATGTGTAAAGCCCAGAGTAGGCAGATCCCTATACCTCTCTGCAAACTTGCTCAACCGCTCAATTACCACAGCAAGCTTCGGAAGCAGGAGATCAAGCCCACGCCGCAGAAAAATCAAGTCGGCATTATCGGTAACATAACAGGAGGTTGCTCCCAAATGAATAAAGGGAGCTGCAGCCGGTGCGACATGTCCAAACACATGCACATGAGCCATAACATCGTGTCTTCTCTTCTTCTCTTCCTCAGCAGCAAGCTGCATCTGCTCAGCATCCAACGTAAGATGCGATTTCATCTGATCAATCGCTTCTTGCGGAATGGGCAAGCCGAGCTCCTTTTCTGCGATAGCAAGGTTCAGCCACAGCTCACGCCATGTTCCAAACCGCGTCGCATTAGAGAACAGCGAAGACATCTCTTTGCTAGCATAACGGCTAGACAGCGGTGATTGCCAGGTATCCAACGAAGACATGGTTTAATTAACGAAATGCAGCGTAGCGTCACGTGGAGACGCCGTGCAGAAACGAAAGCATTTCTTTTCGTCGGCCATGATGAGTGAGCAGAAAGGTTCGTTGTTGAAGAGGTGGATGGATACGATGATGAACCATAACGTACCAAATTACATAAAATTTGTCTGTATTCACAATGGAGAAGAATTCTATGCAATTAGTTTCAGCCTTGTCTGAATATCCCACCCACCTCAAGCCGAGTTCAGTAAAGCTAACCTGCAGAGTATGTACTGAATACGGAGCAAACAGGATGAAAGATATCCGATGGGCGGACTGCAAGGTGTATACCCAGACGCAAGTCTGCCGTGACACAGTGTACAAAGTGTCATATGCGGTCGTGGTGTATGCCGATGTAGATTCATCGGTTGCTGACTTGCTCCTTTTCTTTGTCTAACGTGTGCTAACCTACAGACATGTCTGAAACACCTACATCTTCTACTCTGCGCAATTCTAGCTCCGAGCCTGGCTCCTCAGCCTACGCACCATCTTTCCTTGTCGAAGAATTCAAGAGGCAAGGCCAATTCGATCAAATCCGTAAGCGAATCCTACAAGAATTTCAGCAAAGTGGGCATTACCCAGGCTTCCTTCAGCAGGCTGAAGAATCTATGCTTCGCTTCGTTGAATCACACGCGGATCGACTCGTGTTCCGCGATGCACGCCTTAGACATAGCGATCTAATGCGTGAGCTGGATCAGAATCCTTTGCTTGATCAGCTGGTAGAAAACATAAGCCAGCAGCCGAATTCAGCTGAGATCGCCGCTGACCCAGCCAAGCCTGCTCTGCTTGGACAGCACTGCTCCACTGCCTATGACATTCGTCAGCAAATCCACGCTATGGTTCAAGCTGAGGATGCGAAACGTGCAGCCGAAAGTGCTGATGGGTAATACAGCGACTATAATATATGTACCACAGACTATACCCTATGATTTCTCTTTTTGGAATGCAAGAGAAATCGAGTTGACGCAATGACGTTCGTCCGTTGGCGTCCCAAACTTTTCGCCATAGAATACATGGCCGAGATGGCCTTTGCAATTATGACATGTAATCTCTGTGCGTTTCTGAATAAGCATCATTCTCACATACCATTCCGAAGGAGAAGTCGTCATGACGATCAATCGCTCCTGGGATCGCGTCAAAAAATGCAGGCCATCCACATCCACTGTCGAACTTCGTGGTACTTTTGTACAAAGGAGCATCACATCCTGCGCACGTATATACGCCAGAGTCGTAATGTTTGTTGAACTGTCCTGTACCGGACATTTCTGTGCCTTTTTCCCTCAGGATGCGAAACTGCATCAGTCACACGACATACCTGTTCGGGCGATAAAACCGCGCGCCACTCGCTTTCTGTTCGCGACATTGCTTTGGATTGCGTAAATCGACTTGATTATACTTCTAAACTTACACCGTGGCAAAGCGGAATGCGAGAAGACTAGGACGCAGCCAACGCATGCGGTGGCAACACAGCAAGAATAGACTAACTCACAGGCCTGTCGACCACGTGGAAATACATCTGGCGCTTACCTTGTCGAAAGGTCCCCACAAATATCTACATGTGAGCTGTAGCAAGATTGAATTGGATGTGGATCGTGTTGATGACTTGAAAGTTGGCATAGACTATAGTGATAACAGGAATACACAGCTTTCTGACCATTTAATCTATCCCAAATTTGGCTTTCAGGAAGTCCGTAAAGCGTTCTGGTTCGCATACTGCTCGATGGCTCGTTCAGAATGATACTAGAAAGTAGCTACATTTTACTTAGATTTCTCGGTGCTAGAGCTCGACTCAGTGTGCATTTCTCCGTCCTTCTGGCCCTGTCCACTAGATAGAGAGTGGGACTGACCAGTGTTGCGCTCATAATTTTCGAGATTCTGCTGATATTTTCTACGTCAGTCAAACGTAACATACGTCTTGAGATTCTTGGACTGCTTTGCAAGGAACTCCATAGGATTGAAATCTTGCTTAGGTTGTTGGTCGCTCATGGTGTCTTAAGAGATGCAACTCTACTCCAGAGATGCACCGCTTTAGAAATGTAGGTTTGTGGAGGTGGCGGACCCTGCTTGCCAGTCGGTAAACTGAGTATAAGGATGCGACATCTTTTTACGGTGTTGTTGCTGCATATATGGTGTCTCTATGTTCTGGGGAGTAATGCCAAAAGCTCGCGTGATGATTCGCCTTCTATATACAAGAAAGTATTGATGGAAGACATCCGGACACTGACATTCTATCGAAATCGTGACACGATCTCGAGGCGCGGTGACACTTTGCCGCAGCTGCAGTGCAGTGGTGCGCCCTGTGCTCGTTATCAGCCGGATGTCATACAGTGCATTCATCGAGGCGATCGCCAATGGAAAGTAGGTGGTCTCGCTAACACAGTGTGAGGCTGCGTTGCCTTCGACAATCAACTTTGGCGCTATACAGGTATCTTGCGAGGGCTGGAAGAGCGACCAAGATAAGTATGTGGTCCAGGGATCATGTCAACTCCAGTATGATCTCGTGAATTCAGCAGCGAGCGGAGAAAGAGGCTGGGTCTCGACTCTGTTCCTGATCGTTTTTTGGAGCTTCTTTATTTACATTCTTCTTTGCTGTTTATACTCCTGTCTCGCGCCTCGCATTAACCCTGAATATGCAGAGGAAAACGGATATGACGACGCCCCTCCTCCTTATCCCGGAGGTGCACCGAAGCCTTCATCACAGCAACGTGGCGCGCCTGTAGGCTTCTTATCAGGTTTGGGTCTGGGAGCTTTAGCAGCGCGGCTCTTCGGTCCAGGGCGCCAGAATCGAACATTAGAACCTGGGATGAATTACGGCACTATGCCTTCCTATGGCCCTTATGGAGCAACGGGGTATTACGATCAATTCCAGTCAGACCGTTACGGCTCAAGTACATCAAATGCGGCCACCACAAGCACTAGTGCAGGATATGGCGGCACAGAAATCCGATGATCGATTCAATACCATAATATACATTTCCTTTCATACCAATTTTTCGTAGCATCATTCTAGCCAATCCATATTCCTCCACATCTTCTGGCAGCCCTAGCATGGTCCAAGTAGGGATTTGGTGTTGGGCATATGCGCTGCTTTTCGTTCTAAACCAGCTCGGCGTGTGTGCGCTTGAGCCAAAAGATTTTGCCAGATCCCTATTGAACTCAAAGAAGTCAGATATACAATTTGAAAAGAACAAGACTATTGGTGAATCAGAAGCATTGCGTTTGTTACATGGCCAATTTTTACCAGAACCCGACGTTGTTCTCGCCGACCCTGCGTTGGGAAACATCACGTTGATGTTTGGCGATAGCGCAAAGTATGAGTTGTACAAGATCACCCCGAGGGAATGCTATCTGTGCCGCTTTCCGCCCAAGGCGGAGGTTGAGAAGGTGATCGAAAAGCAGCATGGGCAAGCACTCAGCGTCGAAGACCAGCACGAAATCCTCACAGACGCAATAAAAGCTCTGAAAAAGCTACGAGGTACTTGTTTGAGCTATTTTCAAGGGTATTTTGCTTATGAGTTTTGCTACAACTTCCAGATTAGGCAACTTCCTATAAGCAAGCATTTACAACTCAAAGCTCAATCCTCCGTCATGTCAGACGCTGCAGATCCAGCACACAATATCTATATCCTAGGCAAATGGAAGCAGCAGCTTGAATCTACCTCGAAATCTCGGACCTCGTTGGAACACCACCGCGATCGCTCAACTTTAAGTGCAAACACTTTACCCAGCAATCTAGATCAGGAAGTGCAGATACTCTCAACAGACCAGCATCTCGTCCTTGAACAGATTTGGTCTGACGGTACAATCTGTGACTTAAATGGTGTTCCACGTACAACAGTTGTCAAAGTACGTCGCCACGCTTACGCAGTACATGTGCGTGTCTCCCAATGCGGATCATCACCACATCGATTCAATCACCGAAATGCAGTCCTGCAACTAGTAAGCTCAGGAAATTGACACAGCGTTATAAATATACATACACCCGCATTATGTGTGATACCTGCACTCGCACCACAGCCCAAAACTACAATTTACCCCATACAATGTCGGCTAGTGACCCCCGACGATCAGGAGGTACGAAAGTCTTATCTTAAAGAAATTAATTTTCATCGAGTCAAGCCGCACTCAGAACAAGACAACGCCCTCGTTTATCAATTGGAAAATGGCAAGCTCGACGAACCGTTGGAGTTCGATATGTCGAATGCTCTGGAAAGCGACCAAGAATCCGTTCTAGTGGACCGGCTCAACGCACTGGATCAAGACGACAAAGTGAATAGCGCGATCCAGGACATTATTGGACATATTCAATCTCGAGCAAAATCCCAGGAATATACTGCGTCAGAGGATCTGGAACCAGTGGACAACAAGGCGCAAGCCACTTCACATACTGAAACAGAGCGCATGGCGTCAGTCGACGATACAGACCGCATCATTCAGGTGTTACTGAACGCAATAAAAAAATCCAGTTCTCCAACCTATGAAGCACAGACCGATTCACAAAGCACATCATTCATCTCACATACCACAAAGAACAACCCTACCTCAACACCCAACCACGACGAGTTGTAATCCATAGATTTCGTTTAGCGTCCGTGCGCAATTACGACCATCTCCACAATGGCTTGGCGTTGTTCAGGGAAGACCAATGCTGAGCTGGTAGCAAACATGCAGTCAGCAGGCCTGGTTCATTCTGCTCGAGTTGCCAAAGTATGTATATTACTTACCGAGGCAATGGCTCAGGTAGATCGTGCAAATTATATCCTACCACAGTGGCGATCCAGGGCGTATGAAGATTCACCTCAACCCATCGGTTGCAACGCCACGATCTCAGCACCCCATATGCACGCTCACGTTGCAGAACTACTCCTTCCGTATCTGAATCAAGGTAGTTCTGTCTTGGATGTAGGATCAGGGTCCGGCTATATGCTGTCCATCTTTCACCATCTTACTGATTCTGAAGCTGACAGGCGCGGCCACGTTGTAGGAGTCGAACATATTCAAGAGCTGGTCGACTTTAGTCTCGAGAATCTTCGCAAAGATGGCTTAGCATCAGAACTACAATCTGAGAGGATTACCGTGTGTGCAAACGACGGTCGCGACGGTACGCTATGGAATTGACAATAGGGTATCCACCGAAGGCACCGTATAATGCAATCCATGTTGGAGCAGCTGCACCTACTTTACCTGACGCGCTTGTTGACCAGCTTGCACATCCTGGGCGACTGATCGTTCCCGTGGAGAACCCAAGCACAGGTACACAGTACGTTGCTTAAGAAATCTAATGAAAAGAGACCTAGTACAAGTGGATAAAGACCGTGAGGGGAATATCACCAAAACCATTTTATTTGGTGTGATGGTATGTACAGCGACTTATCAAGTATGTACCATTGACCGATGCGCACTCGCAACAAAAAATGTAGCATGATTAAACTCTCGAAATTTTTTAGGTACTGAAAATCCGTCTATATTTGTCATCTTCATAACGATAATATGCATAAGAATGGTATTGCTTTACCTGCTATGCAAATAAGCGCCCCAAATGAGTTATGCACAACTACCAAAGCCGTTGTAGCACATCTGATGCCGTTCAATATCGATTACACAGGCCCTGCACCCATCGATACGTATTTCTTGTGCGACAAAGCTGATTCGCAATCTGGTGCACCTGGTAGTGCAGTGGCTGCATTTCGTGGTCGGAAAGTGCATGGATTGAAACTGGATCTTCCATCAGGTTACAAACTAGGCTTTTTCAAGTTACGAGAGATAGAGAAGTCCCATGATCAGAACATTGCGCCAAACCGGCAGACCACAAGACCAGAGATGCGAACTGTCACACCTCCCATACCGATACGCGGGTCTCGTTTTTCTATGAGCGACGACGAAGAAGAGGCGCAAGAGCCCGATTTCACCATGCAAGTACAAGATCGGAATTCTACAGTTGGTTTTGAGTCCGGCCCTTCCCAGGGCCCAGCATTATTACTGAATCAATTTACGCCGGCTGAACAAGATCTCCACCTAGTTGCTTCCGCTGGTCAATCTCTATGTGTCTGGAATCCTGATGGCCCTATTGACGCAGGAGATGATGTATATATTCGAACATGCCGAGAATGGCTGTCTAGTGTAGCTACTGCAGTACGTAACATGTTACTGACGCAGCTGCATGATTTCTCACTATAACGAAAATTCAACTGGATCGATTATGTGTATCATAGCTCTCAGCAATGTCAAGAGTCTAATATTGAGTTCAAATAATTATCAAGGAGCTAAGATAGGACGTGCTAGCACAATGCATGCACCGGGGCGAGGAGGGAGAAAAGGCTTTAGTAGTTGTTACCGTATCCCCCTTGGCCGCCGCCGTAACCACCTTGGCCGCCGCCGTAACCACCTTGGCCGCCGCCGTAACCACCCTGGCCACCGCCAAAGCTGTCAGAGCCGCCGCCGTAGCCACCTTGGCCGCCGCCAGAGCCGAAGCGGTCGGATCCGCCGCCGTACCCGCCCTGGCCACCGCCAGAGCCGAAGCTATCAGAGCCACCACCGTAGCCGCCTTGACCACCGCCGGAGCCAAAGCTATCAGAGCCACCGCCGTAGCCACCTTGGCCGCCGCCAGAGCCGAAGCGGTCGGATCCGCCGCCGTAGCCGCCTTGACCGCCACCCAAGCTGTCAGAACCGCCTCCGTAACCGCCCTGGCTACCACCAAATCCACCCTGGCCGCTGTCACCGCCGTGGTGTCTGTGATGGTGTCCGCCGCTTCCAATGCCGCCGCCGGAACCGAAGCTGTCAGAACCGCCGCCGTAGCCGCCTTGACCACCTCCCGAACCGAAGCTATCAGAGCCGCCGCCGTAGCCGCCTTGACCGCCACCAGAACCGAAGCGGTCGGAGCCGCCGCCGGAGCCGAAGCTATCAGAGCCACCGCCGTAGCCGCCCTGCGCGCCGCCAGAGCCGAAGTTGTCGGATCCGCCGCCGTACCCGCCTTGGCTGCCGCCGTACGAGTCGGATGAGCCGCCGTACCCGCCGGATTGGTTGTTGTTTCCGCCACCCATCATGTTGTTCACAAAGCCGCCAACGCCGCCTTGGTTGCCTCCTGGTTGGTTACCAGACATTTTGTCGGTCACCTTGTGAAGGAGGTTGTTAGCGAAGCCACCTGTCGGTCAGCGTTCTAATAATTCAGTCTAGTACCCACCACTTTGCTCGCCTTGGCCGTTGCCACCAGTCAAGTTGTTCAAGAAGTTGGACATATTGATGATATATTCAAATAGATTTCATGCTATAGATCTTTATATACTCTCAATTAAGTTGCCCGCAGTGTCCCGTCAACTGCTGGTGTTTCCCCGCGTTGTTCTGATCTGTTCCGTGCGTTTAGAAACGTGCACAGGCCAACACTATGCATGCTTACAAATACACTGCCCCACTGATGTGATCGGGCGAGGGCGAGACTGTGTTGGTAGGCATGGCAGGGTCTTAGGGAATCAGGAAATATCATGACGAGTGGTGGATTGAAACATGTTTGATTCCCGAACAATTATTACTGTTGCTGAAGATAACCAGTGTTAGCTCTGTATCGGTAGCAAACACTCATGAGATTGGCATGATATTAGCAATGCCACTTGCTTCTTCTGGCCGGATCGACTCCAGAGCTGTTGCACCTGTGTCGGGGCCGCAACCGCAATCATAAGTAGAATTTAATAGACGGCAGTCAAACTCTGGCTTGCCTAGCCGCTCGTTGACAGCATTGTGAGCCCCACATAGCCACATAGCAGCGTTATGTCTTGATAGCACTTGCGGAGGACGTTCCTCGAGCAATTTCTGGAAGTGTGCAGCACAGTCACCACACGGGTATAGTTTTGAAAACATGTAGAAAAAGGTCCGCAGGTCTTCAGATTGTTGCTTTGTTGGCTGTTCAGGGAATCGGAGAGTCATTGTATGGAGGAAATGCCAAGTCGCTCGGCCTAGTTCAGCTCTACCGGTCAGAAAGGTGCGTTACGTACTTAGCGGTCGCGTTGGTCATGTGTGCGGCATATGCACCTTCAACAGACGCCTCTTCAGCGAGACTTGCCGTTTTTACATCGGAAATGGGTTCTTTAGTAGGGGCGGTAGATTTTGTGATTGGCTCATATGCCATATTCCATAGGTTCGAGAAGCCCTTCATGACATTCGATACAATCGGCCCGTGCCCTTGTTCTTTCTGGGCTGGAAGGTTGCCATGTTGATAGGAATCTGCAGCGTACCATTCACCAGTCGTAGGATCGCGGACAAGACCACTGCGCCTCTGAGATAAGTATACAAACGACGGTACGGTAACTAGCACGACGGCCAGTAAGAAAAAACGCAAGAATCGTGAGGACATCATACACATTCACGAAGCAAGTTGTACAAAAAATTGGGCTTTCGCTACGAAACGTTGTGGATGTGGAGGTCAACAAGCTGCCTAGGCTACGGAGTGAAGCGAGGAGAGTGTTGGACTTACGGCTTCGTCACTATACAGACTTTGCACCGAAGCAGCTTGTGCCTCTGTGATAAGCCTCATAACACTTTCTCTCGTCCATGGAGCATTGTTGAGCTTGCGCATACCAGCCAAGATGGTTCCAGTAAATGTGTCGCCAGCTCCGGTAGTGTTGATCGGTAGTAATGGATCCAATGTATGTGCGGGTGCATAGTAGACACTTGGGTTAGAGTTAGGAATCGTTTGGGGATATTGTCTCCAAATACACAAAACGCCAGACTTTCCAAGCTTAGTGAAAACTGCCTCAGCAAGCTCGAGTACAACGCTTGCGTCCTCTAGCACCTGCTGCAAGTGGTCAGGAAGTTGCACCTCGTTAGCACGCAAGTCAGTACGTGTAGCATATCCTTTCAATCGCATGAGATCGGCCATATGAGATACTTCTAGAGAATTAGGAGTGATCGTATGGACTCGGTAATACTGGCCGAGAAGTGCGTCAACTAGTCGACCTGCTTTAGCAATTGACGTAGGTTCATACAGCATGGGCACATTGTGGTTGGCGCACAATCTAGTCAATTCAAGCAAAGATTCGGCTTTCATATTTGCATCTGCAGCAACAGCTTTGAGATTAGGAGAAAATTGCCTAGCAAAAATTCTTGCGACTTGGTTCGGACTCAGAATGTCTTCAACTGTGCTCATATCTGCAACGCCGGTCACTAGATTGCCTTCCTCATCTAGTACCAAATTGCACACGGGAGTCGGAGTGTCTTTTGTAATTAGCGCATTATCGATTTGTAGATTCCTGTGTTTGATCTCATTTCGCAAAAATATGCCGTGGGTATCGTCTGCATTCATTGGTGCGGCTAGAACAACTCCGCTTGGGTGTGGGGAAAGAAGATGCGCAGCATAAGCGACATTATGTGCAACACCGCCTAATGACAATGCGACCTTTCCTGTTGCTGTGCTTTGCATGACAGCCTTCGTTGTACATTGACTGGTAATATCCACAGCTGCACATCCAACTACTAACACAGCACAGGGCTCATGGTGATGCTCCTACTAGATAAGTCCGCAACAACCTACCTCAGTTATATGTTGTGATGAGTCGGGAGTTGTATCTGACGTGATCGTACGTAGATAAACAGCACATTCTGCTGCAACCGTTGCGTTATTGATCACCAGCGCGATATTACTTTGGATCGACTGCTTGGCGAGTTGTGCGACTCTTTGCAAAAGCCATGGAGTAACCTCTTTACCTCGACGGTCAATGCCTAGCTCTACACTTTCTCGAATAGCAATCTCGACCGCTTGCTGGATCTCTGCTCCCTCGCGCTCATACTCTTCAGGGATGGGTACACCAAACAGAAGTCCATTCTGTAGCCCCAAATAACGGTTTTGAGCAATAACTTGTGCAGCCTCTTGAGCATTCGACACACTCGGGACAAATTGTTTTGAATACCGGGTATAAAAGCAGGGGAACTCACCTGATGGGTTCAAAGTCATTACAGGTACACCTTGCGTTTCGAGATATTCCAATGTACGAGGAATGTCCAGAATGGACTTGGCTCCAGAGCTGAAGACTGCCACAGGTGTGCGTCCTAATTCTGTAAGATCTGCTGAAATATCCATAGAAGATTCAGCATTACGATGTACACCGCCTATTCCACCTGTAGCGAAAATATCAATCCCAGCGAGATGTGCCAAAGCCATCGTCCCGCTCACTGTGGTGCCGCCGATGATCCCTTTCCCTTTCGCCAAGGTCTGTGCAAGATTTGCACGGCTTGCTTTTATCACATTAGACTTTGCATTTGCAACTCGCTCCAGTTGTTCTTGCGTCAATCCAATGTGAGCAACACCGTCGAGTAATGCGATCGTCGCAGGTTCAGCTCCCGCACGCCGGACTGCGTCCTCTACAGCCACTGCTGTTTCAAAATTTGTGGGCCTTGGTAGTCCATGCGTTATGATAGTCGACTCCAAAGCCACAATTGGCCGGCGCTCATGTAATGCAGCTCGGATCCCCGCACTTATGGCCAAGCCATTGCGCAGTGCCATTTATATGATCGCCACGTGCAACCGCTTCTATCTTGATTATCATGAGCTCGATTCCTGCAGGGGCCGCGTACCGTGGCGCGACTATTGAGGCATTGGAACGTGCTAAGAAGGAAGGAGGAGAAAATTACTTACCCTCTGTTTTTAATCCTGCTACTGTTGTCAGCAAAGGACCACTACGGATAGGTCAGGATCGCGTCGATTCCAAACATTCGCCGGACGGCAAGCCAGGTTTTGATTTGTACTATGAACTGCACGGCAAAGGTCCCAAAAAGCTCGCGTTCCTGATGGGTTTGAACAACTCCTGTTTTGGCTGGCTTGACCAGGTGGAAGAGTTCGGGTCAGATCCAGAATACTCGGTTTTAGTTTTGGATAACCGCGGATATGGCAATACAGATGCACCAAAGACGCGGTATAAAACCACAGATTTCGCTTTAGATGTGCTAGAGGTGCTTCAACATATCGGTTGGACTCAAGAGCGTAGCGTCAACCTGATCGGTGTTTCTATGGGCGGCATGATTGCATTGGAACTTACCCGTTTGGAGCCGCAAAGGTTCTGTACTTTGCTCCTTCTCAGCACAACAGCTGGTGATAAACACAACCTACCACCCGTAAAGGGAATCTCAGCAATTGGGCTTAGTATTTTTGAGCAGATCCTTGGCTATGGTACACCCGAGGACCGTATCAACCGTGTGGTGGATGTGCTGTTTCCACAAGAATGGCTCAAGGCCCAGAGTGAAATCGACCCATCGCGAACTAATGCGGAAGTCGTACGCCCATTGTTTATGTGGCGATATGGATTTGGTCGTCGGCCTAAAATACATGGCGCATTCTCACAGATCGCTGCAGCCCTGACTCATCGTGTACCCAAAGAGGCTCTGGCGAAGATTAATGTCGACATCCCCAAAATTCGCATCTTGACCGGAGACTGGGATCAACTAGTCAATACAAGTCACTCAAAATTCATGAGCGAACACATGCTAAATGCCGACTATTTAGTTTGGCCAGGTGGCGGTCATGCACTTCACGCGCAATTCCCTAAGCGATTCAACGCCATGCTTCGCGAGTGGGCTCAATAATTTCTTCGTAGCCTCCACTAAGATTTTCTTGAGATGAGTTCCAATGTGATCCGTGTGGTGCATCCGACGCCGGACGTCGCAAAAGGTATTGAATATTGGGAGGGTATTCCAGCCACCGTCGACGGGGTACTTGGTGGTTTTGGAAATGGCACATTGCCTCGTGTTGATGCGCTTGGGTCCCGTATGTTCCTGCTTCGCGTGCTACCTTATCTGAGTAGTACGCCGCCAACGGCATTCAACGGATCCCCACGTGAATGGATTGATCTACGTATCAAGCAGCGTGGCGGGAAAGGGAAAACTGTGACGCGGGCTTTGGACTGCGGTGCTGGGATTGGTAGAGTGACGGAGCACAGCTTGCTACCTCTTGTGGACGAGGTTCACCTTGTTGAGCCCGTCCACAAATTCTTGCTTGAAGCGAAACGGAATTCTAGCGAATGGAAGCCGCTTCAGCAGTCAGAGGAAACCTCCCCATTTCATGCGAAGAAGTTAGCTTACTTCCATACATCGCCATTACAAAGGTTCCCTATTGCTCGGCCCTATACCTCTGTAACAAACGCTGAGCTAAAGATTGAGCCCACGGTCATGCGCAATGGATCTGTCACTGAACAAGAAGAACCGGTATGGTGGGACGTAGTGTGGTGTCAGTGGTGTTTGCAACATCTGTCCGAGAAGGATCTGCTAAGATTTCTAAAAGATGCACAAGCAGCTCTAAAGCCCAGCTCAAGTGATGCAGATCAATTTCAACCTGGCGGAGTGATTATAATTAAAGAGAACGTATGCCGGGAAAATAGCGATGGATCTGAGTCAACTTGGTTTGATGACGAGGATCACTCCGTCACAAGGTATGTCCAAACTGCAGTGCTGATGTTAGATCTAGGAAACTGTATGAGCGTCTTTTTTCTACAGCCAATCTACAAATCGTTTACACAGAGACTCAACTTGGGTTCCCAGAGGAGCTGTTTGATGTACAGATGTAAGTTGAGTCTTACTGATACAGGTGGGCGCTGCGGTAGAAAGATCGACATTATTCCTATGCAATAAGAGAATTTCGTCAGCTCCCTTCTTCCTGGAGAAGGATTGTAAGACCCTCATCCAAATTAGTCTGTGACGTAATTCCCATCGTCGCGGGCCTCATTCGATGAGAAGATCAATGCTTGCATCGCTTGGAAATGATCTTGACCGGTATTGGTTTAGAAAGTGCCAAGCCTTGCGCACATCCTTTAGTCAGTGTCATAGGGTCCGACTTCATATTGCGGGGCAATTATTTCAAAAGAAATCGATTATTCAAAAACACTTATCAAGACGACGACAGATACGTTAGTTACTGGAGTTGCCCTTTTTATGCGAAGCTCATCTAACGTCTTTGTCGTATCTGTTTTGCTTTCCTCACAATAACATAGGCTGCCAGGGTAGTATCCACTGTCCGAATACGAAATTCATCGATCATGATGGACATCATCGAGACAGAACTGTCTCAAATTTCCAAAGCATTCGCGATAATGGGGGGATTTATCGTCATTTATGGCCTGGTAAGCTACGTAGTGAAAGAAAGGCTGTATCTATCGGAGCCATTGCTTGCTATCACTGTTGGGTAAGTGTAATGTATCTAATCTAGTATTCTTGCTGGGCCATACGTACTGAACTGGGTAGATCCATTCACTTGGGGATCTGAAGAGACAACACACGAAATTACATATCAGCTCGCACGACTTGTGATCGGCGTCCAGGTACTGTTCACAGGCATTATGCTTCCTGAGAAGTATTTATGGAAGAAAAAGTACAGTCTGTTGGTTTTACTCTTGATGGTCATGACAGCTGCATGGTTCACAACGGCATTGCTGATATGGGGCTTGATAAAAGACCTGACCTATCTAGAGGCCCTGTGTATTGCTGCCGCTGTGACCCCAACAGACCCGGTGTTGGCCAACTCGATCACTTCAGGCCGCTTTGCAGAGGAACACGTTGAAGAACGAGTCCGACATATCATCCTGGCGGAGAGCGGCGCAAATGATGGGCTTGGATTTCCCTTTCTTTTCATGGCAGTGTATCTTTTGGCACGCACTCATACAGATCGCGGCGAGTCTGTTGGCGATGAGGTTTGGCGCTGGTTTTACAGTGTAATTGTATATCAAATTCTGCTGTCTTGCGTATACGGAACTTTGTTGGGCTACCTTGCTCGCAAAGCTTTACGCTGGGCAGCATACCATAAATTGATTGATATGTCAAATTTCTTCAGTTATGGATTCGCCCTGGCAATGTTCACACTCGGCACTGCTGGATTGTTCGGCACTGATGACATCCTTGCTTGCTTTGTGGCAGGAAACAGTTTCACTTGGGATGACTGGTTCCGTCTTCGCCAAGAAGAGACAGACTTTCAGGAAATTCTCGACATGCTGCTAAATACAGCCATCTTCATGTATATTGGTATGATCATTCCTTGGCGGGACTTCAGCAATATGGAAATTGGGATGAATGGGTGGCGCGTCGTTGTTCTCGGGATTTTGGTGATCCTTTTCCGTCGACTGCCTTGGGTTATGCTCACTTACCACATCATACCCACACTTCGTACTTGGAAGGAAGCATGCTTCGCTGGCTGGTTCGGTCCCATTGGTGTTGGAGCAGTATACTACATTGAAGTCGCTATTCGCAAAGTACCCGACGATGGTACGAGAGAACATCTACGCAGAGTCGTGGCACCTGTCGTTCTATTCTGTGTTTTCAGCTCGGTGTTGACTCATGGTATCACAGTGCCCATCGTCTACTTCGGACCTCATGTTGTGAGGCAGACGCGAACGTTGAGCATCACACAGACCAAGACAAGCAACCAAGGGAACTCCGAAGTAACCCTTAGACAGCGCATCGCAAACATCTTCGCTGATAAGGCACCACTCTCTGACGACATGGAACGTTTACAACCGCAAGCTGCAGCGCCTCAATCCGAAAATTTGTTTGGAAGTCGACACCAGCCATTCTCTCGCGATCAGAATGGACAAATGCCACCAGATGTTCTTGTTAACCCTCATGAGCGGCCTAAACCACAGAACCCTAGCGCATCGCGCGTCACACACGAAACGCTAAATCTAGCTAGACCTGCAGCTGTGCTCAAGCACTTCCGCAAGTAAATTTTTCCCCGCACCATTTCTCTATGATTAGATTCTGCGACTGCGGCCCACGTGATTCACTCGCACGGTCCATTGATACCATAGCGATAGGCGTGAAGGAATATGAATTTGTTACACAAACAAGAAGATCAGTATCCACGCTCAGAGCCTCTAGTAGATTATGTGTTGAAATTCCAAGCCATTCCAGCCGAATATGTATCAAGTAAGAAACAGGTGCCGGCCCACTTGATTGAAGCACGGACTAAGGAATACATGGGATTGATCCGGGAACTTCAGGCGCTTAATCTTCGAGTTACCTCGAGAATCGAGCCCGATGACAAAGGATCTGTGCTAATCTTTGTGAGTGCTCCTGACAAACTCCTCGCGGGAATTCGTGAGAAGGAACGGTAGGTTGGCGCTTTCTAACCCCAGTGTACATGACTTTTTGAGCGGAGTTGTTGCTGTGCGCGAGCTGAATCAGCCGCCAAGGTCTTTTACGTTCGGAGCTCTTAAGACGTTTGATAATGAAGTGATTTCACCTGCCGATCGAATTCGCTACGTGAATTACTTATTGACGAATCAACCTGGACTATCGCGTTCTACGCAGCCAAGGATGGTCAATGGTGCCGGTCTGAAGAAGAATGATCCACGGTTCCCTCATTTAGTGGATATGATGCCGCTGCATCATCAAGGATTCAACGCTGCTTGGATCCGATCTTGGTCAAACCTATCATGGCGATCGGTGTGGATGGGTATTGGTGATCGTGAAATCGATCGTTTACGATTCCATTTTGGCGCACAAGTTGCGTTGTACTTTGCATTTTTGAACATGTACTTCACATCTTTAGCTCCTGCTGCTGTTTTGGGACTACTATTTTGGCTTCGTGGTGAACTATTCAGCCCGATGTACTCGGCTGTATTGACGTTATGGGCGTGTATGTTTGTCGAAGTATGGCGCATGCGTGAGAAAAAATTCGCCGTACGTTGGGGAATGACTGGCGTGAAAAATGTTAGTGAGCCCCGGCCAGAATTCCGTCCTCATGAGGTTGTTGATGATCCAATTACTCATGATAAAGTTGAGGTATTTGAGTGGTGGCGTCGTGAACTACGTATGATACTTAGTCTGCCGTTTGTGCTGCTGTTTGTTGCTCTACTAGCTACAGCCATCACCCTGAACTTCTTGACGGAAATCATTCTAGGCGAAATATACGAAGGTCCGGGTAAACAGGTCGTAACTTTGGTGCCCACGATCTTGTTCTCTATTTGCATCCCTACTATTCAGGCAGCATGGCAAACCACTGCCTCTTTCTTGACTAGATTCGAAAATCATTCTACGGTCAGCTCCTTCAACAGTAGTCTGACTTTGAAAATGTTTGGTCTTCAGTGCCTTGTTCCTTTTGCAGGTGTCGTACTGACTGCGTACATTTACATTCCGTTTGGCGAGCGACTGATGAGCGCCTTGTTTGAGCGAGGCTATCTTACGCGCCTATTTCAGTTTGTCTCAAGACAGCCAAACTTTCAAATGCCAGCCAAATTGGATTTCCAGGTGAAACCTGCTAGACTAAGTGACCAGCTGTTTGCACTTTGTGTGACCTCCCAGTTGATCAACACTTTTACAGAAACCCTTGTGCCGGTTATCTTGCGTGCCGTTTCGCGATGGAAGGAGCGTCTGATGGACAGAGAGTCGAAGGTCGCACTGGACAAGAAACAGCGCCGTGTATCATTTACGCATGACCAAGCCGAAAGAAAGTTTTTAAGCCAAGTACAGGCAGAGTTTCTGTTACCTACCTATGACTTGTTTGTGGACTATGCCGAAATGGCCACACAATTTGGTGGTATTGTTCTCTGGTCAACGATCTGGCCTCTGGCGCCGGTCATGGGCTACGTGAACAACTGGTTTGAGATTCGTTCTGACGCATTCAAAATCGTCACCAATATGCGACGTCCCGTTCCAAAGCGTGCCGAAACGATCGGAACTTGGCTCGAGGTGCTTGCATTTCTTGCGCGTGTTGCCGTATTGACCAATGCAACTCTTGTATATCTTTTCCAAGCACGCCCAAAGACTGGTGATTGGTTTCCAGAAGTGCAAACGACTCTACGTACAGAGCTACATCCAGCCTCCAATGCCAAGATGCCATGTGTTCCCTCATCGCAGATTTCCTCAGTAATGCCGAGTTTCCTGCCTCGTAGTGGCACCTCCGCCGCTTTAGTCGCGTCATTGATTGTCGCTATGGTATGTGAGCTAATGTATCAAGTCATCTGTCAAGTGGTCAAGCACGTATTGACGCGACTCTTATGGCGAGACTCCCTGGAAGAAAGAGCATTACGTCGGATGCAGCACGAAATTCGCGTTTCTCTCTTAGATCGCCTGGAACAATCGCACGATTCTTCTCGTGCACTCCAAACTGAACCATTACAATCCACTAATCCTATTTATCCAGACCGTCATTTCTGGGATCAAAGCCAAGATGAAGGCATGTCCTACTTTGCTGGTGCCAACAAGGCAGACTAAGCCGCCCATTTCCTGTCACTAACGTATTTCGGCCGAACTTCAGCGTCGGTCGCCAAAGCTGTGTGGGCTTCTCCACAATCCCCATTGAGTAGTGACGATAGCTGAAGGGATGGACATCGATCCAATAGAGGCATTGCGTGCTGAGCTCGCATTGCGAGGTGTATCTTTATCGCAGCAGCCCAATGAAGAGATGCTCCGGGTCATGCTGGATGTCGAGCATGGGAGTGTCACAAGGGCGGCGCGGGCTATAAGTGATGCACAGATCGCAGAAGATCGTCATTCGAATAGCTCGTCGATGGAGACCGCACGTGCAACGAATCTGGACGATCCAGAGGGTACTGGCACAGATCTTAATTTTACCTCGGCAGGACATGCAATAGTACCTGGACGAAGTCCTCGTAATTTGGCACAGGAAAGTGTTTGGGAGAAAGGCTGGCTGATCAAATTATGGCGAGTGATTGCTTTGCCATTCACTTTAGTCCAGGCGGCTATGTTCTTTTTCTTGAGGTCGCTTGGCATTGTGCGTCCATTACCTCGTGGAGCAAGCGGCCGCTTCGAACCTTCTCGCTATACCCAGGATCCTCGCGAGTCTGCACGAAACTGGATCTCGGAGCTGGAACGCGATACGGGATGTTCGTGTGAGATGACTGATCTTCGCTCATCGCTACTGCCTTTTTATGCGGGAAGCTATGCTGATGCACTTTTGCATGCCAAGCAACAAATTCAGATTTTGATGATTGTTCTTACCAGCAAAGCTCACAGCGATGATCACTTCTTCAAAACTCACGTATTGACCGATAGCCGCTTAGTCGATCTTATCCGACAGTCACAATTCACTGTTTGGGGAGGGGATGTTCATGACCGCGAAGCTTATCAGGTCTCGACTTTGCTCAAAACCACAACCTATCCGTTTGTAGCATTTGTTGCGCTTCAGCCGCGCCGGTCTCGATCTCGGGGGGCTGTGGTAGCCCACCCGGCGGTTTTATCGCGCCTGGAAGGCTCGCCACACACCACGCTTTCCGCGCAGAGTCTTGTGTCTCATATCAATGAGGTGCTCCTACCACGTACCGCTACTTATCTTGGAGAGCTCCGCGGCGATCGGGATCATCGACAAATGGAACGACAACTCAAGGCAGATCAAGACCGTGCATACGCCGAAGCCAGTCGCCGTGATCAAGATCGTGTATTGGCACGTCGTGCAGAGGAAACACAGATTGCCGAGGCTCAGCGTGCTAAATTAGCTCAGGAAGCACAACGCAAATCGCTCCAAGAGAAACAGTCGCAATGGCGTCAATGGGCACGCCATCATCTGGTGCCTGCGGAACCGAGTCAGGGAACTGATTCCATCCGCATCTCAGTGCATCTCCCCAATGGTCAAAATCTGCAGCGCAAATTCGCTCCTTCTCATCCTCTTGAAGCAGTATATGCATTCGTCGAGACTGCTAACTGTCCTGAAGAAGATTGCAATGATCCACCTGCGGAATACAAACACACTTATGCGTTTCATCTCGTACAGACCTATCCACGACAGGTGCTTTCACCTACTGATCTATCACAACCTTTACAATCCTTCTCTTGCATCGGAAAAAGCGCCAATCTAGTCGTAGAGGGTCCACTGCATCAGCTTGATGACCCTAGTGAGTCTAGCGACGCAAGTAGTCAAGACCTTTAGTCTCTACCAATCTTCCAAAGCATCCACCTCCACCTCCCAGATTTCTCGCGAGAGATGTCTTTGCAGTTAGTGCGTCGGCTGAGTAGTACGACAGGTAGCTTAAGCAAAACTCGTGTCAGTACATTGCCATTCCAGTTGGGGAGTCAAGATGCGATCCATCGGGCACGGCTGGGTGCGCTTGAGCAGCTTTTGCCTACGATTAAGGGTAGGTGGGGTGGCATAGGTTTTGCTATTTCGCAAGCACTGGGGCTAGGATGGATGACTGAGTCTGAAGAAGATGTGATGAGATTTGAATCGATTCAGTCCATGTATCTTCCTGTCTGGGTATGTTTAAGAGGGTCTGACTATAGGCTATTGACGCACTCTGGAAGGTAAACTGCAAAGGAGAAGCTGGACAAGCAACTGTAACGTGTAGGTATCACCGTCTGATAGTCAGTTGTATCGACTGAGTCTACGCTACCGGGTAATGCATACAAGCCATTGTCTACTTTGCCCCTACGACCACCTCCTTTGTTGGATACGGCTGAGCAGCAATCAGCAACGCCTGACTCACCAGTTAAAGGCGCAGAAAGTCCTATGCAGTATATGCCGTACGACCCCGAGCGGCACCTGCAACCCGATGTCGATATTCATGGCAAAATTAGCGTTTTGCCCTTCAATTTATCGCCATCCTCCTTACCAACAGCGTTCCAAGAGGCAAGTCTTCGTACTCTGATGATGAATATGCTTTCCCAAGGCCCACCTTTGCACATCCAGCGCCGATTCAAATTGCTTCCAGGCGTAGAAATTCAACTGGCCAATATCAATCAGTCACAAGATCCCGATGCTCAGGCAATGATCCGCCTTGAGCGTGACTCGCTCCATGTCGATATGATGGCCTGTTATCCTGTGCTTTTGCCTATCCATCTAGTTCGTTTTCGTTACGATGCGCATGGTGAAACGGATCGTCTAGCGACGGTAGCAGTTGGTGCATGGGATAGTCAGCTGCTCGTTTATGCTATGTATTGCGATGAACAACCGACTTGGGTTACAAAAGGGTCATCCAACTGGCTCAATCTGGAAATGCTGGACTTTGACCCTCAAATCCCTGTTCCAAGCAGTGCACTTAACTCCAGCTCTGGAAGTGACGCTTCTAATCGATCTGAAGCACGCATCGTGGACTTGATGACGCAACAGTCGCAGATGCAAAGCTTATTCGAGAACCGTGCAGAGGAGCTCATTGATCATGCAGATTGGCAGTCGTGTCTTGATTGGGAAAAGTTGCACAAATCTGCTGATCAACCCGAATCAAAACTTGGACTAGGCGAAATCAATTGGGACAATAATCAAATTCGTCCCATGTATGAGGGCGTAGCCGAGAATCGGCAGTACATTGCGCTTGTCGGCGAGTCACTTTTCTCGCAGCGTTTGCTAGACAGCGTCGAACGTGACCAGCGTGAAGGCCGCGACGTTTCCAACGTGCATACTATCCAGAACGACAAACTAGTAACAGGCGAACAAGCTATCGATGCTCTGCGGGAGCGACAAAGAGAAGTGTGCGCTATGCGTGATGCCAAGCTCCCCAGATGGCTCAATCAAAAAGAGAACTAAGTACATTGTACATAGCCGGCTGCATACGACACTGAACTATCACTTGGCGTTTTTGCGGGGCTGCTCTGTGCATAATGAGTAAATAAGCACTTTGTGCGTATTCCTTGTGATTCCATCTCCTCTAAGATAAGAAGTAGCAAAGTCAGCGGATTACGCCCACAGATCGTATTCTTCGTACGAGTAAGGTAAGAAGCAAACTCTTTTCTCGCTTCACTTGCGCTCTTGTGCACTTTTTCCGACTCCAAAAAAGGACTATATGACAAGGACGCCATCCCCGCAGCGTCCAGTGCTGCAATAGAGGCATGGATGGGTGGGTTTGCATACTGATTTGGGGGAGTACGCAATGTCAGATGCTGCGGTTCAGCACTTTGTTCGGACTGATAGTAAGTGTAGTGGAATCGGTGACCCCAATGGCAGAAATCCGAAGAGATGATCGCAATTGTTGATGGATCTGCCAGGTAGTTCGCCAAAGTCTCGGCATACTGTTTCGATGCCTTTGGAGCCAATTGACCCACAAGGATAGGAATCACTTTCACATCGGTGTGGAAAAATACCTTACGGATGTAGGGAAAATGCAGCTCGAGACTATGCTCGTCCTCATCTACATCTTCGGACATACTGCGGAATTGCTTAGTATTGCGGAGATGGTTGTTGAGGTCTTGATCCACGTCTAGGTCGCCTAGAGGAGTTGCTAACTTGGCAAATGAAGTAAGCGCGCACCCTTCCAGGTATGCATGGTGCGATGGACCGAAAACGAATACTCGGCGTCTAGATCAGCGTTTCAATGCATACATAATAGTAGGATCAATGCAGCCGTACCCCCACGCCGCTGATGGCCCTGAAAATCGGTAGCCTGCATGTCTGAATCAGTATATCTCGCGTACGGTGCAATTATCGCCTTGCACCCGTGCACCATGGGATTTGTGGCGATCGAGGGCAGTTCGTCATTATAATCCTCGGCTCTATGCTCCAGACTGCCTTTGGCATGCTGCAGCCAGTCAGACAGCATTCGATCGAGCTTTTTTGCTGTGTCAGAACTAATTACATACGATCTGATGGGTACCAGGTACCTGCATGAGTAGCAAGTCTTGTCGCCATCGCGCTTGGCAAACCAACAGTCAGACGATGACTGAATGTGGAGGTTCCAACATGCAACATGTTGCACGGAGCGCAGCAAAGTGTGTGCGCGTCGGATCAATAGGTTGGCTTGCGAGCTGTCGGTGGGGAAGAAGTGTGAGCTACACAGATGATGCATTGTATCTTTTTTCCAGCTCTGTGAGACGGACATGCTCGACCAGTGCAATCTGTGCTAATACTCAGGGCCTAGGAGTCAAGGTGCATGATGTACCGAATTGCGAGGAGATACCGCAATCCACAATTACTTTACGACCATATCAAGCTGAGTGTGTCGATGTATGCCTCTCGGCCCTCAAGCGTGGCGTTGAACGGATTGGTGTGAGCTCTCCGACCGGCAGCGGTAAGACAATTATGTTCACCGACCTGCTGGCTCGTGTCCCGGCCGGACCAGGAGGAGGGCAGCAAGCATTGATTCTTGTAAATGCAGTAGGGCTTGCTGAACAGGCCCATGCAACCGTTAAGAGAGTATTTCCTCATCTCAATGTTGAAATGGATCAGGGCCAGAAGCGTATGGCGAGTGGAACTGCGGACGTGACTATTGCTACTGTGCAAACCATCCATCGACCCAATCGACTAGCAAACTATGCGCCTTCTCGATTCAAGTGCATAATCGTTGATGAGGCCCATCATGCTACGTCATCGACGTATCGAAAAGTGCTGTCCTACTTTAATTCTGGTGTAGTCTCGGACGAAGCTAGCGACAGTCATCCTACGAAGGTACCAATTATTGGGTTTTCGGCTACATTTAGTCGTCATGATGGCATTGCGTTGAGCAGAGTATTTGAGGAAATCGTTTATCACAAAGATTTCATGGCAATGATGGAGGAGAACTGGTATGTAACGAGTATTTATACAGGCTTTGTCCGCTCCGTTTCACCGCAGTCCAAGCGGAATTTGATTTATCGAACGTATCCAGCACCAGCAATGACTTCAATGTGGGCTCCTTGGCAAAAGTCATCAACGATCCGTCTATTAATGAATTGGTCGTACGCGCATGGATCCAACGTGCTCATGGTCGGCGTCGATCAACATTAGTATTTGCCGTGAACATTGAGCATATTCATGCTTTGCAAACTGAATTCAACGCTCGCGGGATCGAAGCGAAAGGGATTCATTCGGGACTACCACTGACGGAGCGCGATCAAATTCTCGACGAGTTTCGGCAGGGAAACTTCCCGGTGCTGATCAATTGCGGTGTGTTAAAATCGGCTAATCTAGCAATCCTCACGGAAGGCACAGATATACCCCCTATCGATTGTGTTTTGCTTGCTCGTCCCACACAATCGCAAAACCTGTTTAGCCAAATGATTGGTCGCGGCATGCGGCTCAGTCCTGAGTCTGGGAAACAAGATTGCTTGATTCTGGATCTTGTCGGCAATCTGAGCAACAACATTGTTTGCACACCAACACTGTTCGGCCTGAGTGACTTAGACGCCATCGAAGGTATGTATCAGCTGTTACAAAACTTCTAATATAGATGAAACTGTCGAATCACTTTGCGCCAAAGCCGAGAAAGCCAAAGCGATCGGTGACAATCGCGCGTCTAATCAACAGAAGGAAGCCACATTCGCTACGCCCTGGCAACCCGCAGGATTTAGTTTCATTGACTTCGACAGCACACAACAGCTGTATGAGGCGATGCAAAGTAAACCAGCTGCGAGCCTACGGAGAATCTCTCCGAATGCTTGGGTAGACTGTGGGGAAAATACTTATGTCCTAAGCGGCTGGGATAGTAGCTACATTAAACTCACAAAAGTCGACTCAGAATTTATTGGCACATTCTACCCTCGCAACAACCCGGATTATCTTACTGGAATTGATTCATATTCAACGTTTTGGCGAAAAAAACGGATTTTGAGATCTGAAGATCTCCAGCACGCTATTCGCGGCTGCGACACCTTCATGATGAAGCTAGCGACGGAGGCGGACAGGTCGCCATTATGGCTACGTCGAGATGCCCAGTGGCGGAGAAAACCAGCTACGGCTAAGTCTATCGAGTTTCTAAAACAGAAGCTAGCGAATGATTTTCCAAAAGGAAGCACCGAACAAGACCCTCCGCCGTGGATTGGCGCCACGCAAGGAGCCGTGCATACATCTCTAACACGACTTCTGCATGGTGGCAAAGCACGCTGGCGCCGCGCTGCCCGCCAACACAACGATAAGCTACAAAAATCGCAACGTAAACCAAAACGCTCTGAAGTCAAAGTCGGCCGCTTGTCCGATTAGTAGCTGCGCATCATATCATGCTCAACGAATGAGCGAAATTCTCGCAAATTTTCGCCGATCCTCCACAGCTTTTAATTATTAGATTTAGCAGCGAGTATGGACGAAATCATAGGATTTGTGCGGTCGAATCGCCGGATGCTATTGCGCATCGGACGAAAGGTGAGGTGTCTTGAGCTAAATTAGCTTCTCAAAGCTTTTAAACAGCAGAGGGCTCAAGCGGCTGCGGGAGCTGGAGCTGGGGCTGGCGCAGGAGCAGCTGCCGGTGTGATGCACGGCGGTTATCAGCCTGGCCCTGGCTTTGGCCAGGGTCCTGCTGGTAACCAAGGCTACCAGACAGGTGCTGTAGGCGGCCCTGCCCCTAATACCGAAATGGTACTTGGGACTGGCAATATTCATGCATTTGATGATAACAACGTAAATGCGCAGAATCCTCAGTATAAGGAACTGCGCAATCAAGCTCGAAGCGAAGGCGACAATATGTCGCGATGTTTTGCACAGTCTAAATCAGCATACAGTCGTGGGGATCGTGCAAGAGCCAAGCAGCTCAGTGACCAGGGTAACTACCACAAACAGCAAATGGAGCTGTTAAACGCCCGCGCAGTTGATTGGATATATGCTGCGAATAATGCCGACTCTCCGCCAGGGACAATTGATGTGCACGGTCTATATGTCAAAGAAGCTTTAGCAAAAGTTGACCAGGTCATTGCTCAAGCCCAAGCACAGCGATTCCCTCACCTACGGATTATCGTTGGGAAAGGTATTCATTCCAGAGATCATGTATCAAAGATCCGACCGGCTGTAGAGGATCTGCTACGGAAATACAATGTGGCAGCCCAAATTGATCCTAAAAATCATGGGGTGCTGATTGTGGACTTGTTTGGCCCACAAGGCGGTGGTAACGCCGACTTCACGGGTGCTATGGCGAGAAATATGACAGGCAGCGATCAAGAGGTATGTGAGCGTATTAATACAGTGTATTGTGATGTAATATGAGTCGATAATGTTATGGACCGCGAAACCATCTCGTGAACCATCCCAATCTAGACGGCTGCGATGAATAGGTAGGCGGACTTGTTTTTCTTTTTGCCTGTTGCAAGCCACGAAGTCGGGCACTCGCTGCCTCTATCAATAAAGGGAATGCTCGGTCTAATACATCCTGAATGAAGCCTTGTTTCGTATACAGCAGCCGTCTCGCAAAATATGGAGCGATGTTATTGTAGCGTCGAATAGTCTGATTAAGTTGTTGTACAGCTGCTTCATGATAGTTCCGCTGCTCGTAGACCCATCTTCCGTCTCGAAAATCGCGCGCCCAAGCGATGAGAGATTTTTGGCCATCAGTGTGGGCATCGAAGGTGAACTCAGGTATGTCGGAAGGGGAAGCATCGTTCTCGATCCAATGGACCACCACTGGCTCCATGCTGCTATATGCTGCATTAGCTTCCAGGTCCAGAATTGCCCGACATATCCAAGCAGCTTGAATATTTTGGCGTAAAGCTCGCTCTTCCTTTTTCATATCCATATTCATTTCGACAAATGGGGGTGCAGCGTTCTGTCGTTGCACCATTCGGTTCAATATAAACTCTTCACGCTGTAAATGCGCGTTTCCTTCATTACTGTCATAGGGTATTGGCTTCCCACGCAATGAATTTTGCTTGAATGTACCCTTTCGTATAGCTTCTTCAATCTTCATCTCTGCTATTCCTGCCATGCCTTTTGCAGCGCTTACTACACCCAATAATGGCTTGTCTTCTTTATCTTTGTCGTCATCTTCACGACTTTCAGCCTGAACTTTTGCATTCTTCTGATCTGGGTATCGATACGACCTATCCACTGCAGATTTTATACGTGTCTGTTTGGCTGAACTGCGTAATGACTCTCGGATCTTCCCCATAGCTTTGGGATCGTCTCGAGGTAGTTGATGTGGCGACATTCCGATCTTGTTCAACTCCTGTTTCATATCCGAGACAATGGGTGATACATCGATAGATTTTTTAGACCGATACACTCGTGCTTCATTTTTTGGGCTTGCACTGTAGAAAAGATCCCAGGGATTGTTTCCCGTGCGCCGAATCAGTACGCCATTCGCGCCTTCCTGGTCTTGAGCAGATGGCGGCCGAAGTGTGGGCCGAGGCACTTTCGCCAGCTGTTTTTTCTCAGCTTCCAAACGATTCTCGCTCGTTCGAAGCGGCTTGTACTTGTCTTCCAGCATACGAAGTACTGTATCCTGGACCCTTTCTTCACCAGCCCACACAGGTTCGCTTGCGCGCATAAATCTGCATGACTTTGCCTCAGCATGTCTTTCTGCTTCTTCTTCATTCTCGGCATCACGAAATAGCTTGTCCGACACACTTTCGAATGAGCGCAATTGTGAGCGTATCAACGATGAACACCGTCTCTGCGTCGTTCGAGCAGCAGCAGCATTCCTACATAGCATCCTGGAACATTTATGGACCTCCACGAGAATCATATAAATATTCGCGAGATTCTATTTAGCTAAGTTTGAGTCACTCGTTCGGAAGTGTACTTCATTCACCAGCTCGCCGACGATCGGGTATTTGCCTGCGAAATGTGATTCCCATTCCATCATGTTTTTGCTGCGTTTAGAATGATCACATACCGTTCGCCATTTGTCAAATCCTGTAGCGTATCGATCGGCTGATCGAGAGGGGTCAACATAGCTAGATCGAACGATTGCTTTGCCATACCTCGCGATGCGTCTCTTCCTGCAAAGTTGCCATAGGGTCCACCTGGTCCGTAAAAGTTTTTCCCAGAAGACACGTCAAATACCCGCCCATTGATAGCTAACAAAATTCGTGATCCGTCTACTGAGTCATCGCCGCCTGTTCCATCGTATATAGCCAGTGTTTTGGGTGTAAAAGTAACGAACTCGGTCGAACTTGGATGGTTTAGCGGTAAGGCAGTATAAGCAGAGCTTGTATTTAAACGCTGCCGAGCTTCAGAAATAGGTGGAGTAAAATCATCCCCAAGAGCATTGGGGGTATAAAATAGCCAGCCAAGGGATACAAGCAGCAATGCAGTCAAGCCTGAATTGATCGGAGTCGAAGTAAAGTACGCTATAATCTAGGTCAACCCTTCAAACACCTACACTCTGAAACGGCTCAGGAAGAATTGGAATCTGCATGGTACGTGCCCAACTTAAGCATGGACTTTGCTGAGTCATCCACCCGTACTGAGTCATCGCCGAAGCCAAATTCGCTGTTACGAGCAGTAGGATTGTATATAAAATAAAGCTTCCTTGACTGGTCTTTTGAGTATCCGAACATAATGACCAACTCTTTTGCCGTACCTAAGCCAGGCCTTGAAACCCGGCTGCTTCATGCTGATCAACCGAATCATGAAAAGGATCCAACACATCCAATCGCGCCTTCGATGTCGCTTTCTTCGACATTCCGGCAACCATTTCCTGACTCGGACCTTGCCAAGAATGCTGACGCCTCGCTTGAGACCCCTGAGCGACCTCTGATGCATGTATATAGCCGTTACACCAACGAAACCAACGTACGTACCGAGCAGGTGCTCAGTAGCTTGCTCGGTGGTTACGCTCTGACCTATGGCTCTGGACTTTCTGCATCCTTAGCCATTGTTTCTCGTGTGAATCCAAGTGTGATTGCACTTCGTCGCGGGTATTTTGGCGTGCATGAAGTATTCAAGGTATATTCACGGAATCGTGATGTGAAGTTCATCGACTTGGACGATGAGTATCCTGAGATTGAGGGTGAACTTGACTCTTCTTCCGGCCTGCGTCAAGGCGGCTTGCTAGTATGGGTCGAGACTCCCTTGAATCCTACAGGAGAGGCACGCGATCTGGAGTATTACACAAAGCTGGCGCATGCAAAGAAAGGCTATGTAGGGGTAGACAGCACGTTTGCACCTCCGCCTTTACAGAACCCATTTGATCAAGGCGTAGACTTTGTGATGCACTCTGCAACCAAGTATTTAGGGGGTCATTCAGATCTTTTGGCAGGTGTTACTGTCACGAAGGATCATCAAGTCTTTAAGTCCATGTGGGAAGATCGATGCATCTATGGGAATGTCCTGGGCTCCATGGAGTCTTTCTTACTCTTGCGGTCGCTACGAACTGTGACCTTGCGTGTGCGTAGGCAATCAGAGACTGCTACCAAACTCGTTAAATGGCTGCATTCTCTCACCAAAGGGCAGCAGGCACCGGAAGGCACTCCTGCGTCTATTACCGACGGTCGAGTAATTCAGCGGGTATACCATTCCAGTCTCCAACCACTGACTGATTCGGATACAGAATCAGATCTGAACCCATATACGAAACTGGAGAATCGTGCTTTCGATCCCAGCCGACAGATGCCAGGAGGTCATTCGCCGACGTTTGCTATTTGGCTCGTGAAGCCGGAGTGGGGGAAATATCTGCCACACTACATGCTTTACTTTGCTCCTGCTACCTCGCTTGGTGGAGTTGAGTCTCTCATGGAGCAACGCATGATGTCCACACCTGACGAAAAACCCAATCTCGTTCGTATCTCGACTGGGCTCGAAGATTTCGACGACCTGCGCTCGGATCTTGTGCAAGGTCTACTCCGTACTTTAGAGAAGCACCCATAAATCATAGCCGCAGTTTTCAATCATCACTTGCTACATTTCACTCGCTAATCGATCTTCCTATAGCCGACATCCAAGTTCGTGCACTCCAATTGGCTACCCCACATTTCCTCGATTTTGCTGGGGAATTTCATTTCCGCACGTGGAATTTCAATTAACCTCGTAATTGTCAACAGCGCGGAGCGTGTCAAGAGTAGGTGAGATGCGAGCATTTGCTTTGGGATTCTTGGCGATCCTCACTGTGACTACTTTGGCAGCAGCCGAAGGAATGGGGTTGTATGTTTTGTGATCTGACACAGCCGTGATGATTTGAACGACCCGATCGTCGGAGCACCCGTCTTAGCTGCACCGGTCCTGGCGCGTGCCGAAACGAATGGAACGGCTTCTAAGGCGTCGTCAGCAGCTTCAGGCCATCCGACTTCTAGCGCTGGTGCTACGAGCCAGACGAACCAAGCAGCAAATGGAAATGCGACCTCTTCTGGCTCTGAGCCTGCTAGTACTGTGAATTCGCTTGAGAGCAGCGGAGCGGCATCGGCGGGCGCGACAGCAACTCTCACGGCGGACACCGCTCAGGGAACATGTACTTTAGACAATGCTCTCTCGGAAAACCAGCAGGCCGGGTGGACGGACGAAATCGTAAACACATGCTGCACCGTTGATAGCAACACAACTTGCTGGTTCCGAGTCCAGTCCAAAGTGAATGCCGAAGATGCATGCAAAATCCCTAATTGTGACGACCTAAACTCCAACGACCAGGATCGAATGGTTGGGTTTAACCCATTGACGTCTACGGACGGCAAAGGCAGATACGGCAATGTTTTCCCTATTCTATTCCTTAGTTCGGCCGTTCGTCCCTCGCTACAATTCCTCCTGCTGGTCGTGACTCCTCTATGGACTGCTCTTGCCCTTCTACTGTAAATGTATCAACTATGCTCGAGACCATCAATTCCCCTTTGTACTCTCTCCGCCTGTCGTTTCTAGTATCTGCAGAATTTTCCTCACGCGTTGCCCTTCCAACCCACAACCCTCGCAACGATCTCGCACGCTAAAATACGTCACGTGATCACACCTCCATTGCGGTGGCGTAGAAATGCGTTGTTCCGCGTATTTAATTCAGGCAGCACAGACCACCCCGAATCGTTATCGAGTGTAGGACAGGATGGGGACTCCTTCGAACTTCGCCTTGATGCGCCGAATGGTGCGTCAGGGAGTTCATTGGAACCCTTCAGGATCGACGCGAAATAGTGCCCGATTCGCAAACGAGAAATTATCACTACGTCGGAAAAATGGATTCTCCAGCGTTCCACGACGTTATCGTTTGAACCGATATTTCCAGATTACAATCGAGAAACTTAAACCTCTATGGCAGGGAGCACTTGGAACGTTCAAGGCCAGCCAAAGTAGTGGCAACTTGAGCCGTAATCAAGTTCCTAAAGGATTCTCGTCAGCACCATTTTCTTCTTCTACGCCGAATACTGCTTTGGGACGCTTTGCTTCAATGCGTGCGCGTCTTCCTTCTGGGCCTCAGTTTAAGCCGTCCATTCGCCACGGCGCTGGCCTACAGTCAGCACGATCATTCAGCTCGGGACCTCAAGGTGCGCGCCTTTTCGAGTCAGTAATCACCAATGCGCCGTTGGCTTTGCGCGCCGCAGGCTGCGAATTGCAGAATTCACCAAAGAGCCAGAACTGTATGTCACAAGCCACAGCCTTTGCTCAGACTCTCGTATCTCATCGTTACGGAGTCACCTGCAGCTTTCAGTCGAAAGACTCGACCTCCAAATACTCTGACTTGCTATTTGATGAAATGGATCATGTCCCAGCCAGCAAACAACTTCCTGAGGAGTCTTGCAGCACCATGCAATGTTCGCAAACACTTTCTGAACCCTATCAAGAGAAGACAGACCTGCGTTCCCGAGAAATCGAGCTTCGTCACTACTTCCGCGACCCCATGGAGCGCAAATTACCGAGAAACTGGACAGCAACGATGTATGTACCCTTGGAGCCAGACATACCAGATCGGGAATTATGGAAGTACAGCGCAAATTTTGACGGAGGAGCTACTTGTATTTTGGACGATGCTATGCGTGAAAAGCTGCTACATTTGCAAGGAGTTTATCAAACCCATCGTGTGCGGTTACAAGCTCTGGAGCATCTGCTGCGCGAAATACATGTGTGGCCAAAGCACATGAGCGTTGCTGAACTCTGCCATACTACGGAATCTGGGCATCCGATGGCCCTTCAAATCGATCTTGCAGATTGGAGGAAGGAGCAAGTTATGCATTTGCTCCAAGATCGCTTCGGATCTTTGGATTGGCTAAGCATTTCCGAATCTTGTGAGGACTAGATGCTCAGCATTTAGAGCACTTTAGCATTCTCATTACCTTTTCACTTTCATCCATTCAACTTGCATTTCATTCGCCTGACACATAGTCTCAATAGTTCCTCTTTAGCATCAATCTTATAGGCTCGCCGTTACTTTGTGTGAGCCTTTGTTCTCCACATTGCTATGGTTTCAGTCCAAGAGGTCGATGGTGAGGAACAATCGACCACAATGGAAATTGATCCAAGCTCGGATCTCTGGGCAGATGTGACGCCTGTTCCACAAGATGATGGGCCCAGTCCATTATGCCCAATTCTATACGACCCAGAATGTAGGTGCATTATCCTGATTATGAGATTCTCAAGCAATGGACTTGTTCCGTGGGTTGAAACAGCTACATCCATCAGGCGTCGAAGCATCCGAAAGGGCCTTGAGCTTGACCCAGCTCTTAGTTAACCTCAATCCAGCCAATTATAGTATATGGCAATACCGAGCACAAGTGCTGATTGAGCTCAGCGCATCCGGCCCGAATTCCGACAGGCTGCTTAAAGAGCTAGACTTCTTGGACGAATCCGCGAAATACAATATGAAGAACTATCAAATATGGTCAGTCTTGACACTTACTCAGGCAACATCGCAAAATTCTCGTGTCGGTTCTTGGCGATCCAAGCAGAGAGCTTGCGTTTACAAAGGCGAATCTACAACTCGACATGAAGAACTACCATACGTGGGCGTACCGGCAATGGGTGCTTGCTTATTTTGGAGGAACACACGAATCAAAACAAAACGAAAGCCTGCCAGGTGCAGGCCAATATCCAGAGCTATGGGATGGCGAGCTAGACTTTGCCGATGAAATGATCCAGGAAGATATTCGGAATAACAGTGCCTATAATCACCGGTGGTACTGCATATTCGGGCGGTACTCGAAGCGTGGTGAACTGGACGTTGCTTTGGAAACTAAGCGCGAAAAAGAGATCCAGTATACACTCGACAAGATTGCTCAGGCGCCGAACAATGCGAGTCCGTGGAATTATTTGAGAGGGTAAGTTATAGTGGTTTACGCTAGTCTATTCACCGCTATCGAGCCCAAAAAACCATTTGAGGCCCTTGACAAACTTTTTCATGCGTACCTATCCGAGCCAAACCACCAACAAGCCGCTCAAAGTGCAGAAATTGATGCAAATGGCCGCACTGTTCCTTACGCTCTAGAGTGGCTCCTCGATAGCCAGCTGGAACAGCTGGAAAACCTGCCTGACAATCACAGCCGGGTCCAAGACTGCCGTTATGTACGTCCTAGTGGCTTATTCAGATCTTTCAACGCCTGCGACATGCTGACCCAGCGCGGTGGAAGTATTGGCAATATCGAGAGAGCGAAATGCAACGCTACTATGATAGAGAGCATGTGGAGAAGCAGTCGTAGTAGTAGTAGTAGGAAATAGCAACCATGCAGGGGTTCAATAGTAAGCTGCAGACTAACGTGTAGTGGGACGGTATCGTCCATGGGACGAAGACTACAGAGACAAAACGTTCAGGCCCAAAAAGGCGCGTGAAGCACCGCCGAAATTTGGGAAAGTTGTGCGATGTAAGCTGGGATCTTGCTGATGCAGTTGAGCTACCTTTCCATATTTGGTGGTGAGTGGGTGGACTAAAGTAGTCTTTCGTGCAATGAGCGTATTGGACAAGGGGTCAGGTTCAATGCAGAGAAAAGACAAGACGGAAACTATCATACCACACCGATCTGGCAGTTTAGGTGCAAGTGTCCATCGTGTAAAAGCTACTTTATTATCCGGACCGATCCACAAGTATGTCCCCTTGTCTGACTCATTAGAATACCCGCTATGTTATCGAGTCTGGTGCTCGTGAGCAGCTACAAGACTGGAATCCTGAAGAAGTCGGAGGTCACCCTGTCCACGGTATGCATTCGGTTTATTGACTTCCTTCAGACCCAGACGATATAAATGAAGATGGTGCTTTCTCTCAACTCGAAAAGAAGAAGGCCAAACAGAAAGACGGTAAACAGCAGCAAGCGCGAATTCGGGAGCTAGAAGATTACGGGGCAGAGCGGTGGGAAGACCCATACGAGCGGAATGCTGAGCTTCGAAAGACGTTTCGCGCACAAAAGAAACTACGTCTGGAACGTGCCGGGAGAGATGCTAGTCTGCGTGAGCGCATTGGATGGAGCGATGATATTCCACTGGTTGGTGAATCATCTAGTGATCCACATTTATCTACGCCGGCAATAAGGCAGGCTTTCCATGATGTACGCGGTGCAATACAGAAAAAACCCGTCCAAACCAAGTCTGGACTCCGACGCAATCCACGTCGCGTACCGATCATGAGCGATGCCGCAAGAAAACTCGCCGGTCGCATGTTAGCACCGACGGATGCAAAGCGCTAATCGCTACGAGGCTACGTTGAAAGCAAATTAAATTAGCTTGGACTTGTCGGCAAGGCGTGGTGCCGACTCAGGCACCGTGCCGGTGGGAATTGCGGAGCTGACTCGGAGACCGGTACGATTCTCAACACCCTCGATACCCGAAGAGATCGCGTCTCTAGCCTGGTCGCCCGCGCGGCCCAAATGCGACACGCCGGTATGGTAGGTCTGCTGGATCCTGGTCCATACATTCTGTCGCTGTGCACTAAAGCCTGGGAAACGCTTCTGTTCCCAAGACTCGTAGAAGTCCGCCGTGTTGTCGAAAGTATGCGGAAGCAGGTATTTGAAGGATAACGCAAACACGGCAGGTGGTGCGAGCCAGCGAATGGGGAAGGAGCCTGTATAAGTAGATTCACATACGATATCGCGTGAAGACAATGCTAGAAAGCGTCGCAATACCGACATACAATGCGTTCGGTGCAAGCGTCTCGTCCTTAGCTACAAGCTGGTCAAAGCGATCTAGGTCAATCAAACTCACTTACTTTCCACTTGGTGCTCCGTATTGACCACACGATCAACACCCGATCGCACAGATCCAATAGCGCTTCGTGTAGTGCTCTGTACAGCATTGCGAAGCTTGCCGACTTGGTGTTCGAGCTCGTTGGAAGTCTCAACCACTGTCACAGGCGGATCAGGACGCGGGTAGATGGGCAGCTTTTCCTGACGGTCAGCATCCTGCCTTTTCAACTGCTTGGAACTTACTTGGACCATTCCGACACTCAATTCCTTCGTGGAGATTTCCCGGCTTGGATTCATTTGCTCACACCGGGAATTGGGCAGTCATATTTCCTCGACGGATGCAAGCTAGGCATTGACCGTGCGCCAAAGATGTCAGACGAGGTGTGTGCATGAGTGCTAAACCAGTTTATGATGGATGATGCGTTGGAGGAGGTGGGTCAGGTTGTCACTGATCGTCTAGGACTATGATTTTGAATACGAGGATGACGATGACGAGCCGAATGCCGATGCCTATATTGAGAACAAGTACTATAATGCGAAGGGTAGGTGCCATCACCTGAGATAGCAATCAAAGCTGAGAACCCCGAAGAAGCGATTCAGGAGCTACAGGATATCCTTGAGGCTGAGACGGAGATGTCAGAGTGGTATGCTACATAAGCTGACTCTAGGGGGTTTAAAGCTCTCAAACAACAAACCAAAATCCATTTCCATCGCGGGCAGCATGAGCGCGCATTGAAAACGTACCGAATGCTGCTTAAATATACCAAATCCACCGTCACACGGAACTACACGTAGGTTGCTGTGCTGATTTTAGCGAAAAAACCGTCAACTCGATCTTGGACTATGTTTCAAGCTCTGGCGCAGAGTTGTCGGTAGTAGAGGAATTCTACAACGCAACCAATGAGATGCTCGCTGCATCCCAAAGCGACCGGCTTAACATGAAGATCAAGCTGAAACTCGCAAAGTTATGGCTCTCACGAAAGGAGTGGTCACGCTTAACACAAATTCTTCGTGAGCTGCGTTCTGGGAAATACCTGAACGAGAACGAAGATGGACAGTCAAAAGGGACACTGATGCTGGAACTGCTTGCTCTTGAGGTGCAAATGTATCAAGAAACAAATAACATGAAAATGGTGAAAGTGCGTGATCTGCTCTTACCCCTAGATCACATTTCAGGCTGCGATGGCCATTCGGAATGCGATCCCTCATCCTCGAACCATGGGAACGATCCGCGAGAGCGGCGGAAAAATGCATATGGCTGAAAGTAGGCTCGTTGAAACTTATGCAGATAATTGGGAGGCAGCCCAAGTGGAATTCTTTCAAGCGTTCCGAAATTACGATGAGGCTGGGAGCGAGCTTCGGATCAAGGTGTTAAAGTATCTTGTACTAGCACATATGCTTACGGGCAACGATGTGAATCCGTTTGATTCCCAAGAGACCAAACCTTATCGCGAAGACCCGAACATTATTGCGATGACATCCCTTGTCAATGCCTATCAGCAACGAGATGTATTAGGCGCTGAAAAAATTGTTCGAGGTAAGCCGGACCATATACTGAACCTAAGAAAATGCATCGACTTTGACCGACGATGACTTCATCTGCAAATTCATTACGGATGTGCTCAACGAGCTTCGAGTGCAATACTTAATCGATGTGGTGAGACCGTACAAGAGCATTCGACTAACGACTCTGGCCAATCTACTGCATGTATCCTATGAGCAAATGCAATCCCTCGTCTTGATGTTGATCCTCGATGGCCGCATGCAGGGACACATTGACGATGTCAATCAGACTTTGCAGTTGGACCAAACTCAGGACCGTCTGCCCCACCGTCATGCACGAGCCATGCATAAATGGAGTGGCCAGCTGTTCGAACTTGCACTTGCCATTCGCTCTAAGCAGAGCGTGTGGCGATGAAGTGCCTAGCTAACTTCTCTCCCACATTATGCACACTGCAGAATTTAGAGTTGATATAGATGTTAGGATTAGGATTCCACCAGCGAAAAAGTTCCCACGTGATGCATTGCGCCAAGTGGATCAGTAGTTCGCACGGGCATTTTCCAGGATGAATATCTACGATGCTGGAAATTTTCCTGGTACGGGGCAAGCGAAAGAACATATATTCCTAGCGTCCGGCAGACCCCATCCCTCACCTATCCCTCTCAACACCTTACGGTTCTGGTAACCGTTTGTTCCCTTTAGCGTCTACAGCTTAGCGTTGATCGCCAACTCTCAACACTACTACTTCGTTCCTTCTTATCTCGCTATGCAGTATCGCTTCATCCCCGCCTTCATCACGGCCACTGGCATGCTAGCCAGTGCCGCCCCTGTCTCCAAGACATCCCAGTCTGGAGTTGTTCCCGAGGCCCCAGCGGCCACCCAACCCGGTCAAGAGATGAACATCACTTGGCAGCCAGATCTTTCTGGATCCTCTGACTGGAAGAAGATGGACATCTCTCTTGTGGAAATCAACGGCAACAGCAAGCAAGTTGTTAAGCAAATTGCTTCGAATGTTGATGGTACTCAAGCCAGCAACAACCGTTTGACCACGAAGGCTCCATCTACCCAGGGCAGCAACCAGTACATGGTTGTCTTCTCGGACGGTAAAGAGAAGAAAGAGTCGCCGAAGTTTGTCGTTTCCTCGACGTCGCATCAGCGTCGTTCCAGGAACTCGAACTCTGACTCGTCCAGCAACGATGCGACGAGCAGCGAGTCGGGTCCTTGGGGCTATTCGCTCCCAAGCGGTGCCCAAGGCGCTGGATCAGACTACTCTGCTAACACCAACTCCAACGCCAACTCCAACGCCAACTCCAACAGTTCGTCGTCCGACTATTCGAACAGCAACAATGAGTTGTCTCAGAACAACAGTGACTCTTCGAACAGCGACGATGAAATGCAGTCCAACGCAGCGCTTGAGTCGATCCTAAACCAGTCGTCTTCGACTATTTCAGGATCAGGAAGTGGTGGCAGACAAGCTGCTCAGCAACTTGGCGGCTCTAGTCCGAGCTCCGCGACTCAGGGCGGTCTGGTGCTGAACATTGGTGGTCAGAACTACTTGCCCGCTTCGTCGTCGAGCAGTGCTCAGATGACCAGCTTGTCTGACTCAAGAAACTCTGGCTCCAACGAGTACGCCAACAACGACTCAGGCTCGGACTCGACCAGCTCTGCAGCTCACCAGTTCTACGAGAACACCAACGGTAATGGTGTGTCTTACAACACGAACGGTGTGATGGTAGGCTCTTCGATCCCTGCCGTCAGCACCTCGTCGCACCACCGCTCGCACCACCAGTCTGGTCAGCAGATGAATGCCCAATCGTCGGCTCATGCTAAATCCGCGGCTCATCACCACAAGCACAACTCTTCGCAGGGCAGCGCAACTGCGACGCCTTCGGCCACGGCTGGCGCTAAGAACAAGCACCACAAGAGCAAAGACAGCTCCGCTTCGTCCGGTTCTGCTTCTCCATCCGGTGCCGCGTCGTCCAGCAGCACTAAGAAGAAGCACCACCACAAGTCTTCTTCAGCTTCTGGATCCAGCGCAGCCTCTGGCTCGTCCACCGGTGCTTCCAGTGCTTCCAGTGCTTCCAGCGCGGCTTCGTCTACGGATTCGGCCTCGGCGACGGATGCATCGGCAAGCTCTGCTACCGATTCGGCTTCGTCTAGCTCGGCTGACCCCGCGAGCTCTTCTGCTACGGACTCGGCTGCTGCGGCTCCCAGCGAGTCCTCGGACCCTGCCGCGGAGAAGCGCGCCTTGCACAAGCGTGCAGGTGGTCTCGGTGGCCCTGCTCGGATTGCTGCAGTGCTGAACTCGTCTTCAGACAGCGCAGATGCTTCTGCTACCGGCTCCAGTGATGCTACCGGCTCCAGCTCTGCTACTGGCTCCGCTACCGATAGCTTGTCGGACGACAGTGAGGCAACTAGCACCGGCGCCGATTCTTCTGCCGACTCTGGCTCGGCAAGCGACTCGACGTCGGGTGCCAGCTCTACGGGAGCGTCTGATGCCTCGGACGGTGCTTCGTCTTCGTCCACCGGCACCCGCTCGCACCACCGTTCGCACTCGGGAGCTTCGCACAGCGGCCACCCATCTGGCTCGGCTTCGTCGAACAGCAATGCAGCAACCGGCACTGGCTCTTCGGACGCAACCGGCACGGACTCAGATGCTCTGACCAGCTCAGCGGCAGCCACCGACGCCTTGGACGGTGCTTCGTCTTCGTCCACCGGCACCCGCTCGCACCACCGTTCGCACTCGGGAGCTTCGCACAGCGGCCACCCATCTGGCTCGGCTTCGTCGAACAGCAGTGCAGCAACCGGCACTGGCTCTTCGGACGCATCCGGCGCGGACTCAGATGCTTTGACCAGCTCTTCCTCGCGATCTGGTCACCGTGGGCACGCAACAGGTGCGCCAAGTGGCTCAGCCGCAAGCGGTGCACACCGTTCCGGTTCATCGAGCTCTCAAGGAGCTTCTTCCAGCTCGATGCTAGGTGAAGTTCCGTCCAGCTCGTCTGCGCGTCACAACTCTCATGTGTCTAGCCGGACCATTAGCGGCGGCGGTCACGGCCACTCGACTGATTCTTTCATGAACAGCTTGAGTAGCATGGCCACTGGCTCGGCTTCCGGTCGCTTGACGCGCTCGCGTCAGTCTGGTGCTTCTGCCACCCCGACTTCCACTGCATCTCACCACCGTGGTCAACAAGCAGCCAACTTGATGTCCGACAGCATGGTGTCGGATAGCCAAGTGGATGACTCGGCTTTGGGTAGTGATTCGGTCTCTTCGCAATCGGGTGCCAGCCAGGCTTCCGTCATTGATCAGCAAGGAAATCAACTGGAACAAATCCTTGCACAAGGTCTGTTGGGCGGCACTGGTTTGTCGCAGGACCAAATCAACTCCTACTACCGCAGCCAGGGCCAAAGTGTCGGCAATGTTCGATCCCAAGGCCAGTACTCGGTTTCGATGCACGACCGTCAGGGAACACAAAGTGTCTCGGCTAGCTACTAGGCAGCAGCTTAGGTAGCAGCTAAGACTGCTTTAGGTGTACAGACCCAACTATCCCCTTTCCCCTCTATCCTTTTTTCCGAATCCTTTGATTTGACAAATAGATTTTGTAACCAACTGTTTTAACCATCCATCCTTTCAATACAAATTGCAGTAAGTAGCGACTGGTCGATTACGATTCTAGCATAACTCGATTGCTAAGGTTGAAGAAATACTACCTAAGGATCCACATCATAATTCATAGCCGGGCGGTTTCGCCCGTGGCCAACGATCCTCTATAAGTTTGATGGAAAAACGCCGCGAGGTTTTCCATTCGATCTGCACCAAAGAACTTCATAGATTGGCCATCCAAGCTACGCGTTGCAACGATCCATGGGAAACCAAATGCGCCTTGCTGAACCAGCTTCTGACTCTGGGTCTTAAGCACTTGGCGTGCATCTTTGGATGCAGCAAATTCCATAAGTTCCGTCAAAGATTCTTCGTTGACTTTGAGTGATTCTCGAGCAATAATGCGAACCTGGTCCAAAGTTTCTAGCTTTCGTTCCTGTTGCCAGATCGCGTCAAAACTTAAGTCAACAGCTGATTCCAGCTTTTCCGGATACAGCTCCTTGATTTTTACTAGTAGACCCATCAGGATAAACGTGTTGAAAGGAAACTCGCTCGGCATCTTGACTGGGACATTGTACATACGGTCCGCTATACTGAGCTCTTTCAGCATTTGCGAACTTTTGTTAGGTACATCCATTGGCGGCCGATTTTGTGCATACTTCATAATGTACGGCAGACTGCGAGGTTCTAACTCCAAATCAAAATTCCATATTTCTCTGTTCCGCTTCAAAAGATTATAGGCAATGTATGACCAGGGAGATACACAGTCAAAGTACAGCTTTACTAGATCTCGCATCCTAATAGTTTTTTGGAAAGAAGGATTGCGGGGAATTCCTAGAATTGTGGAGGAAACAGGATTCTATCAAGGGTTGAGAACGTTGACGGGTGCATACCAAATGGCCGAAAACATGTCGTTACCTCGCTTCATCGAGATAGCGGTAAATCTAGGCGATCCTATGTTTCGCGGAATTTATCGTGAAAAGCAGAAGCACCCAGACGACCTTGAGAATGTGCTGCAGCGTGCTGAAGACGCTCGCATTGCTGCTCAGATTATCACAGCTGGGTCTCTTGCAGAGACAAGAGAGGTATTGGATCTAACGAAATTGCGTTCATACTTGTACTGCACAGCAGGCGTTCATCCAACACGTAGTGACGATCTATTCTCCCATCCGGGAGGTCCTACTGCATATATCCAAGATCTACGAAACCTAATCGATTCTCACACACATGCTCGCGAAGACGGTAGGATCGTTGCTGTGGGCGAATGTGGATTAGGTATGCTTATTGCACTGATATAGATTACGATCGACTTCACTTTGCCTCGAAAGAAGCGCAGCAGAGCGCTTTTGAGCTGCAGCTGAACCTCGCACAAGAAACCAATCTTCCGTTATTTTTGCATTCACGCGCAGCGCACTCGGACTTCGTTCGGTTGCTACGCCCTCATCTAGCAAAACTTCGACAGAACGGCAATGCAGATGGCGAACCTTCGGAAACCGAGCCTGGATGTGTGGGCGTGGTGCATAGTTTCACAGGCACCACCGATGAGCTTAAGGAGCTGCTCGAGCTCGGCCTGTACGTCGGTGTGAACGGCTGTTCGCTGAAGACCCAAGATAATATAGATATGGTACGAGAAATCCCGCTACATCGAATCATGCTCGAGACTGGTACGTGCATATGGCTGATTTAAGACGCGCCATGGTGTGATTTGCGTCCGACGCATGCCTCGGCTACTTTCCTCGAGCAATTCCGAAAAGAAGACCCACATTTAGCACAGCGCTATTCACCTTTGCGGCTCAAGCCCGAACGGTGGAGTGCCTCAGCCGCGGTTAAAGGTCGGAACGAACCTTGCAACATCGGCGAGGTGGCCGCAGTAGTCGCGCGCCTGCATAACATCCGTCTCCACGACCTGGCCGAGCATGCGTTTCGCAATGCCACGCGCCTGTTTCGTCTGTAGTTATAGTCGCCACGTGGCAAGTCGTCCTACGTTCTGCCACCTGGTTGTGATGGACGCGGAGCCTGACGATGCCGTGTCGCACCTCGAAGGGCTTGCTTTGGGGCAAGTCCTAGAGGATCTAGGGGTCGTAGGTAGTGGCTCTGATTTGCGCCGCATTGGTCTTGGCGGCAAAAAAGATGCTACAGCACAGGGAATCGATAAGCATGAGATTTATCGTGACGACTTCGTAGATGATACGTTGAATGAGCCACAAGCCGAGGACGAGGACGATAATGAGTCTGTGACGGATTTGCAGAGTTCCAAATCATCGATATATCGACCGCTTCGTCATACTTCGCACAAGATTCGGGGGGAAGAGGAAGATTTTGCTGATGAGGAGTCCGATGAATCGACAGCGAAAGCCTCACAGAACCAAGCAAGCTCGATTTCCTCATTGCCTGCAGCCTCACAGCTGCCCACAGCACCTCCCATGTCACCGCGAACAGAAGCTACCATGGTCTTCCCTGATTTTGAGCCGGGCAAGATACTTGATTATACCGAACTGTTCGTGACCCCAGCACAGAAACGTCGGCGACTTCAGCACAATTTACCTGAAGTGCAAGTCACTGCAAATACGTTGAGCTGTATGCCCCCGTCCGGGCATGACATGATTGCATCTCGGCGCGCCCCGCAACCGAAGCCGACCGTCAACCTGCTTCACCGTCTATCGAGCAGCTGCTTTGAAAAACGCAATAAGCTCAGCACGTATACGGAATTGGCTGTGGAATTTGACGATGATCTCCATGATCGCACTCGAGATCGTCCAGGTCGAATTGTGAACAATGTCGAGCTAGATGATTGGGAACGACGTTTGGTTCCTTTTAAGCCACCGACAGTCGCTGCTCCGCTGCTGCAGGACCATATACCACGACTAGAGGATGTTGGACGTCCACGGAATAGGGAACTTGCTAATGGACAATACTTTTTCGAGAGTGTCATTTGGAATCCGTTCGTGCGTTTCCATCCATTTGATCGTCTGATTATGGACATGAACGATGCCGAAATGATCTTGGAAAACGAAACTGTTCAGGAAGAGAAACAAGTATCGCTCCTACGGGCAGACGCGCCCCCGAATCTGCTGAAGTCTAGTAAATATACGGGAGAACTAGACCCGTTCAATCTATCGAACGACCGTATGTACGAGTTAAGCAAAGAACACCGTCATCGTGTTCGGCAAACACTTGGTCAGTTGGTAGTTCGCCACACATGGCCAGCAATCAAGCTGCAATTACCATTCTACAAGATGCGCCTCGCTAAACACGAGACGCGGACTTGGCACCGTCCTAAGATCCAGTTTCCTTCTAATATGCCGATAACTTTCTCCAAAGTACAATCTACACGGCGTAAAGAGGGCGAGCGGAAATCCAAAGACCCGAGCGAAGTGTTGCACTCTACGCGTGATCTTACTTTGAAGGATACAAGCAGCTTTGTTCTGTGTGAGTATTCTGAGGAGTATCCGCCACTCTTGTCTAATATCGGAATGGGGTCATTATTGGTCAATTATTACCGGAAAAAGGACAGCAAAGATGATCATATCCCTCGTGCAGAACTTGGCGAGGCGTATGTTCTCGACACCACCGACGAATCGCCATTCATGAAATTTGGCAGCGTCGAGCCGGGGCAAACGCAACCGGTATTGTACAATAACATGACACGAGCACCTTTGTTCCGTCACAAACCGCAACAAAATGACTTCTTGTTCATTCGGAGCACCACCAAGAATGAGGTTCGCTACTATATGCGAGATATCCCCTATCTTTTCACCGTCGGTCAAACATACCCTACTACACCTATCCCAGGACCTCATGCGCGTCTAGTCACAAACAATGTGAAGCATCGTCTGCGTATGATCACTTATAAGCTGTTGGAGAAGAGTGCTGCCCACCGTATAAAGATCCACCGCGTAATGAAATACTTTCCGGATCATAATGAGCTGCAAATGCGCCAGCGCCTGAATGTAAGTACTTCCACTAACAAGTAGGAATTCATGGTATTCCATCGGAAATCGGGTGATAAGCATCAGGGATTCTGGCGATTAAAACCCAATGTGCCAATCCCTGATGAAGCAGAGCTTCAGAAATTACTGACTCCCGAGCATATATGTCTTGTAGAGGGCATGCAAGTTGGACAGCGGCATCTCTTAGACGCTGGCTTCACCAAGACTGCCGAGGGACATGAAGATGAGGGTGATGAAACAAAGATGGACATTGAGCAACTGCTTGCCCCATGGATCACCAGTAAGAATTTCTTGCATGCGACGCAAGGCAAAGCTATGTTGAAATTGCACGGTGACGGCGATCCAAGTGGTCGTGGCGAGGCATTCAGTTTTGTGCGAGTATCCATGAAAGAGATCTTTTTACGTGCCGGGGAGGACGTCGACGAACGCTTAGCTGCTGAAGCAGAGGCGCGTGCAAAATCCGGTCACCGCTACAATGTTGCAGAACAACAAGCGATCTATCGCTCAGAAATTGCACGCATCTGGCGCGCTCAGTTAGCAGCCTTATCCAACCCTGTTCCGCCTCAAATCACTCCGCGCGAAGAACAGGAATGGCGTGAAGAAGAACGACGCAATGAGATTGCCGAGCAGAAATCATCGAAACCATTGCTGGTCAAGCGATTGATCAATGGCGTTTGGTACAAACATATCGTGCGCAATCCTGCTGTAGTAAATGCCTATATCAAGCAACGAAAGGAGATCGAAGAGCAAAGTATTATGACCGAGTCGCTTGTGCCTACAGGAGATGCAGCTTTGGATGCCTTGCGAAAGAAACGTCTCGAAGACGATATTGCAGCGCTAGTCAAGAACCAAGGTCGGCGTCTACAGCGAAAGAATGCCAAGGCAGCAGCTGAAGGTCTTATTGGCGGTTACAAGAACATGCCGAACAAGACCAATACGAAACGCCGTTGTGGACGTTGCGGAGAGGTTGGGCATATGGCTACAAACAATGCCTGTCCGAAGTACCAAGCAAGTAATCATGGTGATCGGTCTGGAGTTGGTCCTGGCGGTTCGGTGCGCCCACCAAATGTGATGCCGATGCCGAATAGCACTTATTATACCAGCGCAAACAACCAGCAAAACCCCCAACAGCCTTCGGTGAACAACTTCGATCCATTTGGGCCGATGGGATCCATGGGTCCTCAGTAGTCGCATAGAATTCGTGTTTAGGAATAGAGAAGTTATTGAAGATAAATCTATTTTACATAAATAGCGGGAGCATGTGCGCAGCGACCTGCTTTAGATGTCTTCGTACGGTGGCAATGACAACCGACAACTAGGGCAGATATGCTTGATACTCATCCATTGCTTTAAGCAGGAAGTATGGAAGATGTGGTGACATGGAGTCACCATCACATTCGATTGAGGATCGCGATCCGTTTTCCAGACCTTCCAGCTAGGCCATGTCGGTTGATGGATCCCAAAGAACCGTGTAGCTTCCTCCGCTTGATCTTGATCCGGATCCCAGGAGTTGGGACAAAGACATACAGGGCAGTCGCCTAAGGGCATATCTTCAGGCTGCGCCCAGTTGGGTACCTCAATGTCGTCGTCATCTTTTAGCTGCGCGTACAGCTGATCGGGAGTTGGATGCCAATTCCAGCGGACTTCCTGGCGCAAAAATGCTTTCGGTACAAAGAACCAAGGGCCAAGTGCATCTTGACCGACCAAAATCACCATCTGGACCGAGAGCCACACTATAGGAATCCATACCATTCTCGTGGGTTCGAAGAAAAGTAAATTATGTGGGTACCAGAACAGATCTTTTGTGAGCTGACAGACATACAAATCGGAAGGTAGAAGCGCGTAAGAGTCATCCCTATGACAGTCACAGCGTTCACACCTGATGTTCGCATACGGTAATTCTGGACGATTTGCGGAACCCAAAAGCTGAATAACAAGGGTATCAACAAAATGGCAAGTAGGCTCGGCATGATAATTGATATACTAAAGGCCAGCACCGTTACAACAAGCGATGCACTTACACGCGGCATATCGCGTACTGTGTCGGCGACAGCGCCCCGAATATGCTCCCATCGGCTTCTCCATGCAGAATCACGAGTGCTCGGTAGATCTTCAGGTAGAGAAGGCGGCTCTGTAGCAGACGGTGTCGCGTGCGCAGGCGTCGGCATAGGTGGATTTGTAGCAGCCGGCGGGATGGTGTAGCGCAGAATCGCGACCACCATCGGATACTCATATGCTAAAAACAAAATACCTGCAAGGAATGCAACAGCAAGCTAAATCAGAATTTCGACATACCATTCCCAAGCTTAGACTGCCTCGTAATGTCACACCCACCACCAGGTGCGCAAGACAAACATGAGCATCGTACATAGTTTGAATGAAGAAAGACGGACCAGAAACTTTAATCAATGCGCTCTCCGTATTGATACGCTCACACATGCGCATCATAATGCCAAGCTGAATCAATACAATGACTAGCATCCCACACATGTACCACCGAGTATCTTGCCAGAATTGCCGAGTGGTGATACCCTCGAGAGTATTGGATTGAATTGCTAAAGAGCATCGCTCGGAGATCCCTAGAAGCTCCATGTGCATCATGGGAACACGACCTGTAACAACTCCTATCGGATCGTCACGCTCTGTCTGCCGCAAATCCAGCTGCGGTTGGAATGAACTAGGGCCGGCTGGTAATAGCTGGCCGTACAAATGCAAAGAGCAGTTGGTCGGTGGTGATAGCGGGTTATCATAGGGCGTATATGGCTCATTCTCATGCAGCATGGTATCGATCTGTTTTAAGCGCTGGTCAATGTCATTAAGAATCACAGTGTAGGTATCGTTGCGCAATACGTCGTCATTTTCAGGCACCATCGCCAGAATTTGACGAATGTCCAGGATTTCACTAGAGGATCTCGGCACGCTTACAAGGTATACACGACCACCGCGGCCGGTCATGATACCGTTTACGTCCATCTCCATGCCGGCACGCGAACTGCTGTCGTTGCGGTGTATGGTTAGCACCATCGAGCCCAAAATTTGCGTGATATTCGTGGCTTTCACTTCTTGTTCATTCAATTGCAGCTCCATTCTCATCTTGGCATGGCTGCTCCAATTCCAAGCGCCTCGATTCTCCGAGATGTTGGAAAGTGACAAGTGGTCGGAATGCTGATTGATCTGACTGAAGTTCCCATCAAAGAAACCACTTATATTCCGGTGGAATGCAAAGTCTCCATCCCCTAGCTTATATAGATGATCAAGCTGGGGCAAGAGTGCTTCGGTATCGTCGTGATACTGTGTAAGCCGTGCAATAAAGCGTACCAAACTCCAATTCCCCTGCTGGGAGACATTGTGCGTCATATAACCTTGGACTTCCTCACGCTGACGCAAAATCCTATCTCGCGCATCCTCTAACCACTGAAGACTATCATCGGCCAATATAGCAATCACACCCATCATCACCCAAACAACAAGAGCGACGCGCACGGTCCTCGCCATGGTGCTTAAGCGTCTCCTGTTAGCGACGATGCTTAGTCAGCAGCGACTTTTTCGAGCGGAGGATCGACTTTCGAAGAATAGGATGCAGGTGCATATATTGGGGGTGGGGGCGATCGGCACGTTGCTGGCAGGCCATATTCGGTCATTGATGGCTACGCGAGAGGCAATACGTGCTGTTCGTGCGAGTCCGTTGACTAAGATGCCGATGTTACCAAAAGTCAGTATTGCACCGAGTCTTCGGCGCCATTTGCCGCGGCCTGAAGAGTCCGGTGTGACGTTACTTTTGCGCGAAAGATTACGAGCACAAAGTCCCAACAAGCCTGTCTATGGTAGCATTGTGACAGTAGAGCGCGATGGCGCAAAAATGCAGACTAGTGGATATACTGTGGAATTCGCGTCGAGTGCTACTTCTGCACCAGCTCGAGTGATAGTTTCGGAGCCGAGTGGCGATGCACATGTCGCAAAGGATTATGATAGCCAAGCTCCCATTGAATGTATCATTGTCACTACGAAAGCCGATTCGACTCTGTCAGCATTACGTCGATTTGTCCATCGGATTACACCGGCAACCACTATCGTCCTGGTTCAGAATGGGATGGGTGTCCTAGAAAGCATCTTGGATAACTTCTGGCGCGACCCATCAGACCGACCCAACTTTATTTTAGCAAGTGTCACACACGGGTGCTTCTTGAAGCACCCTCTGCACACAGTACATGCTGCCTTTGGAGCCATGCATTTCGCCATCCTGCCAAACATCAGCAGTGGATCTGAAGCGTTTGAGCGTTCAATATTAAGACAAGCTGAATCATCTGCGTCGTACAATTTAGATGCAATTCCGCAAACACCCAACACAGAGAGTTTGCGGAAAACAGTAGCTGTGCTTCTTTCGATGCCTTTAGATGTGCATTGGGAACCTATCCGCCAATTCCAGTTGAGGGCACTACGTAAAGTGATCGTGAATGCCTGCATCAATCCCACTACGGCATTAGTGGATTGCCGTAATGGCGCTTTGTTCGGCCAATCGACCTCTATGGAATTATTTGCCTCATTATGTGAGGAAGCTAGTCAGGTTTTGCAAGCACGCGCGCGCGATGCTCGTGCCCATTCGCAGGCGAATGAGACAGACATCGCAATGCTTAGCTCACTACCTATGGAAGACCTCCTGACTCAGACAGATGTCGATGGCATGCCATTATTGGATGCATCACTACGTCCTGCATCCATGCTTCGTGAAGTGGAACGTGTGATCCAATCTACTGCGCCAAACTGGAGTAGTATGCATCAGGATGTGATGGCGCGTCGGGCATCTACCGAGATCGACTACATCAATGGGTATCTTTCAGAGCTAGGGCGCAACTATGGAATCCCCACACCGATCAACGACACGTTGGTTTCACTTGTAAAGCTCAAGACCCAACGACGAAGCGGCGAGCTAGTTTCGCCATGAGATTTATGCGGCCCGCTCCGGATCACGCATTCGATGGATGCGTACCTCACTGGATTAGTTATTATACATACGGGCCAAGTGCTGCAGCGGTCATGTTTTGCGGTGTAATCAGGACGTATTGTACATCACGAGAGGCCTTCGCAGCGTCGATCTGTATCAGCGAGAGTATCTTACAATCATTTTCATCGACACTTTGCGATTAACCGCATCCATAAACACATCGAATTCGTCTAAGCACCGGATTGGACACCCAATCGCTTCCCATAACGACAGCAACAAGCAGATTGTCGAGAAACTTTTTTCTCCACCAGATAACGCCTTAGGATCTTTGTCGTGCCCACGCGTGGCGTCTCCCGTCTGCACACGCAACTTCAGGGTTTGTGCATTATGATCAAAGTGTAACGAACCACTGAATCCACGGTTTTGAAGATGGAGAGCAAAATTCGTACGTGCACGGATGGCGACGTGCCTTCGGAAATAATGCCATTTCTCAAGTCGCAACTGAATGGCTCGGTCCAAAGTCGCGATGGTGGCTTGTGTGTTTTCCAAATATTGCCTTGCGTCTTGGTAGGCCTTGTTCTTTGCACGTAGTTCACGAATGACCGATTCTAGCTGCAGACCAGAATTCCTGTTGGCTTCTGCAAGCTGCGCTTCGATTGCATTGATTTGTTTTTCGAGAGATTCAGGTGTACGACGTGTTTCAACACGAGCACAGTATTCCGTAGCTTGTGCAGTCCATTCATCAATTTGTTGTGAGAGAGCAGATTCTTCACGCTCGGAAGACGAGATGATCTCGGACTGTGAAGCGATCTGTGCCGCCCAATACTCTTCATTTTTGCGCAGACGCACACGCTCAGAGAAAACTGTCTGTAGCTCGTCTTGGATTGCCCGTCGTTCAGACTCCAGAATCTCTATCTGTTCTCGTAGATGTTCAGCGCGCGTAGTGTGTGGGGAGATAACTTGTTCCTCTTTTTCTTTGCTAGCTTCCAATGATTTAAAACGATCCACAATCTTGTCCATCTCTTCTTGTGCATCGTTGCGTGCTTCTTCTAATGCAGCAACATTCGCAGGCTCGTCTTCGCGCATTTCATCTTCAATCCGAGCGATTTGTTGTCGAATAGAGCGATGGTCTTGTCGCAAACGAGACAGATCTTGTTCCTTGCGGCGGATCTCTGCCTGAAGTTGCTCTGTACGTTGATGGAGCGATCGGAGCTTTGCGTCTATTCTTGCGTGGTGGTCTCGATTGCTACGAAGATTTTCCCTCGCCTCTTCCATCTGTATGCGAGTGTCGGTGACAAACCGCGGTGCACCGGTAGCTCGATTCAGTGTCTGTGTTGAGCTTCCAGTAGGACCGCCTGCGATGCGGAATAAGTCCATCGAGAAGCACCGCAGTACATTACTTGGCGCCCGGCGTAGAAGCATGTCTCCATGCGCACGCTCGCGCACCAAAGCACACTTTTCAATCTCGGCGCTTGTAATCAAAGCCCGAGTTATGAACGGGTCGTCGATCTGCAGCGCTCTTAACACTGTCAGTATACTTGGATCAGGTTCTCCGTGTGCGTATTCGAACAAGTCAGGAGCCGCGGTGAATATTTGTACGCGAAGCTGGTGTTTTTGCAGGATCCGAGTAAGCATGGAACGATCAGCATGATTCGTGACACAAAATGCGTTCAAAGCATCATTCAACACCGCTTCAACGACCGGTGCCCATCGATTATCGCGTAGCTGCATATGCATACCTAATGGACCGACAGGCCTTTTTTTCCAGCGCGATTCTCGCTGGATATCCGCAAGAATCTGTGGCATTTGGCGTCCCCCAAACGCCGTAACGCGGTTCGATGCTGCATCTTCACACCGACGTAGAAAGTGTTCCAAATGCCCGACTTTCTCTTCCACTGTATTTCGCTCAGCTCTGAGCGAAGCGCACTCCTGATCAAGCTGCTGTTCATCGGCACGCAGCTGGTCCAACTGTTGAACAGTGCTGGACTGCTCCATATCGTTATCGAGTCTCTGCTGATTCAGAAAATCACGCCGTTGCTCTTGTTCCTCGCGAATAGCGCGATGATCTTGGGCCAATTTCCGTGTCTCGGTATCAATTTGGTCCTGGAAATGCCGAATGGTGTGCTGAATACGATCGGCTTGCTGACTCACTTCCCGCTCCTGTGCCTTAATGTTGGCAAGCGCTGTACGGGACTCCTTCATTGCATCAATCTCTGCGGAACGCTGTTCTTCCAGGCTACGCTCACGTTCATGGCAGTCTCCGCTACGATGCTCCAATGTAGTGATTTGCTCATCCAAGATATTGGCACGCTGTCGATCTTCTTCACATTTGCGCTGTAGTACTGCATGTTTTCCTCGAGCGCGCACTAACGACTCGACAACTGTAGCTAGCTGATTCTCTTTAGCGATAACTTGACTCCATACCAGCTCATCCTTCATGCTATTCAACTTTTCTTGCTCGGCGCGCGCCTGCTCTACAAGCTGCCATTGCGCATTTGCTTCGCGAGCATCTTGCTCAAGATCAGGAAGTAATTGTTCCGTACGTGCCATTGTGCGTTTCATACGCTGGATATTGGTTTGAATCAATTCATACTCTTGGGCTAGTTGTGTTAGCTGTGTGCCGCGCAAGAAGAAACTGTATTTGTCCTCAGGCTGGGAACTACCGAGGAATTGGCGTGCTGCATCCTGAGTGAGAATGTTCATCGGGTTGTCGACTTGAATGTTGGCATGATCACAGATTGCGTCCAATTCTTCTCGCTTCGTCGAAACGGTCTTCCCATTTGCACCACGAATCTTCCATGTACCGTTGCCATCGGCGAGTATCCTGCGTTCGACGACAATCGCATCGCCATATGCCTCTGGACGAAAAGCATCACGTCCACGATTCCGCATATGCACACGGACTTCTGCGGCGTTTGCCCCTTCGCGCACAAAGTCTTTGATACTACTTCCTCGGCTTGTGACACTGGCTTTCCCGCCTAATGCGAGTGTCATAGCAGTTAAGATTGCGCTTTTCCCACTCCCATTATGTCCAATGATAAAATTAATCCGTGGGCCGAGATCAATGCTTAGATTCTGATGGCACATGAAGTTGATCATGTCTACTCGCTCAATAACCCCCATACTCTCATGCTGGAATGAATCGCCTTGTGTCGAATGCGGTAGTGTTTGCGCCCCATGGGGAACTGCACTTTGCTCGCCTGGTGTTTGGCGTTGCTCCGTATTTTGTTCGTGGGCGTCTAATGCGCCTAATTGCCTAGTCTCATTGTCCGTAGACTCCTCAAGGAACGGGAATCCCGCTGTAGAAGGATTTGCAGATGCTAGATTCTGCGTAGTAGCAAACCCAGCAGTTGAAAGAGAAGGTATAGCAGACTCCCTTGATTGAACGGATTCTGAGGCTTGCAAGCCAGTCAAAGGTACCTGTGAGTCTGTTGACGCTGTGTTTTGTTCGTGAGAACCATCTCTAGAGGAGAACGGGTCTTCACCATGGTCTACACTTAGACCTACCAAGTCTCCTTCATGCTCGCTGTCTGAAGACTCAGCAATACGAGCGCGTTTCGACTGCGTAAGCCCTACACATACAAAAAATTCCAAATCTTCTTGTGCTCCCTCGATCCCCTCATCACTTCTCGTGGAATTTCCTCCTTTCCGGCGTTTCGTCGCCATGCAACTCTTGTGAAACGCGTTCAGCGACTGTTGTACTTTCAAGAGATTGGCCTCCACAAGGAAACGCGTCTCAATTTGCGGATGGAGTGGAGGGCTTACATCCTCGACAAGTCGGTGAAAGAATTCGTCGTCTTAACGCTACGAAGATGTTTGCGGGTGAGTGTGGAAACTAATTGTCAGGAGCACCTACCCCTACGCCACTTGAGCAAGCTATTACAAGGATGCGTGCGCGCCGTTCTTTGCAATCCTTTGCAGCACTTGTCGGTGTTTTGCATTTCGGTTCGTACTGCATACTAATGAAGCACCCTACTTGCTTCACTACGTAAGCTCTGTCTTGCGTCGCGCCTAGATAAACTACAGAATAGCTTTTCTTTCATCGTCCCATGCATCATCGGGATCTTCGGCAGAAATTTCGGTCTGCTTTTCTGAATCTTCCTTCTGAATTTCTGTTAGGTCGCTTCCATTTGGTTCGACGATGTATTTCAACAGATAGGATGCAATGATATCGAAATACTCTGGCTGGAAACAAGTGTCATCTAGACCGATTAGTGACTCATACGTACTATGCGTTGCATTTTTGAAGGTGTGAAACTCCTTGTGCTTGCAAGGGCATATTTCATACAATGTACGCATCTGAACCGGTGGGACTAGCTCATCGTCTCCCCCGCTGAGAAACAGCACTGGCATGGTCGCAGACAATTTCCGAATCGTTACTCCTGAGGGCCATATCTCGCCTGCGTTAGTACAAATCACATACGGCACAAGAAAGCAAACGGACGCAGAAAAGGCATTAAAGTGGGAATCAGCTCAGGGATACTCAAGAAACTGTGTTAGACATGTCAAAGATACATACGTGTTTTCCAAGATCATTCCCGCTATTTTCGTGGGATTTCGTGCAGCGAGATCAATAGAAACTGCGCCGCCAATGCTTTGGCCGTATGTAATGACTTTGGTTTTGGATAAGTTTGGATGTGCTTGAATCCAATCAAGCATGGTTTGTGCATCGATTCGAATCCCGTGCTCAGAAGCTTCGCCACTGGATAATCCATAGCCACGATATGACAGCATCACGACGTTGCAGCCCAACCGGCGGTAGAATACCACAGCTAGCGGCAAGCGATGTCCCATGTTCCCTGCATTGGCCATGAACATCACAATAGTTGGACGTTCTTCCGATACTTTCTCATCTTTTTCTCCATCTTGCTGCAACATCACATAGACATGCAGCTTCTCACCATCTGGCGTAGTAAGACGCATTTCACGATACGGCAGATCGTATTGCTCAGGAGTATCGACATCGGTCCGTGACCCCTCAGGAAAAGAGGATGGATAGATCAACGCTCTCTGGTACACAAACAGGAGTCCAGCCGCGGTCGTGATGCCAACCGCGGCCGTGCCAAACGCAACACGCATCAACCAACCCCAGGTGGTCATCACAGTTTAGCGCACAAGCCATGTCTTCGGCCGAAGACGCTTCCTATCGACTATGGCGGCTCCTCTGTATAGTGAGTAATGGGTGAAAGATCTAATGTAGCGACGCAATCTGGCCGGCTATGGCATGCGTATGTGGTGTACTAATGCAGGGGAAAGATATTGGTAGTGACTGTTGGACTACCGGCTCGAGGAAAGACACATTTGGCGCATGCTATTCAACGGTATCTGCTATGGTTGGGCGTGAAATGCAAGGTATTTAATCTTGCGAATGTGCGTCGGGATGTTTTAGGTCCCTTGGAAGATTTGCCAGGTGCCTATTTTGGCCCTGGACCAAAGTCAGAGAAGATCAGGACGATGAAGCGGCGCGTTCGTGAGCGACTGCAAGAGCAAATTGATTCCTTTTTCGACGACGGTGGGCAAGTTGCGGTGTTTGATGCGAACAATAGCTCTCAGGCAGAGCGTCATAACATTCGTCAAAGGTTCTCTGGGAAGAGTATCCAGGTTATGTTCATCGAGTGTATCTGTGATGATGATACGCTTGTCGAACAAAATATTCAATCCATCTACCAGTCGAATCCTGATGTAGGTGATAACTTGACTGACTCTAGTATTCTGGCTGGAACTTTGAGGATGTTATGAAAAGTTTTAAATTGCGCATTGAAGATCACCAAAAATACTATGAACCTATAACCGATCCCTCCTTTCCCTATGTACAGATGCTGAATCTCGGCCAACGGATCTCTATGAACAATGTCCATGGCTACCTGCAGAACCGCATCATCTTTTTCTTGATGAATATACATAATCGTGAGCGCACGATCTATTTTGCTCGTGCTGGCGAGGCACTTGTGGAGCATTCCTACAAATCGGACGCAGAACTCTCTTCCCTGGGCAAAGACTACGCATCGCGGCTGTGCCAGTTTGTGATGGCATTACGCAAAGACCATCGTGCAATTCGCACATACTCGCCTGCTCCCTCTCAAAAACACCGTGTCTCCTGGCTGTCTAACAGTGCAGAGCTCAAACGAAGTTCAAGTGATGCTGCACGCAGCAGTTTGCAGGTCTGGTGCTCGACAAGACGTCGTTCTGTTCAAACAGCAGCACCGTTTCGATTGGCAGGGTGCAAAGTCGTCGAGCTATCCAGACTCTGCGAAATGCATCCTGGCGTTGTAGACGGGATGAGTAGCGAAGAGATTGCCGCACGATTCCCCGATAGTATTGAGGGCAAAGCTCGGGATCCTTATCGATTCCGATTCCCTCGTGCAGAGAGCTATCACGATCTAGCACTCCGACTTGAACCGATCATCTTCGAGTTAGAGCGTACTCAAGAAGATGTTTTAATTGTGGGACAGTCGTCGGTTTTACGATGTCTCATTGCATATCTGCAAGGCAACAAGCCTGCTGAGATTCCTTTCATTCAGGTTCGAGAAGGTGATTTGGTAGAGATATTGCCCCAGGCTTTTGGTGTCTCTTCTCATGTATACTCCTTCTGGAATCCAGAGGAGGAAAGACAACACCGCGACATGGAGTTTGCAGCTCGCACGAGCGCCGCGTTGGCTGAGGAATCCTGTGAAAGTGATGCAACAGAGGCAGATCCTGCAGTCAATTCGTAAGACCCAAGTTCGGGTTTGCATCAAGACCAACTTTTGTCTAGCGTTTAGATTGTGTAAGGATCTGAGCTGCGATAGAGATTCTAGCATTAACATCACATCAGATACTCTTGGAAGATGAATAGGAGGAATGGTGAAAGTGATTCTGCTCGAATCCATCCCAGACAGTGTGAGAATGTCTGATCAATTTCCGATCAAGACAGCGATCATTCGTTTCTTTCAAGTTTTACAGCCTATAGAGAGTTTATCGAGAGCGTGTTGCGTCTTTCCTTTTGTAACACGTCGTTCCGTATTCACTGCATTAGTTCGAACAACTTACCCAAGCGTATTTGTCACTTTTCAGTTTTTGCCGTCGATCCAGCATAGCCTCACTGAGTCTTCCTTCGCGTTGTGCTTGCTCAAGTTCGCGTCGATCTCCAGCAGCAAGACGCACTTTTGAGCCGGCATTCCAGCCTTGACGTGATCGACTAATGCGCTCTTCGTCCAGGACACTTCCTGAATCCAATCTAGCTATTTTTTTGGCTGCAAGTTGCGCGTGTCGGATTGCATGCCGGTATTTCCATTGCACGCTCACGTCCCATACACACGAATCATCCATTTCACTTGCATCAGCGCGAACCGTGCGCTTTTTCCCTTCGTTGGGCTCTTGATCAAGCGCAAGCCATTTCCCTTGAGCTGATTGGAAGGCTACTCCTCTTCGTGGGCCTATTACGATGGAATCTGGTAGAGGTTCGTCACTAGCGCGCGCGTGCGCTACTTCAACCAATTTAACGGCCCATTCTTCTTGCGGTCCGCGAGCTTCATTGCTAGCAGTGACGCTTCCAAACCGATCACTCGCCAAAAATGTACCCGGAGCACTTTTCAGCGTCCATTTCTCGAGTCCAGAGAGCTTGTTTGCGATCCAAACCTGGTGGACATGGAGCGGCGCAAGGTCTGCACCCACGATCATGGCACCATCTTCCATTGCTTCAGCAGGGAGCTCTGGCGGCTCAACATTCGATGTTTCCACTTGGCTCAGCGGGACATTGAAGCTCAACGCGATCCCATTTGCGTTCTCCGTTTTCTTGTAGATGAATGTAGGTCCATTCAATTCGTCAGGAGACTCAACGGGGACCCAAGCTGAATTAGTTATCGAATGACCTACCTTGATCGTCGCCGCCATACATTTCAGCATCTGATTCATCATCTTTATAATAAACTCTGTGCGAATCAGGCTCACTTCGCTTGGCCTTTTTGCGTTTTGGCTACATCAAAAGACCACATACCTTGTCCCCTTTGAAAGTCAGTCGTAATGACTTGCTGGTCATTATTCAGAATAGGCCAAAATTCGAGTCTCCACTAATGTTGAATGAGTATGAATCAATTCAAAAGTTATTTCAGAAGCTGAAAGTGTTGACTTCGGCATATAGATTATCGCGCAGAAGCGTTGCGAATCTAGTTTTGGATATTTACTCAGTGAGCGCAGGAATACGGACGGCTTGCCTTATTGATCAGTTTACCCCCTCGCCTGCGACGTGTGAAGGTATTGCTGACGCAGCACGAAATGCAGGCATCGCCGAGAATCTTTTGCTAGTATGTGTCGAGAGCGCACAGCAGGTTTTAGTGATCAATCGAAGACTCTTATCAAGCAATGAGAAACACATACTACATCGCAGATACGTGGACATATCCAGATCGCCGCCGCGTTATGTAGGGATCCATGTTGCTCACACAGCGCGAATCCGTACCTGCGAACGCTCATACCATAATTTCATGTATTCATGAAGCTGCTCTGCAAAATCCAGGTGTTGTCTATTTAATTTCCGATACGCATTCTCCTGTGCGTAGGTCGATGATATCGGTTGTGGGATACCTACTTGATTATCCCTCCATATACTGCTCAGCAGATGAACAGGATGTTATGAACATTTCCTACGAATCAATGCCCAGTACCGAGAGTGAAGATGATGACTGGGAACCCATCGTCACAAGCCTGGTGGATATTCAACTATATCGGATCGAGCTATGGTCAAGTTTACCAGAAGAACTCTCTAATATCTTGCATCTTACAAAGCACTCCATCTTGTCATTTTCTTTGCCATGCATCCTGCCAGATGCGTATCAAACAGCAATTCAACACACAAAAAACCTCCAGGCGATGTTTGATCTAAGAACCTCGACATCGGAGATTTGGTCGAAAACTTCAATATCTAGCTCAGTGTCCGAAGTGCATTTAGATCGTGTTGCACTATGACCTAAGTCTTCGCCTGCGCTTGTGCTTGTGCTTTCTTGGCTGCTGCCGCCTAGATTAGTCTAGATGCGCACCTCTTGTTTAGCTCGCAGCGCGTCAGCATCGTGCTCACGTCTCTGAGCTAGCGACATGCCCGAAGTGTTCTTGCCTTTTGCTTGCTGTTCTTGCTTTTTCTGGTTTTTGGCTCGCGCAAGCTCTCGTGCGTTTCCACCTGCTTTAGAAGAATCGACTCACGCGTCATGCTTAAGGTGAGGCACGTGGAACAGATATTTTAAGTGACTAATTTAGTGGAGCGGATTCATTCAGATAAGAAGCGTTCGGAGATGAGTCAATTTCTCCATCAAGCTTCTACTGGGATGAATTTGTCTCGCAATCTGCTGCGTTCAGCAGTAGTCTACGGTGGCCGCATCCCTCCTTTGCTGCGCAGTTATAGCACGTCTCCCACCACGTCGCATCGCAATCTCATATCGTTGGCCGACTTGACAATTCCCGAGCTAGACACTCTACTCCAGCGTGCATCGCATTTCAAAAAGACTTATAAGCAACACATACTTGCGAGTGGAGCGATTGATCATAGTCTACAGGATAAGACTATTGCGATGATCTTTAGCAAGCGTAGTACTCGTACACGAGTTGCAAGTGAGTCTAGCACGGCATTGCTCGGTGGTCATCCAATGTTTTTGGCGCCATCCGATATTCAACTAGGTGTCAATGAGAGTCTGTACGACTCTGCGCTCGTAATAAGCTCGATGGTGGATGGAATTATGGCGCGTGTCGGCGCTCACGAAGAAATCGAGCTTTTAGCGAAGCACGCCAAGGTGCCTGTCATCAATGCATTGTCAAGTCGATACCATCCTACACAAATCCTTGCGGACCTTTTAACTATGCTAGAAAACGCTGCTGGACCAGGCGCACCACTTCCTTCTTTGTCAGTGCTCGCAGGTCTCAAGCTCGCATGGGTTGGCGACTCGAACAACATATTGAACGATATCCTAGTCTCCTTTCCTCGTCTCGGCATAAGTGTTAATGTCGCCGCTCCTGAGGGCGATGCATATGCTCCTGACTCGGTTGTATTCGATACGATGCGCAAAGGTCTCGCCGCCGAGCCATCTGGCCTTCCGCAAGGAATTGTGGAATGGACGCATAACCCTTATGATGCTGTTCGTGATGCTGATTTCATTGCAACCGACACTTGGATTTCTATGGGTGATGAAGACTCTAAATCACAGCGACTGAAAGATTTCCAAGGGTTCCAAGTCACCGAGGCGTTGGCGAACAAGGGCGGCGCCAAGCCCGACTGGAAATTCTTGCACTGTCTACCGCGCAAGGCCGAAGAGGTGGATGACGAAGTATTCTATGGCCCGCGCTCTCTCGTGTTCCCTGAAGCAGAGAATCGCAAATGGACCATCATGGCTTGTTTTGATTGGCTTTTTGGCAACAGGCCATTATGAATCCCCGCGGACTTATGAAACGATCCTGTAGTCCACCTCCACTTATATAACGGGTCGCCACACTCTAATCTCGTTTGTCTTAGATTTTGAATCATGGTGAACTTTTACAGTTTGAAAGCAGCGCTCCCCAAAGGCCAGTCATATGACTTCGCACAGCTCGAAGGCAAAGTTGTTTTGATTGTGAACACGGCCAGCAAGTAAGTGATCGACTAACATTAGGTGTGGATTCACTCCCCAGTTCGAAGGTTTGGAGAAATTGTACAAGCAATACAAGGACCAAGGTTTCCAGATTCTCGGTTTCCCTTGCAACCAGTTTGCAAGCCAGGACCCTGAGAATGACGAGGGAATCAACAATTTCTGTCAATTGAACTATGGCGTGAGTTTCCCTATCATGGCGAAGTCGGATGTGAACGGCGCTAAGGCCAATGAAGTGTTCAAGTTCCTCAAGCACGAGAAGCCAGGTATGCTCGGTCTTGAAGGTATAAAATGGAACTTCACCAAATTCCTCGTCGACAAGCACGGCAAAGTTGTCGAGCGTTATTCACCCACTACGAAGCCCGACTCTATCGCAAAGGATGTGGAGAAGTTATTGAAGCAATAGACGTTTGGCTACAAGTTGTAGAAAGCATGTCAATTTTTCTTGTCCCATTGCCGCGATAGATTCTGAAATAGTGATTGAATGGGAGACACATTCTGAGGTGATTTCGCACTCATGCTTTGCAGATGAGGTTTTTCTAAATGAGAAGGTCACCTACCTCCGTCCGGAGCCTGTAATTTGGCGGCAATGTACTCGCGTTTCTTGGATCGATTTAATACTTTCACATAGTAGATCCCTGCAAACATGCCGATCGCCATCACAGTCCATCTTCCGTCAATTTTTATAACACGTACGCGGCATACATTTTTCCTGGCGACCATCGCCCATATCTCCCTTGCTGCATTTCCCCAGAGGTGGAGGAAAGCGAGGGATTGGCAGCTTGGGTTGAGCTGGGGTAATACTTGGCGCTGAAGTATGGATGAGGCAGGCTACGGCGAGTTGCAGCTTCTTCAGGCCAGTGCAATGGATGATGAGTTCCAATGGCGTGGAACAGTTGAGGAGGTAGCACAATGGAAAGCCAATCTGGCGGCATATGAGGCTGGTGAGCAACTTCGCGAAGATACAGTGCACTTTTCTCTGTGGGTCAGTCAGCCATTAGGAGTATGGTTGAATGTATCATTGCATGTAGGAAAAGAGAATCCGACTCAACCTGTAATTACCGCGACAAATTCCCGGGAAGACCTATTGCCCGTTACTGAACTGAACCAGTTTGTCTTAGACAGGCAAAATGAGATCGCGAGAGAGAGTGAGCATACAATCTAACCTAGACATCATGAATCCGGTCTTTGACATATATACTTCGCTTAAGGAGTACGTCTCGGCATATGAGGGGCAGGTGAAGTCGCCCGTGACAGAGCCATTGCCTGAAGAAAATAAGAAACCCAGCAAGCTGGACATGAAGCGCATCATCTTCTGGTCGCACCATCTTATTGCTCCGTCCAAGCGGAAACAATTTGCAGCGTGGTGTCCTGAACTACGTGTCTGGGGGCTATTCAAGCTAGGCTATCCCGGATTCCTTTGTTTCGAGGGCCTAGCGAGCGATGTGGATGAAATGGTGCGCCGTGTCAAGGTTCGTCCAAATGTTCACTTACGCAGGGTATGCAATGGCACGCGATCTCGGCGAGAGTTGAGGTGGCTTATACTTATGATGTAAAAGAAACAGATATCGATCCTTCTACGGACGCGCTCAAGAGTTGCACTTTTGCTCAAGGCCGCGATATACCAACTCGATCCAAATTACGGGTGGACTGTGAAGAAATTAACGATATGGGGGAGTTTGTTGCAAGGTACGATACGATACTAATGAAGACTACGAAGTCTGTCGTTGCCAGAAGACGAAATAGTTGATGCTTGCCATTTACGCAAGACACAATGACCAAAAATTATGCGCAAAGCGCCTGCACATCCGAATCAAGAGCAAGGCGGGCCTAAGCCCTGATGTAGCGAAGCGTGAACTTCATTGGGCTACATAGCTCCTAATGCGAATGGCATCCACCTTACGGTGGCAGTTATGCCTCCTCTATGACCCCTGCCTTTCTCTTTCATTGTTAGCAAATCGTCTGGGAGACAAGCAAGGAAAGGCACAGGAAACAAACAGCCCACGACGATGAAAGAGCCGACTTCTGACCAGAAGCCGTAGCGCAAACGTCTTCGGTACACTCACATGTACCTCGATTTGCTAACAGAAACGCACAGTGGGATTTGCAAGTCATACTTGCCTGTTGAGCGCGTCCGCTTGTCTCTGTTGAGAAATGCATGTTAGGATTACGTAGTGACTACAACGCTCCATTCCGAGTCGCTAGCGCTGTACCAATACACATGGTACAAGAATCATCCACCCGCTCAAGCGCAATGCTACGCCGAGCGCATAATGGACGTGCAGCTACGTCTCCAGGAATTTAGCGAGTATCATGTCCAGAGGTCTACGAGGAGGCAAACGTCAAGAGCTTTAGCATGCTTAGTCATCAACAGAGCCCGTCGAGGCTTTGAGTAGTGCGCGACTGGGTTTCACGCTGGATTAGGATGCAACGTACGATAAGCATAGAGATTTGCTTGAAATGCGGATGATCTGCGCCACCTTGGATGAGGTAGAAGAGACTTACCGAGTAATTGAAACAGAATGGATTCTGAAGTCGCAATATTAGCACCCATTTGGCGCATAGCCTATATCAGTGCGTGGGAAGCGTACCTGAACTGCGATCGGTATCTCTTTCCGGTTGCAGGAGCTGACGCCATCACGTACTATGTGTACTTGAGCTCCTTCTTGGAGAAGATCCTGCGCAGTCTGTAGCACACATACGTGTGATTCAATCCCACATAAAATGTATTCCACGTCTGTGCATCCGTGATCCTGACCGGTTGCTTGCTTTAGCATAGTAGGAATTAGGTTATTAGAAGCCATGCTGAATTGTTTCTTCGCTTCGACATGGTGTTGCTTCGAATCCTGAATGTCCTTCATCAGCTCAGGAACCGTAGCTCCGAGACCTGGAACAGTTAGATTCGCTGCGAACCTTGCGGATATTGTTCCGTGACCAGGATCGGGATCTGCAAGATGCTAGCAGCGCGGCACAGCTTGGACGCTGTCGCAGTAACATCATCAAATTGGTGAATAGCTTTACTACAATGAAAGTGTCACGTACGTGAACTGTGTCAGGGTTCTCTGCTTACTTTCTCCTGTACATCACTCTATTAGCATGCACACCTACCAAATAAGCAACACAGCCGGCTTGGAGAACGGGCGTACATAGCGCGCTACAGAACCCATCTTACAGAAAAGCTGGGGAAAGACAGTGGAGGAGCACACTTCCATTCCCGATTCTACAGACAGCCACGTTTACTCGTAGATCCATTCATCGACAGCACGCTTGTACTCGACGGTAGGGGCTTGTTCGCCGAACCAGAGAGCAATCTCCTTCTTGGCCGAGTCCACAGAGTCAGAACCGTGGCAGATGTTGCGACCGACATCGATAGCGCTGCGTTAGTTTACCATGTACATACAAGTCACCACGGATCGTTCCAGGGGCCGACGCAAGCGGGTTAGTAGCGCCCAACAACACACGGCCTTGCTTCACAACATCCTTACCCTGCCACACCATCGCAACAACAGGGCCAGATGACATGTACTTAACGAGACCAGGGAAAAATGGCTTGCCCTTGAGGTCAGCGTAATGCTTCTCGAGGTGCTCCGTGCCGGCATGCACCAGCTTCATGGCAACCAGCTGGTAGCCACGGTTCTCGAAGCGCTCGATGATCTTGCCGACCAGACCTCGCTGGACGCCGTCGGGCTTAATCATGATGTAGGCTACCATTTAATGTTTCTACACATACTTTGTTCAGTCGCCATATTGGATGAGAATAAGAAATTACTTTTGAATCCTCTGGAAGTTTCACTCTTGCCTTCTCCACCCTTGCGACCCTGAATCGAACTCACGTGATAGGATCCACAACCTCCACACCGGATCGCCGGCCTAGTTAGACTCCTGCACGGACGAGAAAAATACGCACGAACCAACTCGGTTATCAGCATGATGCTGATGCGTCCTCTGGCCTATCGCTTGCCGCTGAGCTGCAGCACAAAGCAAGCGATACCTACTATGCTGATACATAGTGGGAAGCGTGTCACACCTGCGTTTCGAGCGATGTCCACAACAATAGCCACAACCGCATCGAATGGGCATCGATCTTCCCGATTTTCGTCTTCGTTCAAGTGGGGAGCTCTTGGATTTGGTACAAGTGCTATCGCACTTGCCGCGTTGAAAAACAACGTGTTTGGAGAAGAAGCAAAGTCAAACACATCGACGCTGATCCCGGCAGCACCCCCAACCGAGGAAGAGATGGCAAAGTTGTTGGAAGAAGATAACGTGTCATCCAAGCCGCATTCCATGTTAGGCAAAGTCGGACTGGTTTTGTACAACTATTTGATAGAGCCTCTGTTTGTGTTTCGTCGATTCATTGTGTTGGCATTAATTTTTGGCCCGGTAATTCTGTCGATTCCTTTGCTTTTCCTCGGTCCACCTGTTACAACTAAAACGTCGTCTGGTGATGTGGTTCAAGGAGAACGCCGTGGGGCATTATGGTGGTACAGCTTCTTGGTTGCGCAAATGGGTCGTGCTGGACCGACATTCGTCAAATTAGGTCAATGGGCCGGCAGTCGACGCGATCTATTCCCGGATGCGCTGTGCGACAAATTTGCTAAGCTGCACTCTAATAATGATCCGCACGCATTTCGTTATACGAAAAAAGTGCTTGAGCATGCTTTTCAAAAACCCTTTGATGAGATCTTTGAGTCATTCGAGCACAAAGCGGTCGGCGTAGGAGCTGTTGGGCAAGTTTACAAAGCTGTGGTGCGTTCCGAGTTGCTCCCAGCTAGCTATTTCGAAGCGAAGCACCAGCAGGAGTCGCATATGCCAGAAGCTGCGCAAAGAATCGGCGAAGAGTTGGCTCTGATGTATGAACACGACGAAGCTCGTCGACCAACAGCCGCCGTGGCGATCAAAGTGCTACACCCCAACGTCCGACGTACAATTCGCCACGATATTCGTATTATGCGTTTCTTTGCAAACCTTATCAATATACTACCTGGAATGGAATGGGTCTCGCTTCCTGAAGAAGTACAGCAATTCTCTACGTTGATGTTCTCTCAGCTGGATCTGAGACATGAAGCGAATAATCTTGCAAGATTCGAGCGAAACTTTGCGAAACGGAATAGTGCGATCTCGTTCCCTAGACCGCTGTTGGAATTCTGCTCAAAAGACGTGCTTGTCGAGGAACTTATAGAAGCCGTGCCATTAAAATACTTTTTGGAAATGGGTGGTTTAGATTATGATGAGCGGATTGCTGATCTGGGATTGGACGCCTTCCTGGTGCGTAACGTGTGCTAACCCAAGAATATGCTCCTTATAGACAATTTTACTCATGCTGATCTACACCCTGGCAACATCATGGTCTCGTTTTATCGGCCAACGACGCAGACCATCTTATCCAATTTACTGTCTCGATGCCTTGCCAGCTTTGACCCAGACTATCGCTTAAGTGCAAATTACAAGACGGGCATCATTCCAGATCGAATGATTGTCCAAGAATTGCTGGCAAAGAAGAACGATAAGCAAGCTTGGCATAAGCAGTTACAGGAGATGGAAGATGAAGGATACCAAGCCGAGTTGGTGTTCCTTGATGCAGGGTTAATTTCAGAGCTTTCCTCATCGAATCTAACGAATTTCATGGACCTGTTTGCAGCCATTGCAAGCTTTGATGGAGGCCTAGCTGGCAAGCTTATGGTAGAGAGGTGCCGATCTCCGCAGCTTGTTACCAACAAAAAAGGATTCGAGCAAAGTATGGCTCGGATCGTCAGTGGAGTCAAGGACAACACATTTAATTTAGCCAATTTGCAGATTGGCGACGTGCTCTCTGAGACGCTGAAAGCCGTGCGTGAATACCATGTAAAGATGGAACCGGATTTCGTCGACACCGTGTTGAGTATTCTTATTTTGGAGGGGATCGGCCGCCGACTGGATCCGGACCTCGATGTGAGTCAAAATAAACTTATCCAGTTATTCCAATCTGCGATTCCTATATTGCGCAAACTTGGCCATCGCATGTCTGGAGACGAATCCCAGCTAGATAATTTACGAAAACACGCTGATTGGAAGAGTGTGCTGCCGATGATCAAATTATGGTTCTATGTAGAGACACGATCGATGCTGATGGGTCTTACCAACTCACCTCAGCGTGTGGATGCATTTATGAGGTATGGCTGGTTGTCCGAGTAGAGTTGCAGTTTATAATAAGTCTTCCTGGTCGTTATCATCGGAATCTTCCAGTTCAGCATCGATATCCACTTCCATAGTATTCTCATTATCGCTGTCGTCATCCACTTCATCCAGATCAAATTCCATGGTATCATTTCCATCTTCATTCGCTTCATTTGGATCTCCTTCCGAAAGTCCTGCATTCGCATCAGAGTCGTCCGAATTGGAGGACACAGAGAATCCCGAGGGAAAATCTGGATCGTCAGACACTTCCAATTCCTCTGCGCGGTCGGCCAATGTTCCCGGTTCGCTGGACGGGGCGCCATTGGCAGTGGTATTTTGATGCAGTTTGCTTCTTGCCTTGGAGTCTTCACGACTATGTGTAGCGGCTTTTGAGGGCGTTGCAGTTCGATTTGCAGGCAGTGTCGAGTGCGCTAATGTGGGCGACTCCTGTGCAATAGACGACGCAGGTGTTGATGTTCTTTCTCTTTTGCTTACTTTCTCTTGCGCATTGGTGCGCTGAGAGTCTGGCGACGCGCCTCGTTTGCGTGGGAGTGATGTAGCACTTGAGCTTGGTGAGTTCGGCACAGAGTCCGTATTTAGTAGCCGGGCATTCATAGCACTTGAAGCAGTTTTCGCGTTTCGTGAAGAGCTCTTGCGCGAGAGTTTCATTCCCATTCCCATACATTTCTCCAAATGCGTGGCATATCGGTTGGACGACACTTGTCGAGAGCATACTAAGCATTCAAATAGTGGATTATTCGAGTAATAGTCCTGTTTCGGTCCATTCGCTTGATTTAGAGAATCACTAGCGACTTTCACAGTTAGTCGGTGTTTAACTTACCCTGCTTGGAACAGCTGCGTTAGTATATCACCTACTTTCCACCGCAATGGCTGCATTCCTTGTTATGCAACTTGACTTTTTGATGAGTCTCGAGCGCAGTATCTACCACTATCTCATTCAGCAACGAGCTGAACAGCCGCGAAGCAAAAAGCGCTTTGGCATCCATCCTGCGTCTCTGCTGCGTATTCCAGCAAAGTGGTTCGTGCGCACGGTTCTAATATCCCGGCCGAATCTGGTGCCTAGCAGGTACTGCGACATTTTCCTTGTAGGTCTCCTAACCGATTCACTCCTAGTGCTAAGGCGTAAGCCACGCGACGCGTCGAGTGAAACGCCGGGGTAAGATGTCATTTTCGCTACCTACACCGCTTAAGCAGCAACTTACGTTATATCGTGACTCTTTGAACACGCAGATTGATGCATGGGCAGCAGAATACAATGTGAATCCTGCAGCGATTCGTCGCTATCTAGGTTTCTCTAGGGAGTTTGGACGTCAGCCTAATTCCTGGAACCAATATCAGCGATACCTTGCGGAGCAGAAGCGCAAAAATGCTTCAGGGCAGTCCTCGGGGCTTGCGCCGGAAATGGACCCGCTAGGCTCAAATGCGAATGCTACTCAAGCGCAACGGATTCGGGACGAGCTTGCTCCCTTGTACCAGAAAATGAAAGAAGACCCCGACTTCCTCAATCGGACGCAGCAGGAAATCTCTGCTTGGGAACAAGGGCATCGCTTGGAAAAGTCTGGGAGCGTTACGCGAGCTGAATACAAACGAGCCGTACGGCGATTCGAGCAATTTTCGCAACAATGTTCTCAGAATCTCGGTGCGGAGTCTTTTACGATCATCGCTCATCCAAACATTGGTTCGAGCCATGTACAGATAGCAGCGTCCCCTGCTGGGCTGCATGCATTCCAAACGGCACTTGGCGCCGGCAAGCCATTAGAAACGTTCCAGAATCGGTTCGCTGCGTGTATCTGCCTGACAATTGCGCCTAGCGATGATCCTAATGTGCTGGATCGCGATACCCATCTAGACGTGCAAGTCCCACTACAACCCCAAGATCCGATCATCTTACCAGAAGACCCTACACTGCTTACCTCCATTCAAAAACGGAAATTGGCAACCCCCCTGTTCCAACGTTTAGTCGAATCCGGGCTGGACCCGGTAGCCTTGGCCAACTTCCGGAAAAAGTCGCAATCACGATTTCCATGGAAAGGTTTAATGAGCTGGCTGCATGAAAATCAGTATCGGTTCAATTACTGGCCAAGCGACTCTACTCTCTATGGAATCCAGCAAGCTACGGGCGAAGCGGGTCTGCTGCCTGCCCACCTACGTTGTGAAGGACTAAATACACCGAATTGTTGGAAATCAGATGCAATGAATGCCATCCTGCGTTCCTGTGTCGACCCAACGGATCCTCTTCGAGTAGTACGTATGTAGCTCGATTCTCCTACTTTTGCTGCCCACCAAGAAGTTTACCACGTGCACTTATCTTCCGCTCGCCGATGCATCCAAAACTCCCTGTGGAGGAGCGCTGTGCGTATGATCACCGTCGCTGCCGATTTGGCGGCCCACACGTGTCAGGTGACGGAAATCTGCGCGGCCCATGCACGTCATGCGACATTTAGGCGATAAAAGCTCAGACTCTCTGCAAACGCGAGATTTACTTCGCTAAATCGGGTCTGATAGTCAGTAGGTGATCGTTGCATAAGAAGTGCGGTTTTTGCTTAAAGTATTGCCACCATCGCAAGTTTGAGATTTGGCGTGCAATATGGCGAGTGAAGCGGGGATGAAAGAGGAGAAGCATCCAGATTCAGGAGGCATCTCTTCTGTCCCCGAGTCAATGCCCACATTGACCAGCGCTACGGAAACCATTGCCGTGGATGCACAGCAATCCTTCGTTCCGGATGGAGATAATTTTGAGAAGACGCAAGAATATATTAGTACCGAAGGAGAAGGGAAGAAGGAGCGAGGAGGAAATCGACGTTTCGAGGCCAGAGTTCGCAAACATTGGTATCAATTCTGGCGATTCAAGAATCCGCCTCCTCCTGCGCCAGAAAATTATGACAACACGAAACCGTTGCCTCTTAGCAACGCGAGTATTTTCAGCGATTGGACCTATAGCTGGATCGAACCCCTATTGTTGCTCGGCTATCGCCGACCCCTGGAGCCGACAGATCTGTGGAAAATGGACGGTCCTCGCACCGCTGAGCATCTCAGTTCCAAGCTGATAGACCGTTGGAATATACGCGTTGGAAAAGCCGACGAATACAATCAGCGGCTAGAAGCTGGCGAAATCAAGCCAAGCTGGAACGATCGAAGGAAATGGCGGAATGCTGCTAAGAAGGAAGCAGCGAACAATGTCGGTGGAGAAGCTTCGATCTCGGAGCGGTTAGAAGCAAAGGAGTATTGCTGGAAGTCTCCTAAGCTTGCTGATATCAGACCTGAGAAAGTCACACCGGAGCTCAAGAGGACGTATGCGATTGCCGGCAAGGTTAAGACCAAGTATAAGCGTGCTGACTTGTTCTGGTCGATGTTTGATATCTTCTGGCCGAGAATTGCCGTGGCGTACTGCTCGAAACTAATCGCAGATACCGCTTACCTTGTTTCTGCATTGCTTATGGCCCACATCATCACGGCTATTACAGAGAACGATCGCGCTCGTGCTTCAGGATACTCTGTGCTGATGTTTGCCATTTTGGTTTTCAATAATATCTTGTCGAACCGGTTCTTCTATGAATCAATGTATATTGGTGTTTTCTGTCGAGCAGCATTAATTTCAGGCATCTTCCGTCGAGCACTCAAGATGCAAGGACGGGATCGGTCCACGGGCAAACTGGTGAATCACGTCTCAACGGATGTGTCGCGTATTGATTTCGGTGCTCAATGGTGGCTACTCACCTTTACGGCACCGGTCGAGGTAATTGTGTGTCTCATCATCTTGTTGACCCAAGGCATGGGCGCGTCATGTCTTGCTGGCTTTGCTTTGATTGCAGTGGTGATGCCTGTGCAGTTCTATTGCCTGAAGTTCTTGTTCAGTATCCGAAAGAAATCGATGGAATGGACTGATCGTCGCGCTCGCCGCACGCAAGAAGTGCTTTCAGGAATGCGGATCGTGAAATTGTTCAGTTACGAGAGCAATTTCTATGAATTGATCAGCAAACTTCGCCGGAATGAGCTGGTGTATGTCTTCCAACTCGCCGTGGTTCGTGCGGGTGTGATGGCCGTTGCTATCAGTTTACCGCTGCTCGCCGGTGTGATCTCGATTATCACTTATTACTTCTACCATAACCCACCGAGACTTGACGCGGAGGTAGTGTTCCCCGCAATTACTCTGTTCCAGATTCTGCGATTGCCATTGATGTTCTTACCGTTTGGATTGAGTGTGATTGCCGATGGCCTGAACTCTTTCCAACGACTTCGCGATGTGTTTTACGCACAACAGCACGATGTCGATGTCATTGCTGACGAGCAGTCGATATATGGATTGGAACTTCGTCAAGCTCAGTTTGAATGGGAAGATGTGAGTGAAGATGCGACATTGCAGCCCACTGCCACGCAAGAAAAGAAACAGCTCAAGAAACAAAAACGCAAGCAGCAGAAGATGTGGGCGTTCTTGCGCAGGAACAACGGCAACAACGCAAAGAGTGACAAAGAGAAGAAACGGCGATTCCTGCGCTTCCGGCGCTCGAAAAACAAGGAACCGTTGACCGATCCATCGATGCCTGATGCCAAAGTGATCGAAGAGCAAAAGGAAATCCCCTCGGACTTTGTCATGGCCCCGATTGATCTTGCAATCAAACGTGGTGAGATTGCAGCGATCATCGGCCCTGTTGGGTCAGGAAAATCGTCCTTATTATTGGGTGCGATCGGCGAAATGCAAAAAGTGTCAGGCGACGTAGTCTGGGGATCGCAGAAAATCGCATACTGTTCTCAATCTGCTTGGATTCAGAACGCAACGATTCGTGACAATATTCTGTTTGGCCAGCCGTTTGACGAAGCTCGATACTGGGAATGCATTGAGCGTGCGGAGCTTCCGTCGGATCTTGCGATTCTGCAAAAGGGCGACATGACAGAGATTGGCGAGCGTGGTGTTACGCTGTCTGGTGGGCAGAAACAACGTGTGAACATTGCACGCGCTTTGTATTACGATGCAGAGATTATGTGTTTAGACGATCCGCTTTCTGCTGTGGATGCCCATGTCGGCAAAGCTCTGTTTGAGAATGCAATTCTTCCGATGCGTGCAAGAGGTAAGACTGTGCTACTGGTGACGCATGCCATTCAGTATTTGCCGGAATGTGACAAGATCATTGCGATGGATGACGGCCGGATTGAGGAAGTAGGCACCTATCAGGAGTTGATGGCAAAGCAGGGCAGCTTTGCATCCACTATGCACAATTTCGGTATGCTGAAGGACGCTGGTGAAGACGAGGATGCGGATGAGCTTGCTGCTGAAACCGAAGATACGAATCAGCCTAAACGCCAGCTGAAAAAGTCCGACATGAGCAAATCAGAGGGCGATAACACGATGGAGTTAGAGGAACGCAATACCGGGTCCGTAGACGGATACGTTTACCGAGCGTATATGGCTGCTGGGCAAGGTTGGTGGACTGTGCCATTAGCCACAGCTGCAGCGGTATGTATGCAAGGCGCCACCACTCTGTCTACCTACTACATTAATTGGTGGTCGGAATGGTATCGCAACGGAACTTACTCGGTTGGGTTCTGTGTGGGACTTTATGTGATGTTGGGTCTGCTGCAGCTGATTTTCAATTTCATCACCGATGTCACCCTTGGTCTGTTCACGTATATGGCCTCACGACGTTTACACGATAGTGCATTGAAACGTGTGATTTATGCGCCGATGTGGTGGTTCGATACAACTCCCTTAGGCCGCATCATCAACCGATTCGGCAAGGACATTGATGTCTTGGACAATCAGTTGAGCAATTTACTGCGTCAATGTGTCTCGACTGTGATGTCGATTTTGGGTGCAGCAGCGATGATCATTGCTCTGACTTACTACTTCTCGATCGCCATTGTGGTGGTGTTGGTGATTGCCTATATTACTGCCTCCTTCTATCGATCGTCCGCGCGTGAATTCAAACGGATGGATGCTATGCTACGCAGTACTCTCTACTCGCACTTTGCTGAGTCTCTCGGTGGACTTACCACCATCCGCGCTTATCGCGGCTCAGATCGTTTCTTGCAAGAGAACTATGATCGGGTTGACTTGGAAAACAGAGCGTACTTTTGTACGGTAGCGAATCAACGCTGGCTCGGTTTGAGATTAGACTTGCTAGGTTCCGTGTGTGTACTGGTGGTGGGTCTTTTGACTTCGAACCATATCGGCGATGCCGGTGGTGGCACCGCCGGCACTGCCTTGTCGTTGATCATCACCATCGCACAGACGTTGGGTTTCCTCACTCGACAACTGACCGAGTTAGAGAATGAGATGAACTCTGCTGAGCGTCTCGTATACTATGCTGATACACTCCAACAAGAAGCTCCGCAGCGTATTCCTGATGCGAAACCGCCTCCAAATTGGCCCACAGAGGGAACGGTAGAGTTGGAGAATGTATGGCTGAAATACCGCTCGAACCTGCCTTATGTCTTGAAAGGGTTGTCGCTGCAAGTGCAAGGCGGCGAGAAGATCGGGATTGTGGGACGTACAGGTGCCGGGAAAAGCTCTATTTTGTCCGTGCTGTTGCGTCTGAGTGAAGCTTCGCAAGGTACAATACGTATTGATGGAGTAGATGTTGCCAAGATCGGCTTGGAAGACTTGCGTCGTGCCATTGCCATCTTACCTCAAGAACCGCTACTGTTCAGCGGCACGCTCCGAAGTAATTTAGACCCATTTAATGTGTATGATGATTCTCGGCTATGGGATGCAATGCAGCGTGCCTATCTTACAGGGCAAGGCGCCGAGCTTACCGTGCAGGATGCCATCCAAGATCCTGAAGTGCCTGCCACCGCGCGTACAGAAATGCAAGAGTCGGCAGAAGCAGAGATCGATGGCAACGAAACCAAAGCGTTAACAAGACTTACTTTGGACTCGATCATTGACGAAGAAGGTGCCAATTTATCTGTTGGCCAACGCAGTCTAGTGTCTTTAGCCCGCGCATTGGTACGCAATAGCAAGATTATCTTGCTAGACGAAGCTACTGCCTCGGTGGATTTGGAGACCGATGCCAAGATCCAAAAAACCATCCGGTCAGAGTTTGCCGACCGCACATTGTTATGTATTGCGCATCGTCTAAGTACGATTATCGGCTACGATCGGATCGTTGTGATGGATGATGGCAAAGTCGCTGAATTCGATCAGCCTCTCACACTGTTCGACCAGCCCAACAGTGTATTCCGAGGGATGTGTGATCGAAGCGGCATCAAACGTGATGAGGTACTACAGGCAAGAATGCCCAGCACACAATCCATGCTATAGTGTTACAGAAACGAGATGAAATGGCTTCTTTCTAGAAGTAGGTAAATAGCTTTCTAAGAACTTTGTTTGATTGATTTCTTCTCCGGAATTACGACGTGGTTGAACACGAACGACTTGTTGTGGCCGATCTATTACAAGACATTTTCCTTCGCTAGTGGTTAGTTTATAGTATCAACGTACGGAATTTCAACACGGGGCCCACTTGCCCGATGCACATTCCTCCCAAATGGTGGCCGACATCCACGGCTTGCTCGATGGATTTGCCAGAGATCAATCCGGCGATTACACCGCCAGCGAATGCATCACCTGCACCGTTACTATCGACAATGTCCTCGGACGCAATCTTGGGCGTAGCATGCGTGAAGGTCTGCGAGGCATTCTGAACAGCACGAATCGTAGCTTGACTTCCGTGTGTGATCAATACAATGCGCGGCTTGCTGATTTCCGACGGGGCATTTGCGATGGCCTGAGCGATCTCTGCAAGATCCTTGGTGTTCAAGTTGGCGGCCTCCGCATATGCCTCTGCCTCTGCCTCATTGCCGATCACCAACTGAGCATAGGGCAAAACCTGCTCGACTTGGCTCTTGAAGAATTGCGGAATAAACGGCGCAGATAAGTTGAACGAGAAAAACTTGTCATGGTCCTTTGCATGCTTCGCCAACTTCAATGCACTTTCCACGCCATGCGTCAAGAAAAACCCACCCAAGTAAAAGTATTGTGCAGCGTCGATTGCTGCTTTCACGTCCGGTGTCTCTAGATGCGATGCACTGAACTTTTCCGCAGCTCCTAAGTTGGTGCAGAGCGATCGGTCGTGGCCTGTGATCACTACAGCACACGATCCCGTCGGCGTTCCATCTACGATCTGATACAGAGACTGAAGTCCCTCGCGATCATTGGCCGATCTCAATTGCTGGGCAAGATCGTCCTTACCCACAGCTCCGATGTACGCCGTGGAGTTTTCCGGAAGAACGTACTGGACGGCACGAGCAGTGTTTTGAGCTGCACCCCCTGCAACATAGGTCACTTCGTAGTTCTCCACCAAATGTTGGTAAATGGAGAGTTGCTGCTCGTTGGCAAGTACGGCATCATTCGGTTTCAAATTGTATTTCTCCAGTACCGCTTCACCGTCGCGTACCTGCATATCCAACAGCGGATTGCCCATCGCTACCAGCTTCAATGTCTCGTTTCCCATGATGATGATGATTCCACGCCCTGTGGGAACTTCTCGTGAGGATCGGTTCGGATCACGTGAATGGACTCCACTGCCGCTTGCGTGGCCGCGAGATTCCACCGACCGAAATTTGTGTGTAGGTTGGAATAAGCTTCTGCGGAGATGAGTGAGAAGCAACAGGCAGATTATACGGCGGAAGTCGATACATTGATTCCGCAATTACAGCACACGGTACAGACCAAGTCTCTGAACGATGCTTTGGAGCTGATTGCGCCACTGGAAAAGCGTGCACGGTCGGTATGTATGCTTGGACCTACTAATGCACAGGGAGCCGACCTATTGAGCACGTCGCGATTGTTGTTGTTGAGCTTGCTAATGATCCGTACAACTCCTAATGTGGAAAAAACAAATGTACAGCTGCTTTGCGATACAATCACGACCTATTCTAAGAAGCACGGCCAATTGAAACAGGCTATTACACGCATGGTACAACTTGCGATGCTGTTTTTAAAAAGTCCTCAGCCGAAAGACGACAAGACTCCTGACTCCATCTATGCATTGGTTCACAAAGAACTTTATGACAATTCCACCTCCAAGCCATCAAGTGAGGAAGCGATGGATACCGACGAGAAAGCACCCACTTCCCAATCCGAATCCAACCCATCAGTTCAACAACAGCCGTCAGACAAATCTGCGCCGAAATTGCAATCGGAAGCTCTTTCTGATCAAGACGAAGAAAAGGCAGGCAAGGAAGATGGCCGGATCACTTTGCTCATGCAGCATGCGCGCGCCATCGGCGATCAAGGCATGTCGGATGCTAACCGATTGCAATTGATCGAGACATTGCGAGAAGTGACCGAAGGGAAAGTGTTTGTAGAAGTGGAGCGCGCACGAGTAAGCCGCATGATGTCCGACTTGCTGTATGCACAAGGCGATGTGAATCGAGCCGCAGATATCCTGCAAGACCTTGCTGTGGAGACGTTCGGATCATTGGAACGGCGGGAAAAGGTCGATTTCATCCTGGAGCAGATGCGCTTGAATATGGAACGGAAGGAGTTCCATCGCGTGAATATGTTCAGCCGGAAAATCAATACAAAGTTCTTCGAAGACGAAGCACAGCAGGATCTCAAATTGCGCTACTATCAGCTGATGATCCGCGCCGGTATGCATGACAAAAACCATTTGGATGTAAGCAAGTATTATCGTGAAATCCTTAACACTCCCTCTATCCGATCCGACACGCAACAGTTCACAGAGACTCTACGCAACATGATTCTGTTCCTAATCCTGGCCCCGTACGACAATGAACAAAGCGATTTAATGAACCGCACCGAATCGATGGACAGGTTGGATTTGGTACCAGAACATAGAAGCTTGCTGAAATGCTTCACTACTCCTGAGCTGATGCGCTGGCCCGGAATCAAAGCTCTGTATGGCGACATGCTTCATTCCTCTTCCGTCTTTCACGGTGACGATGAAGCGGAAGCGCGCTGGAATGAGCTTCATGCTCGAGTCGTCGAGCACAACATTCAAGTCATTGCTCAATACTACACCAAGATCCGTGTTGATCGTTTGGCTGAACTTCTTGACTTGTCCGTGTCTGAGGCAGAGACAGCACTGGCTGATCTCGTTGTGAAACGCGCAATTCATGCTCGCATTGATCGGCCAGCCAAATTGGTCAACTTCGAGGCACGGAAATCGGATGTTGAAGTTCTCAATGCTTGGAGCAGTGATATGGGCAAACTTTTGCGTACCGTCGAGAAAGTCTCGCATCTCATTGAGAAAGAATGGGCAATTCAACGCGCAGGTTTAGTGGTCCGTGCCAATGAATAGTTTCATAGAGGAGACAGAGCCACGTGCACGACGCCATCTCAGGTCTGAGCCGTTGCGACGTAGTGGAGGACAGCAAGCATGGCTCGAAGGGCGGTGGATGAGGAAGAGCTGCTAAAGGCGTATAAGCTGCGTACGCTTCATCCACAGTCATGGGAAGCTGCCGAGGCCCAAGTCGATACGTATGATGCGTCAAGTGAGGACTGGGCCGACCCTTTGGGGCTTAGAAGTGGGCCGCCGTCATTGCGTTTGGACCCTGAGCAACGTGCGCAGATCTCGATCAATAGTAAAGTGTTTGATGCAAAGACCTTTTTGAATACAGTGCATCCGAATGCGTCGTTTGCTGATCTTTCCAGAGGATCGCAACAGCTAAAGTCGGCTATCTCGCAACGGTCAGAGGCTTTGAAAGTGCTTGTGGACGAGAATTTCGATCGCTTCGTTAGCGTGAAATCCACCACGGACGGTGTTTTTGCTGAAATGTCAGCGCCAGGTGGTCCTCTGGCACAGGGTTCCGATTATGGTGTGACACCTCTACGGGAGTCGTTGCAAACGGCATCCTCACGCGCAGACAAAGTGTTCCGCCCTGTGCTGGAAAACTACGTCAAGGCTATGAAACTCCGCAATACTTTGGGTGTATTTCAGCGGTCGCATTTCTTCTTTAATTTGCCAGGTTCATTGAATGAAAATATCGAGCAAGGTCATTACGAAGCGGCACTGCGCGACTACAAAAAGGGCAAGTATCTTTTGGAAACGCGCCCGAATCAGCTGCTGCCTGTGCAGGATAGCAGCTCCAATGCGCCCAATTCTGAGCTGCAAACGATGCAACAACGTCAAATCTTCTCCAAAGTATGGGACGCAGTGGAAGACGCCATGTATGCTATGCAGAAACGACTGCTACTTCAGCTCCACGAAGCGCAGCACAATGTCGATGACCAAGAGAAATGCATTGAGGTGCTCTTGGAGCTAGATCCTGCAACTGACCCTGTGAAAGTTTTTCTTGCATCACAGCACCAAAATATCCAAACAAAGTTGCGTTCTGCGTTTGATCATGAACAGGAATCCATCAAAAAAGCTCGTGTTTCTCTGAAACATCTTCACACCACTCTAATCGATCAAGCAAAAGACCTAAGCCAGTGTTTATTGCTTGTACGCACCTCCTATGGTAATAAACCGAACTTTTCTCGTGCCTTGAATGCTTCGGTGTGGGAGGCGATCGAGCAGATGGCCAACAACCTGTGTAGCATTGTATCACAAACTGTGCCAAAATTCTGGCGCATTGCTCGGAACTACTCGGAGGGTAGATTCGGGCCAGAACGCAGCTCGACATCTTCACAAATCCGTGCCCAAGCACAGGCCTGGGCTGCAGGGAATGTCGACTTGCTGGTGACGCAGCTGACGTCGTTCTTCGGCTTAGAATCGTTTGCTAGTCGAGTGAAGCAACCACTATTTGATAGATTGCCCTCATGGGTGCCAGAGCCGTCGTGTTCTCTGAGCACGTCGCAGTACATGAGCAGTATCCTTGGTGCGTTGACGGATACATTGAATGAAATCCAGGCGTTGAACATCCCAACCCTTTTTAAACAGCTCGAATCGCTCAGAACAGACCTCAGGCTGCAATTTACCGAAGTGCTATGCTGCCTATGGCTGCGTGATGCACGACTCTGCTATCATCTGGAAAATTGGACTCCCAATACACAGCAGCCATCGATCACTTCCTACCTGTTTTCACTGAGCGTGTTCAATCGCTGGAACGCTCGTGAAGGATTCTATTTGGCCGACGGACGATCAAAATCACAACAAGACTCCGCCACGAACCAAGCTACTCAGGTGCTTGCTGTGTTCCGTGACCGTCTCAAGTTTACCTTTATCCAGGCACTGCACGCGTTCCTGGACGGGATTGTTCAGGGGGCATTGGCACCGAATCAAGGCGCAGCTCTAGAACCGCGAGGAACGGATGCCACTCGTACAGCAGGACTGGATCGCGTACGTTACCCAACTTACCCAGGATACAAGGATCTTGCTTAGTGCATCGAATTTGTCCCATCTTCGTACGCAGATCCTTGGTGCTTGGATCCGGCAATTCGAAGAGGCATACCATGTATCTCTACAATCCGAGCAAGAGGTGCGTTTATATCCAAGCTTACCATTTCAGCAACTGATTAATGTGTGTACGAAACTCGACCATGAATTGTTGAACGACTATGTTCGCCGCAAGAGCGAAGCTATGTCCAGAGAACTGGAAAAGGGGATCATGGACAGCGGGATTGATTGGGCTCGTCATAGCAATCCAGAAAGTGTGCATGTATACGTTTACCAAGCGCTTTTGCATCTTGTCAAAGTTCATGCACAAATCCGCGCCACAGTTCCTCCGCTGGTTTCGCGAGTGATCTCGGCTCTGGTCGAGATTCTGGCTGAGGCTGCATTGCATGCGTATGGCCAAGTGCCTGCGTATAACAAAGGCGGGATGCTGCAAGCGACCCTCGAGATCGAGTTCCTTCATCAAACCATGTCATTCTATGTGTCTTCATCGGCAGAGCATTCATTGAAGCGAGTCTATGAGACAATCAGCCAACGCTATTCGTCTGGTCTACATAGCGCAGAAGACCATGGTGAGTTACGTCAGACGGAGTTAGAGGCTGTGAAACACACACTGATCGCTAGCCGAAAAGCCACTGCGCTGGAGTTTTTGTGTTTCCGCCGGCCCAAGCCCGAAGACGCGAAATCAAAATCCAAGTCGAAACACCCGACCTAAAGACAGGCAAATGCCTCCTAGACCCCCCGGCCTCTGCTTACCATGTAGATAAACATAAGCGAACTAATGCCAGATAGTGTAAACCAGGTCACTGCATACTCCATATGCTGATTGCGTAGATTGATTTTCGGCGGACGTCCGACGGGAATCCCTTGTCGGATATTGGCACCAGCCTCGCTGAAAGTGCCATCAAACACCTGCTCTAAATATACGGGCAAGACCTGATTGGATTTCTGTTGGAACGCTTTCGAGGGCGAAAGCGGTTCCTCTGGCTTGCTAAATGGCCATAGATCTCTAGGAGAAAACCCACGGTTAGCTGCTTTTTCGGAAGTGGTGTTCTGTGCTGCGCCAGACTGCTCGTTGAGCCATGCAGCCATCTGTGCAGGGTTCACTTGCATCCACAGATTGTTATTCGGCTCGTTAGGTAATGCGAATCGGCTCGGCGGATATACACGAGGAAGAAGCGTCGTGAGTGTGACTTCGCCTTGGAATGGCAAAGGATGTTTTAGGTGTTTGTCCATGTTGGTACCCTCGATAAATGCATTGGATACAAAGCCGCAATTCACAAGCACATCTCCACCGCCTTCCGCCCGATGGAATGGCATCACAAGGTCGTATCCCCGCTCGCCTTCTCGCGCTCGCGGCCCAAGAAACAAGGTTCGCGAAGGATCAAACCGGCCTTTAAGACTCACTAAACGGAACGCGAACTCTTCTAACACATCCAAATTGATATGCCGTGGAAGATGCAATGGCTTGCTATTTAGTTTGTCCTCCAGTTCGTCAATCAAATCAAGCTTCCACTGCAATCGTCGTAGCTGCCAATTCCCCAACCAAAATGTAAACATCGGCACAATCATCAGTACATACACCACAGGCGATGTGTACCAAGGTTTTCTCCGTCGCTGTTGCGGACGATTATAGATCAGCGGCTGTTCATTTTCTTCTGTTTCTATCACAGGTACAGGCAGTTTGGATCGCGGCGTGGAATACTGTCGTACACGATCAGCAATACACATACGAGCCAATTGCGTGCTAACGCGGCGAACATCTGTTGTTTGCATAAACCTGGCATTGACTTTGTTTGTGACTATAGCTGCAGCCCGATCATACACTCCAACTCGGATCATAGGCACTCTCATCACACCAATGAACCCTTTGGCAACCTGCATCCGCGCACGTCCCTCACTCCCAATCGTCTCTTAGCGAAATTCCGCTTTCTCCCAAAGCTTCGTCACGCGTTTCTCGGGCCTAGGCGGGTGACAAATCGCAAAATGGCGCGCTTTGCATTCTTGCTGAGGTGATTGGTGGATTTTGTAAGCACCTACATTGGCCCAGGTAAATTGAAATCTGAGACTCTTTTCCCGACTTGCTATTGACACCATGCAGAGGGTGATGGTCAGTCGTGCGGCTGGAATCAGTGCGAACACCATACGCAGCGGTGCACGTACGTGTGTTCGAGGAAGCGCACGTCGTACGCTTGCGACTGTCGCCGATACACCGAACCGTGTGAATGGAGGATTGAAGGACCAGGACCGGATTTTCCAGAACTTGTATGGCCAGCATGATTTTCGTTTGAAAGGGGCTTTGGCGCGTGGCGATTGGCATAAGACCCGTGAGATTGTTGAGCGTGGTAACGATTTTATTATCAATCAAATGAAGGAGTCTGGACTCCGTGGTCGTGGCGGCGCAGGATTCCCCTCGGGTATGAAATGGAGTTTCATGCTTAAGCCCGGCTGGGAAAAAGATCCACGTCCCCGTTTCCTGGTGATCAACGCCGACGAAGGTGAGCCTGGTACTTGCAAAGACCGCGAAATCATGCGCAACGACCCTCATAAGCTTATCGAGGGCTGCTTAGTCGCAGGACGTGCTATGGGTGTCCAAACTGCTTACATCTACATTCGTGGCGAATTCATCGAAGAGGCTGAACACTTGGAGATTGCCATCCACGAAGCGTACAAAGCAGGGCTTATCGGAAAGAATGCATGTGGATCCGGCTACGATCTGGACGTCCATGTCCATCGCGGGGCCGGCGCTTATATCTGTGGAGAAGAGACCGCCCTGATTGAGTCTCTAGAGGGCAAGCAGGGTAAACCGCGATTGAAGCCGCCGTTCCCTGCGGATATCGGAGTGTTTGGATGCCCGACCACGGTGGCTAACGTCGAAACTGTGGCGGTGGCCCCGACCATCATCCGAAGAGGTCCGAAATGGTTCGCAGGATTTGGCCGCGACAAGAATCACGGCACAAAGCTTTACGCCATCAGCGGTCACGTCAATAAGCCTTGTGTGGTGGAAGAAGAAATGAGCATTCCTTTGCGAGACCTTATTGACCGACACTGTGGCGGTGTCCGTGGCGGTTGGGATAACTTGAAAGCGATTATCCCCGGTGGTTCCTCAACGCCGATGATCCCTCGGAACGTATGTGAGGAAGCATTGATGGATTTCGACTCCTTGAAGGATTGCCAAACTGCTCTAGGTACCGGTGCAGTGATCGTCATGGACCAAAGCACTGACTTGATCAAGGCCATCGCTCGCCTTACCAAGTTTTATCAGCACGAGAGTTGTGGTCAATGCACTCCATGTCGTGAAGGTACCACTTGGCTGAGTAACATGATGTCTCGATTTACTGCGGGCCGTGGCCAGCTTCGTGAAGTCGATATGCTTTACGAGCTCACCAAGCAAATGGAGGGTCATACCATCTGTGGGTTGGCAGATGCCGCAGCATGGCCTATTCAGGGATTGTTGCGTCACTTCCGTCCTGAAGTCGAACAACGTATGCTAGAGTACGAAGCTGAGCACGGCACGGTTTTGTATGGTGGTCGCATGGCTCATCAACGCCCGCTTGGACTGGCTATGCCTAACAACTGGTCACATCCTGACCAGACTACGATGGATAATATGGCTCCCGGTGTACCTGGATCATAGTTTCAGTAGATACACTTTTTCAAAATTGATTTCATTAGCTAGTGAAACGTATGGGGGTATCTATCCGTGGCTACGTCACCTTTTTTTCGGATCTATCCTGATAAACTTGTGAAACATCACTCGATCTTCTTCATGACCTCTGAATTGCTTGGAGTCGATTTGGAACGCTCTAGTTCCGCGATGAACCTGCATAAGTATCTCTTACCCACCAATTTACCGAGAAGAACAAGCATATCGATAAGCCCAAGAAGGCAAACACATGGGCATTCCCACCAGACCCAATAAGCAGAGCGGTCAATGTGGCAAACAGTCCATAGAATGACCAGTTCATGAATTGCTGCGTGGGTGTATTGACCCCTTCATGGAAAACACTCTCCCAGACTTTCTCCATTCCTGACGAAATTCCCATGGCGTCCACCTTGAAACCGATCTGGTGGCTGACTAATCTCTAATCAGAGACCATCATGCCTTTATTTTGGCGAGGGCGTGAGAAGCACAAGCTGGCACCCACTGTACACGTCGACTGGTCTTTGTATGGTGGGACTGAGCAGAAAAACCCTTCAGAAAAGTACACGCCAAATAAAAATGTCACTGGCGGGCAATGGATGCCGGATATCTCTACTGTGCCTGGGTCTTCTGAGGATTTTCTGTGGGCATTGAACGAAGAGCCTCATCGTACACGGCGAATGGCGATTCTGCATGCACATCCTGAGGTGAAAAAACTCATGGGACACGAGCCACTGACAAAGTATGTCGTCATGACGGTGGTGTGTATTCAGCTTGCTATCGCTCTGTTGATGTATACCTACCAGATCCATCCTCTCGACTGGCGTTTCTTATTGACCGCCTATGTGGTGGGCGGCACGGCCAATCAGCACATTTTTCTTGCCATCCATGAGATCACGCACAACCTTGCTTTCCAAAGCATTCGGGCAAATCGGATCTTGGCAATTATTGCCAATCTTCCGATAGGTGTACCTTATGCGATGTTGTTTAAGCCGTACCACATCGAGCATCACAAGCATCTTGGGGAGGATGGAATCGATACAGATATCCCTACTCGCTTTGAAGTGTACTGCTTGAACAATGTCCTGGGAAAGGCATTTTTCGCTACTTTTCAGCTCGCTTTCTACGCGTTGCGCCCGGGATTCATACGCGCTCAGAAACTAACCAAGTGGCACGTCCTCAACTTGAGTGTTCAGCTGGCGTTTGATGCGGCACTTTTTGAACTGTGTCACAGATCATGGACACCTCTCTTGTACCTCTTGGAGAGCTCTTTCTTTGCAGGGTCACTCCACCCGATGGCTGGTCATTTTATTGCAGAGCATTATGTGTTTAGCCAAATCGAACAAGAAACTTGGAGTTACTATGGTCCTCTAAACATCCTGCTATACAATGTTGGTTACCATAATGAGCACCACGATTTCCCTTCTATTCCCTGGACTAGGCTACCCGCCCTCCATCGAATCGCGTCGGAATTCTACACGGTGCTACCCTACCATACCTCTTGGATCATGACCATTCTCCAATTCATCTTCACTTCCGAGTCCGGCATGAATATGCGTATCAAACGCAAAAACAAACATGATGATCCTTCCGATGAAGTTCCCATCGAAGATGCACCTAATAACACCGGTTGGGAGCTCCTAAATCAACCTCTTGTAACCCGCGCCACTTAGCCTCACGTAAATATGTATAGATCGGGCATGCCATCGGGCTTACCTTCTCGATAATGGCATCGGAAACCAGCTTGCCAGATTGGCCTCCCGCAGACTTGCTGGAGGATTTGCGTAATCGAACGGTGACGAGGGATGCTCGCGACTTTGCATTATCTACTGGGCTTGTTTATAGAGCAGTTCCTCAGCGTCAAGGGGATACCCCACCACAGGATACGACGATCCATGCGCCGATAACACTGCTTCCGTCGCCGTTCCCACGGCGATTGTTTGAGAAGGCGGAAAACTTGCAGCCACTCTATAATAAGCTATATGCGCAGCTTTCTCTTGACGAAAGCTTCATCAAAACTATTATGGAGGACACGGTGGTGCACGTTGACGAGTTCCAAGCATGTCTTTATGATATTTGGCAAACAGTACTCAAGGAAGGTGTATCGCAGTCAACGCAATCCGGTATATTTCGCTCTGACTATATGATGCATCTGGTCAACCAGACTAATATTCAACTGAAACAGGTCGAATTCAATGTCATCTCATCCTCCTTCGGCCCACTATGTACGAAAACCTCGGCGATGCATCACTACTTGCTGCACAAGGGCGCATATGATGCATTGCATCCTTCGCTCAATAAAGAGAATATGCCCGAGAATCATGCTTTAGAAACCTATGCCGCAGGTCTTGCAGATGCACACAATCACTATGTCGAGGAGTGCCGCGATGCTCAGCGCTCCGTGAAACCAGCTGTGCTATTCGTCGTACAGGAAACGGAACGTAACACGTTTGACCAGCGGGCAATTGAAATGTTGCTTATGGAGAAGTATGCAATTCCTGTCATACGTCTAACATTCGAAGACTTGGGTAAAACTGCTTCACTGCATGGTCGAGAGAGGATCTTGATAATCCAATCCCCTGCCACTCATGCTCCTGTGGAAATTTCTACCGTATACTTCCGCTCCGGATACTCTCCCGAGGACTATACTGGATCCGCTTGGGATACACGGCTGGTGCTCGAACGCAGTCATGCTATAAAATGTCCCTCCATTGCATTACAGCTAGTTGGCTCGAAGAAGGCTCAGCAGGTCTTGGCGCAGCCTGGAGTTCTCGAAAACTATCTCGGTAACGATGCAGACCAAGTGCGTCATTCCTTCATGCAGCTTTGGCCGATGGATCCAAACACTGAATTAGGAAAGGAAGCTCATCGTCTCGTCCGTGAGCATCCCGAGGACTATGTCTTAAAACCACAGCGGGAAGGCGGTGGTCATAATATATACAAAAAAGACATTCCTCCAGCCCTTGATGCGATGGAAAAGCGTGACAAACAACGCGAGGCACAAGGCGGTACACATGTCAAAGAATGCGAGGCCTACATCTTGATGAGCTTGATTCAACAGCCACAACACCGTGGCAGTCTGTTTGTTCGTGCTGGCAAAAATAGCGACAATGCAGAGCTCGTCAAAGACTCTGTAAATGAGCTAGGAATCTATGGCGCTGTACTCTACTCGCCTGAGTCCATTTCGAAGAACCGGTCAGGCGGTTATTTACTACGCACCAAGTCGAAGGACAGTGACGAGGGCGGGGTTGCTGTAGGCTTCAGCGTAATCGATACGCCTTTGCTGGTATAGTTTTAAATAAGTAGATGGTATCAAATGGCTTGCGTTTCAAGCTGGCGCAGCTGTCTCCGTTCCTGTGCCAACTCTTGGTCTAAAAGAATCAGCTCTCGATCAATCTCGGAACGTCGCTGCAACAGCCGCTCTTTGTATTGTTTGTCTGTCAAGGGGATAATCAGATCATGCTTTTCCAAAAATTTCATCACGACACCGCGCGATTCTGATGACGGCTGATTAGCACTTGCAACGGTTTCTGGCTTATCTGGGCTCGTTACTGAGCTATTCGCGTCTGCTGGGATTTGATGATCGATCGGACTTGATCTGTTCGCTATTTTGCTTACCGCAAGAAGCACTTCATTACTCAGAAGCTGCACTCCAGTACATAGACCTGTTAATGTAAGTAGCCCGGGAATGATTGGCCGACGTAGGTAGGCGGCAGTCAAAGCGCCCATAGCACTCCCGGCTAAGAACGTTTCTTTCAAGTTTCGGAAATGCGGAGATTTAAAGTGTGGGCCACTGGTTTTATAAACAGCTGGTCGCACGAGATATTCGCGAATAGCTGCGTCAATGATTCAATCCTTACCAAAGAAACCAAACGAAAACATAAACCAACTTCGCGCCAGCCGCATACCCATCACAGCCGGTGGTACATATGTGCTTTGAAGCACTCCAGATACAACACCTGTAAGCCCACCAGCTGTAGTAGCGAGCAATGTCCCTCCCATGACCACCACAGGCGCATTCGACGCTACCTCATAATTTTTGTGCATAGTATTCCAGGTGGAGAAATAGCCAAGGTGGACACGTGGGCGACGGTCGCGCATTTCTAATTGTTCTGCTGCAATGGTAGGTTGGAGTGAATCTAATGCAGGCAAATATCTCGACGACCCGGTCTGAACAAACCATCCAGCAATTGGAGCGAATTGGAGCTCACTCGCATGTGCGAGGACTTGGTCTAGATGAGCGTCTAGAGCCGCGAGATAGTGGTGAAGGCATGGTCGGTCAGCAGGCAGCTCGAAAAGCCGCTGGAACCATTGTGAAAATTGTGCAAGCGGGTCGGATTGCAGGACGAGCAGTGTTGATGGCTGGTCCTCCCGGTACAGGTAAGACGGCGATTGCTATGGGCATGGCACAGATGCTCGGACCTGATGTGCCATTCACCACTCTGTCCGCGTCTGAGGTCTACTCGTTGGAAATGAGCAAGACCGAGGCTTTGACGCAAGCTTTCCGCCGATCGATTGGCGTACGTATGAAAGAGGAAGCAGAGATCATTGAAGGTGAAGTAGTTGAGATCCAGATCGACCGCAGCCTCACGGGAGCCACCAAGACGGGTCGAATCGTGATGAAGACAACCGATATGGAAACTGTCTATGATCTTGGCACAAAGATGATCGATTCCCTTCAGCGTGAGAAGGTTACTGCAGGTGATGTGATCACTATCGAGAAATCTAGCGGACGGATCTCCAAATTGGGTCGAAGCTTTGCACGTTCAAGAGATTATGATGCCATCGGAAGCGATACACGCTTCGTCCAGTGCCCCGAAGGCGAGTTGCAACGCCGAAGAGAAGTAGTACATCCACTAACTTTGCATGAGATTGATGTTATCAATTCTCGAACGCAAGGATTCCTCGCTTTGTTTTCTGGCGACACAGGAGAAATCAAGCCAGAGCTCCGTGATCAGATCAACACAAAGTTTAGCGAGTGGCGCGAAGAAGGAAAAGCAGAGATTATTCCCGGTGTGCTGTTCATTGACGAGGTGCACATGCTGGACATTGAATGTTTCTCGTTTCTAAACCGTGCATTGGAGTCGGATTTGGCTCCACTGGTAGTCATGGCCTCCAACCGCGGTGTGACGCGTATCCGTGGCACACAATTCTCATCACCGCACGGTCTTCCGATTGATCTATTGGACCGGTTGCTGATTATTTCCACGCAGTCGTATACGGAGGCAGAAATGCGACAGATTCTCGAGATTCGTGCACAAGAAGAAGAAGTAGCGATCAAGTCAGAAGCTTTGGATGTTCTAGCACGTATGGCTTCAGAAACCTCGCTGCGGTACACCATCAATCTCATCACTTTGGCATACCTCGCATCGAAACGCCGCAAGGCAGATGAAGTGGATGTCGCCGACGTCCGTCGGGTTTACAGTATGTCCTACCTACTAACCTCAGACCTCTTCTCTGACGAAAAACGTAGTGTTCAGTACCTCGATGAACATGCCGCAGAGTTCCTTAGTGACTCTGCAACCTCTTCAGCCTAAATAGCTTGCTTTCAACCGGTTTTCCAGCATTACGTCATCCTAATTGAAATTGCGTTGTGGAGAGTGGACCGAGCGTCGTAGAGGTGTTGAGGAAGCTGTGAAGGTGTAATATGGCTGGACAGCAAAGTAGGCAGTTGTTGGCCTACATATACCATGGTACGTGAGCTACTCACGCAGAACGTCAGGAGCAGGGGAGTATGCTATGCGCTCAGCATGCTTTGAATGGCGTTTTGCAAGATCACTGCTTTGACGCGAGTCAATTGGCACAGATCGCTGAAGAGCTCGCCGAATACGAGCGAGCTGAATTAGGTATGAATGCTGATCAGGACGCAACAGCAGCCTCCTCAAATCATATGGATGATACAGGGTTTTTCAGTGTGGAAGTATTGAGTCGCGCGTTCAAGACATGGGACATGAATTTAGTCCGATGGCGGGAACAAGGCATGCAAGAGCGATATGCCCATCCTGAACAGGAATTTGCCTTTGTGTTAAACTTGGGCAGTCACTGGATTGCAGTGCGTGGGTTTGGAAGGATCCACCGTCAATGGTACAACCTAAATAGCTTCTTTGCAAAGCCGCAGTGGCTCGGTGATGCCTACCTTGGCACTTTTCTTCATGCGGTTCGTTGATTGACTAATTCAGGCCGCGCAGGAGGGCTATTCGATCTTTGCTGTTGAGCAAGAGCCTAATGCAGCTCCTCTTGAGAATCTCGCGGATGCTATGGCAGATACGTTAGCAAATGGCATGCAAGAGCAACCGATTATAATCTCTGATGAAGAAGATGCCGAGCTTCAAGAAGCGCTTCGTTTGAGCCGGAATGATGCACAGAATCAGTCTCAATCGGAACCCGTTTCATTAGTGAGTGCTAGCAGACTTCTGACAGTTTAGACACCTCAACGACGAAGAACACGGGATACGAGTTCTAGCGGCGAAGAAGTCGACAGACATATCGACGAGATAGCACCTAGCCGCCATCGACCAAGGAATGAGAAGCTTACTGCTTCTGTGGAAGAGATGCCTATAAGCGGGCACCGCAGCCGACGTCGCAGTCAGTCAATTGTTCAGCCGGAATCTAGTAACGACCTGAATGGAATGCGAAAACCTCGAAGCCGAAAAAACTCACGAAAACTTTCCACGAACAATATCGAACCTGAACTGGTCTCTACGCATACACAGCGTTCGCCATTTCTGGCTAGAGAAGCATCGGATTCTTCTTTTAACTCTGATGTGCAAGTGATCTCCAACAGTGAGTCGGAGATCGACCAGGAGCCACAGGCGACATGGGTGGACGAGGAAGATCAGCAGCTACAAGCAGTAATTGCTGCGAGTCTTGGTCAAGCGTATGAAGCTTCTCAAGATTTAAACACTTCCAAGCCAACCTCACAGTCCCAGTCTGTGCCCGAAGATGTGGAAAGAATTCGCCGTATGCGGGAGGCGGCCAAAAATGCCAGCGGCCACGATGGCTCTAATGCAGAGCGCGTGCAATCCGACCCCCCTCCAGAAGAAGAACCGAACGAGTCAGAAGACCTGTCCGAAGGCGAAACACCGCTTTTATCGCCTGAAGAGATGCGGAAGTTACGACTAGCACGATTCGGATAATTATTGTACAGACAGGTATTAATTCGTTTCCAAGTTCTCTACGGTTTGTAGTACTTCTCCAAGCTGTATATGGAGCTTTTTGATAATTAGTTGGTCAATAGGATTGAGTCGCAATTGCGAGCAAGTTTGTGATTTCTGTACTGAAGGGTTGTTTTTAGTGGTGCAACATGATGCTGTAGGAGTGGAAAGTGTGTCATTGGTTGTCGGAGAGAATGGAGCGAGGGATTTTTGAGAGATTTCCTGTACATGCGCTAAAGCTTTTTCCAAGTCGAATAGCTCAAGCTTCATTGCGTACAGTGCGATTTTCCGAGCGTTTTGAGAAGTTGGGCAAAAGTCGCCGATTCTCACATCGACACCCGAATCGTCATTGGGCGGCTCTCCGACCATGGTGTGCGTATCGCAGCCACACTGGCATGTTTTTTGAGACTGCGACAAGAGACAAGTACATTTTTTAGTCTGTCGATTAGGGACAAGTACTTCTTGAAACACTTTGAGTGCACGCGCATAGATTTGAAGTGCGGTGGATATGAGAAGTCCGGCACTGACTTCCGATGAGGGATCTTTTTTGCATGTTGGGCAATCTGCGCTACAAGCGCATTTTCTGGTGATTGCCTGGCTCATGGATAGGGTAAATACAAGGGAAGAAGCTACGTCTGCCTCCGATGGTACCTTGTCCTTATCGTTACCATCTGCCAGGCTTCCATTCCGTAGCGAGCGCTGTAAAGAAAGTAGAGCCACGTCTGATCCACAAAGACAGGAGCACCCGAGTCCTTTGGGATCAGGAACACAGTGGACCTTGTCATGGTCACTCAATGGCAACCTCTTTCTTGGTTCGAGAGACTGATTTGCTGGGTGTGACGAGCAGCAAGACTCTGACTTAGCAGGAGTTTGAGATGTTGAGAATTCAGCAGAAGACAATTGGCGCGGTGAATGATCCTGCTTGGCTTCTTTGGGAGGTTCGAAGCTGGAACTCGTGTCACTCTGTGGCACAACATTGTTCATTGCAGAGGTTTCTACTGGTTTCGGGAGTGACCAGGCAAGATTCCACCAGCTCAAGTCGGAAGGCACAGAGTACACCAAATTGTTATCCATCAATGCACTTTCAGCGTATTTGGCGTTGTCTAGAGCCAGTGGGGACATAGTTTCGTTCAGCGACGGCTTCGGTGCTTCGTTCCACTGTCCTTGATTCAGATTTATGCCCATTTCCGAAGAGATAGTATCGTCAGGCGCAATCTCTAATGTATATAGAGACTCGAGAAATACTGCAAGTGACAAATCTGACAGGGAAGATGGCGCAGACTGCATGCCCAGCAAACTTGGCGTACCTGCACACGACATCGCTCGAGCGGTTGGAGTAGGATCGCTCGAGCAATGATTTGACGCTAGGCTAGGGGAGGGAGCAGGCTGGATTGCAGGAAAATTAGAGAACTGTGTTGTGCGATGCACTTTTTGCGCACGTTCTTGGTCGCGATCGAGAGATTGAGGACGAGTGTGCGACTTTTCTTCAGTTTTACGAGGCCGTCCAATCCGAGATTGCGTCGCTAGTCATTAGCCAACCACCTACCAAAAAAACAGTCATATCGATCTTGTCGACAGCGTGTACAAGCGGTATTGTCTGGAGAGATGCCAGAGCACCGCAACTTTCGCGTACGGCACTGTTCACACGCTACGCGCAGCTTGGCACCTCGCTGTACTGCCTCAATTGCAGAGATCCGTCTGTCTCCATATTGAGCCGACTGAGTACCTATAAATTGTCCGTTGGTATCTTGAAGCGATTTACTGTCCACTGTACTCTGTTCTGACTCTGGATGCCAGCCATTTTCGGTCATTCCAGACACCATGAATCTGCCTCCAACGAAGCAGAATTATGGAAAAAGTGTCCGAGAACACTTCGGTCTCCCTGTAGGCTGTGTTATTTATTTAGCAAAAATTCCAGTCTGATGCGCTATGTTGCTTAGTTCATCTCATAGTCACAGGGAACGCAAATGACTCTGTTGTTCATCATTTTGGCTCTAAGTAAACTGTTATAACCTATCCAAATCTAGGGTAGACAGTAAAAACCTCGCTGGCTCTCGGCTAGTCCATGGCAGTATAATGGGTCATTCCTTATCCAGTTGTCGCGGACCGATTCGGAAGTTAGAAGAGCCAGCACAATCGGTCTCAAAGTAGGTAGTAACTGTAGAATCGGTAGCTCTAGGTAGACAACTATAGTATAGATATCTCTGAAACAATGCAGTGAAAGTCGCCGGGCCAGAATTGGACAGTCGTAATGCCACTGCTTAGTAGCACGTATGATCCTCGTCTGCTAGACGGCCATAGCAGAGAACATCCAAGATCCCATCTTCATGTTACTTAAACACTATAACATCTCACACATACTTTCACTACCAAGATTTCGAGCCGTTCACATTGTAAACGCGTTCTCAAGAAGGGATTAAACTTCACTTACTGATTCCGTCGCGGTCAAGCTGACCAAGAAGATATTGTTGCAGCTTGTAAGCAGTCTTCGGCTTGAACTCTGGGATCATATGGCCTGCACCATTCACGAGCACAAATGTAAGACCGCGCTCCTCGCCCATCATTCCGTGCATTCTACCTTCAAAACGGATCGGGATGTTTGGTGGACTTTGGAAACCAGTCGTGCCGCTCCAAGTCATATTTTGAATGGCTAGAGCGGATCCATTCGCGATCAAGACAAAGTCATAAGTACCATGCTGGATAACAGTCTTCTTGCTCTTTTCAATGACCATCGGCAAAACGGATTGGTCAGGTGGCGTAGACGTGTCTTGTTGGTATCTAGCAGCCTGGAACACGTTGTCGCTTGTACACTCTACCCATCTCACGGATGGATCGACATGAATAGCCTCCTTCAGTCCGGGTGTGTCATTGATAAAGTTTTTGTCAGAGGGCTGCTGCGACTGCAACGGCATGCCCAAAGGATCCGACTCATATTCACAATTCGGCTTGATGTTGTAGATACTGAAGCAGTCCGATTTTCCTTGGGCCATATCAGCAATCTGGGTCCAGATTGATTTTTCAGGGTTATACTGGTCAGGAGGGTTAATGGGGCCCCGCGGCGGGTACTGTAGATGGTCGGCAATGTATGTCTCGAGCCCTTGTTGCCTAGCCAGATTGCGGACCGACTCGACGTCCTCTCTTTGAAGACCCATCACTCGGTAGTTTTTCTCCAGGAATTCAAACGCAGGTGCTTCTTCGCCAAAGAACGTATCCGTGAATGACGGATCATTAATGGCAATTCCCTGTAGATTGATCCCTGAGTGCTTATCAGCATTTTGGTACAACTCATGAGCAATGTAAGGGATGTACATTCCCGCATAACTCTCTCCAGTGAGCCACAACCGCTTGTTCTTCAACTCCGGGAACGTAGAGAAGAACTCGTCTAAAAATCCATGAAACTCGCGACCCAAATCTTTTTCGCCACGGATTGATGGTTGTCCTTCAGTGAAGCCGACTCCAATAGGGCTTTCCACCCACATAACATAGGACAAGTTCGTCCAAGAGTAGGGATTCAGTTTCAGCTCAGCATCCTCGCCATGAGTAAATGTAAAAGGACCATTCTCTTCGAACAGCCCTTCTAACGACGAGCATCCAGGACCACCATTGAGCCATATCACCAAATCCTCGTGTCCAACGTCGTTTTGTGGTTCCCATAGCCAGAAGAAGTATCGATGATCATCTTCATCTTTTGAGACAGAAACTTCTCCGGCCCATGAGTTCGGCATCTCAAAAGGCACGCCAGGAATGTTCTTGGACACGAGATATTCAGTCTGTTAATCCACCACACGCAACCTACCTTGAGCTTTGGCGGAAGAGAATCTGGCCTTCTTCGCAGCAGCCACCCCAGTAAGGGCTGCCAAGCAACAAAAGAGGGGATTCAAATGCATTGTATCGGTAGTGGTACTGGTCGGTGCTTAGTACAGCACCTTATATAAAGATCCGTTTCACAGACGCTCAGCTTGTAGATTCGAATTACTGCTTGACATGACCATCACTGACACATTGACCTGACCTTGCTCAATGGAATGTCTTGGCAAGGTAATACGACCCAATAGAGGTAGTGCTTCCAACATCGATCAAAAAAAGAGGGGTTTCATAAATACATAATAGGTACCAATCATAAACTGACTGTGCCAGCCTCATTCAAGAGACCGTCCGTGCGTGCAGCGACAACTTTTTAGAAAGCCGCTTCAGCTTAAGTGAGCATTGATGTTGTGCATTTTGAGCGGGCAAAGTGATTCTCAAACGTAGTGAAAGGCTAATTTCGCTTCCTATTCCACAGCATAGATATTGCAGTTTTGCTGAGAACAAGACTTCGCGACGTGAATCATAGCATTCGTCCCAGTACAACATAGCCCCTACGTTGCAAAATGGAAGAGGCTTAGATACTTGCAGGTAGAAATGTCAAGCGGATCATTACTATATGCACTCAACTTGATGCTGGCAATAGAATTCTCCAGCCCTCTTCTTATTCCTCGTAGTTCACACTTGCTTGTCATTCCAAAAAGTGGCAAAATCATTCAAGACATGGCCAAATCAGGCATAACACTTGAACATTGATCAAAGGATATCGCAATCCGAGCCTTTATCGAGCCTTGCTTTGCTTCAATCATAGTATAAATTGATGAAATTTGATGTGCGAATCACCAACGCTAGCATGAAGTGGAGGTGAGGATTTCGCGTGTGTTGAACGACATGCAGCACGATGTGTTGGACGATGCTATGGCCATGAAAGGTGTCGGTCAACCGAATTCTAGCTCGAGCACCAATTTTCTCGAGCCGTTTCGATCTATAGATACCTCTCCGCGTTTTCCTCATGCTGCACATGAGCACAAAAAAAGCTCATTAGATGAGGAAGACCAAAGCTTCGACAGCGGTGCTATGCAGCTTCATCCGACGCGTGACTTCGATGACAGCTTCGATGCCGCACGAAATCGTAATGCGACGAATGGTAGTAAGCATATGTCGCTTTTTGATGGTTCGTTATATCGACTTATGCAGCGATGTCCTTGACCATTGGATTGCAAGTGGTGCGTGTCCATAATTGACGCAGGGCAGCGGAATTTTCTCTTCGCCAGGGGTCGTGACAGCGGATGTAGGATCACTGGGGGCTAGTATTTTAGTCTGGATAGCAAGCGGAGCTCTAACGCTTACCGGTGCCAGGTAGGTGACAGGTTGACAAAGTTCCTATGCCGAGCTTGCAACTGCTATTCCTATGAACGGAGGAGCTCAAGCGTATCTTCAGGTATGTTCATATCTTTTAACATCAGTACTCTTATGGCTCATTAACTTCCTTTTTATTTTCATGGACTGCTGTTGTAGCGCTGAAATCGAGTAGTGCTGCGATCATCGCTACGATCCTCGGCGAGTATTTGGTCCGGGTCATACTTCACCTGGTGGACGATTCTAGTCTGGACAATTTTCAGAAGCTCCAAGTCGGCGATTTGCCGAGATTTGCAGTAAAACTCGTTGCGGCCGGCGCAGTATTGAGTGTTTATCTGGTGCAGATATGCAGTGCACGAATGGGCGTTCGTCTACAAAACTTAGTGACGGTCATCAAGGTACTCTTGTTGAGCGCAATCCCTCTGATTGCCATCGTGCATGTTTCGCGAAATCGCATGCCTGACGCGTCTCGTGTAAGTTTTAGCTCCGTTGCCAATCTCTTTCGTGACTCTTCGATCCTTCCGAGCCAATACGCACTAGCTCTATACAGCGGGTTGTGGGCGTTTGATGGCTGGGACCAAGTCTCGTACATTGCGGGGGAGATGCGCGACCCAAGACGAGATGTGCCTCTTGCGGTACATGCGAGCACTTTAGTTGTGTCTTCGGGATTTATTGTTGTTGTCCTTTCTTATTTCCTGGTACTTCCGCCTCTAACGGTGGCCAGGACCAACTCAATTGCATTGGACTTTGGGTCAGCGGTGTTCGGCTCGATAGGCGGGGTATTGTTTGCGGGATTTGTGGCATTTTCGTGTCTAGGCGCTTTAAACGGACATATGTATACCTATTCGCGACTTGCAATGGCCGCCGGTCGTGACTCTTTTCTTCCCTCGGCTGTTGGGAAGGTGAACGCAAAGTCTGGCACCCCAGTCATCGCGACAACTCTTTGTACAAGCCTTGTGTTACTGTTCGTGGTATTCGGCTCGAGTTTTGCGAGCCTGGTGAATTTCTGCGGGGTTTGCGCTTGGTTCTGGTACGGGTTAACGGTATCTAGCTTGCTATATCTGCGCGTCAAGGAGCCGAACCTTCATCGACCTTATGAGACATGGCTCATTACCCCTATCTTATTCATTTCTACGGCTTTATTTCTGCTGATCATGCCGATCTTTGCAGCTCCCTATGAGGCATTAGCTGCGTTGTTGTTTATTGCAGCTGGTGTTCCCATCTACTATGTTTCGCAAAACCAAAATTTATCCTTTTTACGTTCATGGCTTCCTGCCAGATCGCATAATTTTACTGCTGTCCCTACGGACGTAGACGATATCCAGCTGGAATCTAGCTCACATACGCCCTTTTCATAAGATATCAATGCACGTTATGTCTGCAAACTAGATGCTTATATTCTCTCAGATTCTTTCTACCGCTGACGATATATATCTCGAGATTTGTACATGCCCGACGTGCGCGAATATCTCAGGTCTCATTCATCGCAGTGCGGTCAGCGACGCACAGACCACTGCATGACGTCATTTTAACGCATCTTTCCGCATTCTTGGCATTGAACGGGCCAAGCCAAGCGGTGTGCGTGCAATTCGCTCAGTAGACGCAGATTAACAAAAATCCGTCCCGTGTAGTGTCCATCAAGCATGTCTCATTACCTTGGAGAGGGGTGGTCAGAGCGCAATCCCATCCCTACTGTTCAATCTTATGAGCGGGAGAAGCGTGAACGAGAGGGCCTCGATGAGCCATCGGCCGTTTCGCAATTTATGGACCGCTGGGTGTACTCTTCGCATGACGAGCGCGACCCAGGAGTCCCTTCCGAGACCGGACCTTCCTCTGATGACCCTTCTGCTGGTAGCCATGGAAACCACGGAGGGATGGAGCGCAGTATGCACAACCAATTAGGTCAGGTTCCAGATACGCATGAACACTTTTTGAATGCTCACGACCTTGAGTCTCGTAATTACTCGAACCAACAACCAGCTGATGAATCTCCAAACACTATGCCTGCCCTGAATGGTACCCCGTCTTACCTGCAATCTGGTCGTGTGCATCACAGTGGTACGACTCTGGACAACAGCGGCGCTGCCCCTCGCATTGTAGTTGGTGGATCCGCATCCAACGGCCAGCTGACTACAGCTGGCCAAGCCGGTGCAGCAACGTCTGGTGGCTTGCAGCAAAGACCCAGTCATCAAACCATGTCGCAAAGCGACAAAGACTCTTACACTGGAGCGCAATCGCTTACGAGTACGAGCAGCGCAGGCTTACCTACAAACCAAGACCAACAAAAAGGACAAGCGAATGTATCTTCTGGCGGCCAGCGCTCTGACGCTTCTGAAGGCGGTGTAGAAAACCAAAGAAGCAACAAAAACCCAGTTCCTGGAGCTGGAGGTGGTGAAGAGGAGAAGAATCGCATCAAAGAGCAAGCCGCCAAGTCGCAGCGCAAAACGAATAATCAATTTGTTGCCAAAGGTGAACGCGAAGTCGACGATCCCATCACCGGACGAGGTGTAATAATCCATGATGGAAGCAAGAACTTCGATATCGATCCCAAACGATTGGATTCACGATTCGAAGGCGGATATTCCACTGAGCGACTCAAGCCAGATGCAGTGCAGGATGAGCGGTACACCAGTCCAGACCCAGTCCAGCCGTCGTCTGTATTGCTACAGACGTTCCCGGAACCCCCGAGCATGGAAATTTTGAATCAAATCAAGTCTTCATTTAACAACGTCGCCCTTTGGGTCGCTGCTCTCTTGATTGTTGTTTGGGCCATGTCGGCTTTCGGTCATGGTTGGTCTGCGTTCTTTTTCCGAACCACGATGCTTTCATTAGTTGGGGTCTTTATCTATGGTGGACTTGGTTTGGCCTACGCCAAGGTACAGAAGTCTATTGAAGTAGTTCGCGCCTCGATGCACAAGCAGCGCGGTGAGAAATTTTGTCCTCCGATGCCAGAAAGTGCCGAGTGGCTGAATGCCATTGTGGCCTGTTTATGGAAACAGCTTAACCCGGAGATGTTTGTTTCCGTGCTGGATATGGTTGAGGACATCATGCAAAGCTCTTTGCCCGGATTTATCCAGGCTGTAAAGATCTCCGACTTTGGACTTGGCGAAAACCCAGTGAGGATGATTGCTATGCGCGCATTGGCCGATGTTATGACCGACCCGGAATATCCCCGAAAGACTTGGATTGAGCATAGTCCAGGAATGGATGATGGCACTGAAGGCGAGGGCGAAGATTCCGCTCAGTATGCCGAAGGGGAGACCGGCGAGGAGCTGCATCGCGCCAAAAAGCAAGATGAAGCAGGTGATTTCTTAAATATGGAAGTGAGTTTCTGTTACTCTGCTATATCTGGTGAAACTACGAAAGATCGATCGAAAAATGTGCATATGTTGGTAGAATTCTTCTTGGGTGCATTCGATTGGGTCGAGATTCCTCTGCCTGTATGGGTGCAGATTGATCATGTTATGGGAACTGTGCGCATTCGTGTTCAAGTCACCTCCGAGCCTCCATTCCTGCGTAATGTCACAGTTTCCTTGATGGGAGTGCCAAGTGTTTCCATTCGTGCAATTCCTATGGCGAAATTCTTACCGAATGTATTGGACCTTCCGTTGATCAGCAACTTTGTTCAGTCTTCGATTGCAGCCGCATGCAATATGTATGTCGCTCCTAAGAGCATGACTTTGAACTTGACTGATATGCTTGCCGGTGACGGTGTCAAGAAGGACACGGATGCGCTTGGTGTATTGATGGTTACTATCCACTATGGTGTAGATTTGTCTTCTCAAGATGTGAACGGCAAGTCGGATCCTTACACTGTATTGAGTTTCGCCAAGTTCGGTCGCCCATTGTACGCAACACGTATTATCTTCGAGGACCTGAACCCCGTTTGGGAAGAGACTGCCTTCTTGTTGGTTTCTCGCGATGATCTTCGCTCAGGTGAGAGCCTGTCTCTTCAGCTCTGGGACAACGACAAACGCAGTGCTGATGATATCGTAGGACGTGTGAATGTGCCGCTGACCGATCTGATCCGCAAGCCGAACGAGATTATTACCAAGACCACACAATTGATGGGCTTTGAAGACGCAGATGAAATGCAGGGTCAATTACATTGGTCTGCGGGCTTCTTTGAGAAAAGCAAGCTCAACAAGAAACTTCAAAAGAAGCACAACGAGAAGTCCGCATCGCAAGCCGAGCAGGAAAGCAAACGTGAGCCATCGCCCATCGATACCGAAGAAGAGGCGCGTACTTTGTCAACGCCTCCCGACCCTCAATGGCCTTCAGGTATTTTGAGTGTGGTTGTTCGTCATATTGATGGCTTGGAGAACCGTGAGGTGGAGAAGGGTGTCAAGGGCTCCAGCCGTGAAGGCAGCGCCGGTCAGGATGTAGAAGCAACTATGGCAGAACTTCCCTCGAGTTATGCTGAGGTGATTCTGAACGACAACTTGACCTTCAAGACCCGTGTAAAGCAATACAGTAATATGCCGTTCTTCAATGCCGGTACCGAGATATTCGTCCGTGACTGGACCAAGTCGGAGCTGCGTGTGGTGATTCGTGATGCTCGTGTGCGTGAGCACGATCCTATCATGGGAATTGTATCTCTGCCGCTACGAAATCTATTCAAAGATGCATCGCAAGTCGAGCAGATGTTCAGTATTCAGGACGGTGTAGGCTATGGTAAAGTGGCACTTAGCTTGCTATTCAAGGCGGTGAAATTGGAGATCCCGAGGGAATTGCGCGGCTTCAACACGGTTCATGTCGATATTCTGAGCAACATTGAATTGGACATCCCCGATAAGGAATGGAATAGCAAGTTGCAGGGACTCAAGGTGACCATCATTGCAGGGCTCAACGAGTTCAAGATGAAGGCTTTGAAGAGACACCCTGAGTGCAGTGAAGACGATCCTTTGATTACGATCCCTGTCTATGAGCGATACTCGACTTTGCTGGTGTTTGAGTTTGGTCGCAACCCTATTCCTGGTCTGAACAAACCGAGTGCCATCTCTGTACTGCCCCTGTGCGAGTTGGAAGACGATCAGACTACGGAAGTGGTGCTTCCTGTTGTACATGCTGATAACGCTAAGCAATTGGAGCGCAACTATATCGACGCTCAATGCAAAGACACGCATAAATTCGAAGAAGTAGGAACAATCAGTATGCGTGTGCGGGTCAACCCAGGTCTCTCGGAAGACTTCCGTCCGTATGCGACAGGCGCTCGTGATCGGCACGAATTCGAAGTATATGAACGTCTTGTTGGTCTGCCCTGGCGTGCTGAGCAGAATTCTCATGCGAATGACGACGGGGTGATCACGCGACACGAAAAGAAGGATATCAAGCAACTACAGACTGAGCAACTCCATATGCGTCACCGCGGAGCAATGGGATATACTCCAGTACGCACTGCAAAGTGGGCCAAGGATGGGCTCAAAGACCATGTGAAGCAGATTGGATCCAAGATCCTCGGCAAGGAGAAGCGTATGTACTGCACAAACTTACACAGGCGATCAATCGATCTTTTCCGAGACATAAACTATGGTCCATTGACAAATTGGCCGCTTGCCATTGCAACATTCCTTCATTTCTACTTCATAGACACTTTGAATCCCAAACTAATTTTCCATTCTATAATCGGCAGTGTCCATAAGCGAATGCCACGCGACGAGATCAGCGGTAAGGTGGAGGTACGCACAAGCACACACTTGTTCGGAAATGTCATGGCTCAAGAAAGTTGGGAAGAACAAGTCGGAGCATGCGAGTGTCGCTGTGCCGTCTTTGCCCCCGCTAAATGCCCGCTTGGGCGACTGGATGGGAGAATTGCGTGAAGAAAGTAATTTTACCGAGGAATTCATTGACCAGATGACTTTACCTGGCCAAGTGTCTGCTTTGGCTTACGAGCCAGGGATTGGCTTGTTGGCCGTGGGTACGTAAAGGGATATTAAATGACCCAGGAACCTCTCAAGGTACTGTACATTTGTATGGAGCCCCGCCTGTCCGAGTGACCATACATATAAGACCAGCATTCCGCGTGAAACATCTCCTGTTCAAGTCAGACACGTTTCTTTTGGTTTGTATCGACGAAAAAGACAACATGAGCGTCTACGATCTATCGCGGCAAGATCCTCATACTGCAGCGATGCGAGGAGGTACGAAGCGTGCCGCTACATCAACAACAAGCGGCCGCACAAGCTTGGCGCAACTTGCTGATATTCCATTGCGTGTAGGAACGCATTCTGCACGGAATTCTGTGCTGTGTGCGGAGCTGACTATAGGTCACAACATGCTTTTTCTAGGACTAGCTGATGGCACAGTTGAGGCATACGATCTTGAACGGTTCTCTTCGACACCATACCGTATCCCGAATTTGTGGTGGAATGAAGAAGAGGCTATGCGACGCAACGGCGATCCAGGCGCGCCAACTCGTCTACATGTGCCTTTGATTATCGATATGAAGACACACCCTCGTGATGTGAATCTTTTGCTATTGTGTTATGAGGGAGGCGCAGTACTCTACTCTCTACAGGATAAACAGGCTCTGATGGCATTCCGTTTGCGATTACTACCTGGTGCTCCTGGTGCACAGCCAGAGGCACCTCTAGAGACCGTTTGGAGTGAGAGGCTGTGTCCTGCTACATCAATTAGTTGGGCACCGAATGGTGAGCAATTTGCTATGGGTCACGAAGATGGATGCATTTCATTTTGGTCAATCAAAGATGAGGATAAACCATTGCAGGTCCGCACAATCGATGAAGTAGACGTCGATCGACCTATCGCTCCTGAAGATTTGAAGACTCGATGCTGCGTCGGTCCTAGAGAGCCTATCTTTAAGCTGGCTTGGTCGGCATTTCCAGGTCCTGGCTGGTATGAAGCAGCGACATCTGCGTGGAATAGCTCCAGTCAAACAAACGAAGATGCGCAGCAGACGCAAAACGCCGAAACTGGCGCAGAGGGTACCGTCTTGACGGTGATGGGTGGTACTGCCGTTCACCAAAAGTCAGCATCTTTGAATGTGTTTCAATTCCCTGCATTCTCTTCAACCTCAACATGGTCCAGCAACACACCAGAAGCCCGTAACAAAGCTCGCGTAGCACAGCAGCAAGCTTTGGTTCCACGACACATTTCTCAGTACCGGGCATCGAGTACCATAGAGGACTTCCTTCTGCTTCCTCGACTCAGTCCACATTACAATGGAACCTATGATCCATACGCAATACTTATTTTGGTTGGGCCGGACGACTCGCTACCGGCAGTTGCCGCTCAGACCACACATCGTGGACTGGAAACCTATTCATTCCCACCAAAGCCTGTATCTGCTGCATCCTATTTCCGACTACACTTACCCTGGCCACTTTCGTTGGTGGGTCGCGGTACGCTGCTTGGCGCTGAAATACACACAGTGCCATTGTCTGTTTACCGGCGCTTGACAAGCGAAGCTGCTGCTGCTTCTCAGGGTTCTATTCACCCTGATTGTCCTATGGGTGGCTTCGCTACTCTAAACATGTCGGGCGGCGTAACACAGGGACATGCTTTAGCTATTGCACGCGCTGGACAGCCTCGCTTTCTCCTTACATGGCATTTGGATGGAAGTGTTCGTGTGCATGATATCTCGCCGCATTTGCTGCTTCTAGGCAAAGAAGATCCGCAGCGTGGCACTGTGCTTCAGCGTCCGTTTCCCTCCGCGCTCCCTCACTTAACGGTCAATGTACGTGATATCGTATTGCACCCATCGGCTATTGGATCTCCTGCTTTGGAGCCTTTGCAAAGATTTCCCATGCAAATGGAGATACAAAAAGTCGTCCCTGCTTGGGACGCTGCTGAGTTGTTCATCCAAATGACTTCTGGGCACGTCTTGCACTTAGCATATGCGCCTTCAGCTCTTAGCAGTGACCCCACTTCGACCCTCGCTGAGGTTGCGCAGGCAATGACATTGCATCATACGCCAAGTGCTAATAGCGCACCTTTACCGGAATTCACCCCGCTGGAAGCTACTGCGTCCACTCATACCGCAGGATTTAAACGTAGGTGGCCTAATGACTGACTCAGCGCACGTTATGTTGCATCTTTTACCCACGCCACCAACCTGCACTGCTCTGAGCAATGCGGGATTGTGCGCGGTGGCATCTGGTGGTCTCCTGGTAGTAGCGGATGCACGATCTCAGGATATCATTGTCCGCGCTGGATTTGGCACAAATGACTTCATGTCCCATCAGCTTGGCGACCGAGAGAAGCGCATCGTGACTAACGAAAATTCCGGCGAAATTGCCTCTTTACAATTTGCCGTCTGTAGGATAGCCGAAGACCCTATCCTGGCACCTCGATTGATTGTTGTTCGCACCACTGGTTTCACAACAGTCTGGACATTTGAGCAGAGCAGTCTTGGCGATTGGTTTGGGTTCCGTTCCGCAAGTGTCGCTTTGGATACCAAAGGTGCAATTTTGGCGACGTTAGTATTGGATCCTTCAGGTGCAGCGGCGCAATGCAATGCAGACGACATACAGCGTGCGAAGATCGAGCAGGATAATGCGGAATCAATTTCTAGCTTAGGTGGCAGTCGTTTCCATCTACTTCTAGTGGTCAGCGAACATCGCGCAGTGATGCATGATCAAGTCACAGGTGCGAATATTGGGATCTCCGACCTTCCAGACAAAGCGTATGGTGCCCAGGTGGTTTCCAGACCACAGGGCCGTGCATTGCTCACCATATCGCGCTCAAGCATTTCCGCTTTATCACTGCCAAGACTAGATTTACTCCATCGTATCCAACGGCATGTACCCTCTTCCCAAGAAGTAGTTGCAGCGCAATCCTCTGCCAGTATCGAATCACAAGGCGACTTTGTAGAATTGAGCGATGGCCAGCAGCTTCGATTCTGGTCTGCATTCGGCTCACAGCCCCATGGCCAAATCCCTACGATGTGCATATTTACCCCTCGTCCTCTGCCATACGCTCCAGGTGTTGGAGCAGCAGGCTATCTTGCGAGTCTCGGTGAGTGGTTTGGCTCCTCGACTGCTTCAAACCTGGCTCCAGGTGCTCAGATCGATGCTGCTATCGCTGGTACGCGCCGAGCACCACTGCCGAAACTTCCTCCTCGTGTTCAGTATGCACCAGAGATCCTTATTGAACAGCCTGCAGCCAAGCCTACAGCCCCAGCTGCCAGTGCAGATCCCGATCCTGCGCTCTCAGGTCCTGCGCGTGAGAGCTGGCTTGCTTCCTATCAGCGATCCTTCACGAACTTTGCGAGTGGCAGCGCAAGATCGCAGGCGCAGCGTAACGTGCAACTCCTACATAAACGCGACGAGCTATTGACAAAGTAAGTCCCACCTACTCACACAGCCTCGGTGACGGATTAAGCGACTTGGAACGCAGCGCAAAGGACTTTTTGAAACAGTACGCTTCCTCATCTAACGATCAGAACACGAAACTCTGCGCTCAAAGCAGCCGCCAGGGACAAGTTCGACAAATATGTAGGTTAACGCAATGTAGTGTGATGTCCTATTACCAGCTTCGCCACCGCCACCACCATCTCTCACAGTCGTAACACTCTTATACCAACGCTCCTTACTCCTAGCCAAGGCCTCCACACAATGGCACACAAGGTTCGTGCAGCTCTCGAAGCTGTTGCGGCGTCTATACGCGATTTGGAGGCGTGCTATGCACAATGGAATACGCGATCACTTGGATGGAAGTATGGTCCTGAGTTCAGAGCTTCTTCGGAAAGAGACCAGCTATGGTCTGTCGAGATCGAGGGTGTTTTATTCTGTGTTGCGCCTGCTGCAGAATGGAGAGCTTCTTTACCAATCCGGTCAGAACGCCCACTACTAGGTGTTGAGCATGCTCTTCCTGGACTTGCCTCGTTCAAAAACACTGTCCAGGCGGAGATCAAGTTCTTGCAGAGCGCAAATGCGGATGACTCGGCTGCTAGCACATCCAATGCTCAATTCCTCACGGTTTTCTGGGCGGAGACTTTGCATGCTATGTTTGTGCATGGACCGTTATGTGCATTGAACCAATCCATTTCTACTGGTTCACGCTCGTTTCGTGTGTCGATCGTAACGCAATCTCGCTATGTACGACTTATTCCTATTACTTTTGAAAGTCTGCGTTCAGAGTTTCGTGAAAATGATTCCATGCTCGACCCTGACAGTCTACCGATGGAATCTGACGAGGCCGTTACAAACTGTAAGCTCCTAAATATAGCGACAGAATTCGCTAGTATCGCAGCAACGCTACCGAACAACTTTATCCTGGAAATTGTATTTTCGCGTCTACCTGAAATCCATCATGCTTATAGACCATCACCGTCGCAGCTTGCCTACTGGCAATCACACGAGGATCAAAGGACCGCGTGGCGCATTCAAACAATCACTGAGCACATCCAATCCCTTGGAATCCAGGTCCGGTTTGGCGCACAAGACGTTCCCTGCTGCTCACAAACCGTCGCGGGCATCTATCCTGCTCTACCTCTCCCGAGCCCTTTGCCGAAGCTACGACCAACTTTGACACTCAACCTCGATGCCAGTGGTCTGATTGCTTTGGTGAGCGATATATCACACGGGCCTTTGGATCAAGAGATCAATGTCCTTGTACAGCATCATAGCAACCGGGCCATTCGTGAGCAATATACGCAAGAGTTGCAATCGCCGCTACTTGGTATGCTGCAGAACGCATGTCCTGGCGAAATCCAGCTCTTAGCAACGACAGCTTCTGTGGAAAAGTTGTTACAGATCACCAATCTGCTGGGCTCAGTAGCCGAACAGCGTCGTGCTCGAGCCTTACTCTCAGGAAATCGTGTGGATTTTTGGATCGGCTCACGCTGGCACTCATGTCCTGTGGCTCGTCGTTTGGAGCTCCCGATTCGCACTGACTTTTTTCAGTCATCAGAGAGCTTTGCTTCCGATGAGACAGCATGCATTCAAGCTGGTCGCCTAAAGGAAGCACTCGCACAAGCTTCCAAGGCGCCTCTAAAGACAAAAAGTCTTTCCAATTCCATACATACCACTGCATCGTTCCAACGGGGACTTGACTCGTGCATAACAACGCTGACTTCGCATGCTAATGGCATTGCACAACTAGCGACATACAGTGCCGAGATTGCATCGCCCACATACCCTCCTTACCGATTGCAAAACTCAAGTATGAGCACAAAGCAAGTGTTGCCTAACATCTGCATATTTTGGTTGATCCGTCCGCGCTCTCTGTGTGGTTCTGTAGATACCAAACTCGCTCCTGGCAAGCACCAGACACGTCTCGGTTTAGATCGAGAGGATACCCATGCGGATAAGCCTGACACGAGCTCTCCAAACTCAAGCTTATCTCCTTCTTCACTAACCAATCCAGCCCTTCCACAAGAAACAAGAAATTCGCGGCTCAAGCGAATCCTGCTATGGGCTATAGGGCCAGAATATGTAGGTCTGGAGCCTATTCGTCACTATCCCTGGTGGCCATTTCACAGTCTCGAGACCTTCTTCGAGAGACATACTAAGAAATTGGCCTGGAAAAACCCTCCGCATGCGTCGCCGTCTCCCATTTGGCATTCGTCTGACGAAGAAGCTGAAATACTGCTCCCACACACCACTGAGAGCAATATGACACCGCGTCAGCGAAGTATGCAATGGATGGAAAGTGTATGGACAGCGTTCTTGACGAACCGAGTTCATTACCTTGCACTTGCGACCGTGTGCATTGCATGGCTATTCAGTTTTGCAGTTCTTGTGAGCCGTGCTTGGTTCGAAGCAAAGGTGGATACATCTCATGGGTGGACCACACCACAATATATGGACTGCACATCTACATATTGGCTCCGCAATGCAGGCTGTGGCTTAGACGGTGCAAAGTGTGCGCCATTTGCCTCGTCACCACAAGCATTCCGATGTCCAAGCGGCTGCGCACAAACAACATTGCTGAATCCCCGAACAGTAGGAGATACGCAATTGAATTACGTGCCACTGATTGTTGGTGGTGGTCCGCTGAATGCTACGGCCAGTACTCCGTACCGAGCCGACTCGTTTGTGTGTGCTGCCGCACAACACGCCGGCGTACTAGGCCCTGAAGGAGGCTGTGCGTCACTTCAACTTGTTGGACCTTTTTCTAACTATACGAATAGTACACAAAACGGCTTGCAAAGTTTCTCGTTTCCGACCACGTTCCCAGTATCCTATCAATTCAGCTCTGTGCCTAGCAAGAATTGCAAGGATACAAGATGGAAGCTGTACGTGCTTGATACTATCTTCTCTGCAGTGATCGGACTTATTGTTCGGCCCGAACCTCTTTTTCTGCTGTTCATTCTCGCGATCGTCGGATTTTGGCATGTGAATCTTGTATCAGAGTTACGAGAATTTCCACCTCCTGTAGGAGAAGCAGCAGGTGATTTTGGACCCCACCTATTCGTTACATATGCTGCATGGCGTATCGCGCTTCGGTATGTCTGGCCCGCATTTGCTCAACTCCCACTTGAGTTCGGCATCGGTACGCTTGGACTCTGGTGGATTGGGGTCCTTCTTGATGTGGTATTTGCCAACGTGCCACTCCAGCGTTTGGAGGGTAGTGATATTCTTCAGCAGCAAGGGGCCCTTGCATCGTTGATCATCATCATATTGGTTGTGGCATGCCTAGGAGTCAATCAAGTTCGAGTGATACGAAAAGCCGGCTATTTACCAAAATATTTATCCCTCTACGTTATTGCAGGCATCGCTCTTGGGTTGTGCACAGCTGTGCCAGGCGAGGGCGTGAGACTGCATCATTATGTGATTGGTATTGCATTACTTCCGGCGTGTGGGTTTCCAACGCGAATCTCCCTCCTAAGTAGTGCGTTGCTGTTTGGTATGTACACCAATGGCGTTGCACGATGGGGTTTTGCCGGCTTGATACAGGACGTTAATGTGATCCAGGGCGATGCTGCAGGAAGTTCCTCCCTACCTGAATTCGCCAACCCGGCTATGAATGGGTCTGTGCTGAGTTGGAACCCTATACCCAGTGCATTGCTATCAACTTACGACTCTTTTGTACTATTAGTGGATGATGTCGTCCAGTTCCAGGGCTCTGGTACTCAATATGACCTTCGTTCTCTGTACCATCAATACAATTCATCCGGCTCTACAGAATCACAACTATTGAGCTACGATGCTCTCTTTACGGACATTACCAATCTAAATCACTATATTCGCCTAGCATACGCATCTGCAGGTGAATCAGCAGACTTTACTATGCCTGCAACCGCATATATGAACGGTACTTTCCTACCACCATCCCACGGTCGTACATAGAAAATTAGCCAAACCATTTACGAACCTCACCACCTCCACTATGTCCGGCGGCAGTGACAGTGGTGAGCAATTGCTGAATCTGTTGCATCAGCGACTAGTCGCGACTGGAGAATGGAATACGCTGCTTGCCGAACTACGCACGTTGCTTGGTGAGTCTGAATGGGAAACACAATTGCGTGATGAAGCCGAACGTAAGTAACCTGTCTCACATAAAGGCGAGGCGCGTGCTCAAGAGCCATTACGCTTACCAGCGCTCGTTGCAAAGCTCGGTCCCTATGCCCGGAGTAGGTGATTCTATCTAATCTAGAAACCTTGCCAGAGTCCATTCGAGAAACCATGACTTTAAAGTTGCGTGACTTCCTCGATCGCAACCTCGAGGACGCATAAGAATTGAACTTTCAATGATACCAACCAACTATGATTCCAATCAGCATGAACTATGGCGTGACTTCTATTTCATCCCATTCTGACCCATTTTTGGTGTAGATGGTCCGCTTCATCTGACGTAAATCAAGAACATCAACGGAGTCAGGATCAACTAACAGCATACCAAAGCTATATCAGACGGTTCATACATACCTAGTGGGCACACCAGACTCATCCTCCGTAGGCTTATCGCAAGATTCCGATTCGGACAAATGCGTTCCCGGTGGAGCACCTCGGAACGTATCCTTCAAGCCGGGACTCAGGTCTTTCCATACGCGCTCTCGATCTGCATCCATAGCTGGGCATGTCCTGTCATTCCGCCAGGCATGCGCAGCATGTGGCACAGTCGATGCTTTGCCAGCGATACGGAACTATGTTAGCTAGCCACGCACCTGCAATTTATGTGGTGCGATCCACCAGGCAATTTCCACGGCAGGATCTGTGTAAATCTCTCGTGCCTTAGGTGCGCGCACGTCCGTAGTTGTGATCAGTGTATTGCTCTCATTCAAGAATCCCCGATGAACAACGGTACGAACTCGAGGGGTACCGCGGGAAATGCTCGACAATGCATAATAACCTTTCATTAGATGCCAGCTTACCGATAGAATGGTCGCCCCTCGAATCTGCTAACGCCTCTTGAAGCCTAACTTTCCAAGCTGCAGTCATAATTAGAATGGTCAATGGAGGTGTGTGACCCGATCATACGACACTTCCCCGCACGGATCATGATTCACAAGTCATTATTTCAACAACAGAAACTGCCAGAGGACCTGTCGATCCCACAATTTGTATTTCGGCATCTGGGTCGGAGCAAAAGTGAGGTTCCTGTACTTCACCCATCTCCATACCGGTCCCGAGCCCAGGACAAGCCTCTAACATTGCTAGATGTTCGCGATGGCGCGTATGCGATTGCGTCAAGTCTCTTGTCCTCGGACTACCCTGGCGGACCATGGAAAAAAGGCGAAGTGGTGTTGATTCTTGCGGAAAATCAGGTAAGTAAATGGTAAAGTAAGCTACTTACGCAGCACGACTACCTGATGGTATGCCTTGGTATAATGCTTGCAGGAGGTATTCCTGCTCTACTCAATCCGCAATTCACCGGTGAAGAGCTAGTGACGATGATGAAAAAAGTCAAGATGCGTGCAGTGTTTGCAACAAAAAGCACATACGAAGCAGCCGAAGATGCACTGAAGAGTTACGAAAAGGATGCAGAAAAGGTGCAACTCTATGTTTTTGAAGAAGACCATGCACGCAGCCTGCAGAAATTGCTGAAAGATCCCAAGATGGGCAGCACTTTTGACGATTCTCAAATTCCATGCAAACCTATGAAGGACATTGGTGTCTATTGTTTCAGCTCAGGTACGTCTGGGTTGCCGAAAGTTGTCGCCTTGTCGCATTACAATGTCGTTGCAAATGTCATTCAAACCGTCGCGACACTCGGTGGCCGGATGAACAAGCCGCGGTTTGACGATGCAGATTGGTACAATCAGCCATTGTTGCCGCCTCAGGATGGCCATGAAGAATTCCATATCTCTATCCTGCCCCAGTTCCACTGCTATGGACTCCTGATGGCCATTGCAGCATTGCACACGGCAACACCTTGCGTTGTATTTGCGCGTTTCGATGTGGAACGTTTCTTTGAGACAGTGCAGAAGTATCACATCACCTTTATGTTCGTCGTGCCTCCTATGTTGATGGCCATTGCTACCTCTCCATTAGCCGACAAATACGATCTATCCTCTATTAAGTCATTTGCATCTGGCGCTGCTTCTTTGTCTGATGAGCTCTGCAACCTAGTATACGACAAGAAAAAAATCCCCGTCACAAATGGCTATGGAATGACTGAAATGTCGCCACTCATAGCGCTGCAAACACCCCAGGATTTACAACGCAATCGGCACGATGTTGGACGCCTTGTACCCAACACAGAAGCGCGCGTCGTTGACATTGAGTCTGGTGAGGACGTCGAGCCCGGAAAATCTGGCGAACTCCTATTAAGGGGACCGCAAATGATGCTTGGTTATATCGCCAACGACAAAGCAAACTGCGAGGTATTTACGCCAAATGCTCATGATCCCCATCGCTTCCTGAAATCAGGAGATGTCGGATCAATCGATGAAGATGGTATGCTATAGTAGACTGACACAGGTTTTATCACAGTTCATGAACGGATTAAAGATATCATTAAATATAATGGCTATCAAGTTTCTGCTTCGGAGCTGGAAGATATTGTGCGCAGCTCCCAGATGGTCCAAGAAGTCGCAGTGGTGGGAAAACTTCAGAAAGACAATATCTCCAAAAATGAACTTCCTTGGGCCTTCGTTACACCCAATCAGAAATCTAGCGACGAGTCCGAGGAGCAGCGCACCGAAGCTCTTCTCAAATCCGTCAATGATCGCGTGCCGCCTTACAAGAAGCTGCGTGGCGTGACTTGGATTGACCAGCTGCCGAAAAAGTATGTTGGGGCATACTGACTTAGCTCTTCGGGGAAGATTCTTAAGCGTGAATTGATTGATAAGTGATTTTATAGCATGTTTTAAATTGATAGACTACGAAGCAAAGGTTTAATTTGGCATCCCTAACGCTTCCATTAGTCGTAGAGTGTCAACATCGGGTATCACACTCTTGTTTTGCATCATATATACAACAATCTCCCAAGCTTGCGATCGCACAGCTGTTTTCAAATGCGCAGTGCCTAGCTTGAACCGATCACCAAGCTTTTGGCGTTTGGGTCGACCAAGTTCAGGGATACGACGTGGGATTAAACGATCCCTCTGCGCTCTGAGAGCGGCAAGGGTATGCATAGTCTCGCGCAGATTATGTATATGATATTTCCATTGCAACTCCTGCTTATCATCGCGTTCCACAAGCATCCGCAAGCCATCAAGCCAGCCTTTTTTGGATGCAAGCTGGATCGCGATGCCGTCTTTGAGACTTGGATCGGCCCCCACTGCGAGCAAAAAAGATACAAGCGGCAGACTCTGATAGTGAATTGCAGCGGCTAAAACGTATCCTTGAAAAGAGTTTGGTGTAGCGCGATGGATCAGAATGAATCTTAAGAGCAGTTCTAGATGAGCCAAGCACGGTCTTGGCATGGAATTCGTTCGCAGTGCAGATGGAACCATACTTTCAAGGGTATCAAGCATGTTTTTCAAAGGAGCTTTCAATATATCAGGTGCATATGCCAGCTCGCTCGCTGTCTGGTATACGTCCATGTGCCTAACAATGCGCTCTGGAACTGTGTGACAGGCCAGGTGATGAGGGTATAAAGCGGGTTCGTCTGTCTCGAACAAGCCGTAGAGCTGGGCTATGTTACCATAATATGTTTTGCGTAGAATACATTGCTCAACCTGACCAAGCAACTCCGGTGTGCACAGTCCAAAGCGAGCGATGTAAGACAGAATATCACAGGTCGCTGCCCCACGGTGGTTAGGAATTGGATTTGATGACGGGTATGTAGTTGGCGCAAACTTGTAGTCCAATAAGTTTGAATTTCGAGCTCGATAAAGCCCAGACACAAACCGCGAGGTGTAAGACTCGAGCCATTTTCCTAAGAGATATTCGCACTTGACCCGTTTAGGAGCAAGATCGAAGACATCACGAACTTTCTGACAAACAATTGGCAGATGAGGGTTTAAAGAGGTCAAGAGGATCTGATACAGAAGCTACTATGTCAGTGATCCACCTACCTCGACCGGAAGACTAAGTAAGTTCATCGTCGCATACTGCCAGCTGTCGAATTTTTCAAAAAAAAGATCCAAATTAACATGTGGAGATGTCGTATTGGTTTGTGTAGTGTCATCGTAAGGTTCCTTGCCAACGTCTGCTTTCCGCCATAATGAGGGATGATGCATTTTGGCGGAAACAAATCGCGTCGCAAATATACAGTCTACTACCATCGACTTTCCTGAGCTTGTTGCTTCTCCCTTTTGTCTTTGTCTCTCCGCTTTCACGGTGGTTAGGTGCCAAGTCCTTTTTTTGTTTCGTTCTAGCACACTTGGCATTCTATCCAGGGGGTAACACAGTCGGGTCACATATCGAGCTCGTTGTACTTGGCACAGTTCTTAGCACACTTGGTCTTGGACTCGCGTTTCTCGTAATATGTGGGCAAATATGGATTGAGCAACCTAATGAATTGTACACAAGTTCCAAATCAAGGGGACTGGGTGCAGCTTACATGTTTGCGATATTCGTTGTTGGAGGGATCCTATGGAGTAGGTTCCCGAGACTCAGGATACCGATGCGTTCCGTAATGTTTGTACAAACTTGGGCGATGACCGGCTCAAGTAGCGTCATTTCATCGAGCAACTTCACTGACTTATTTTACCCTTTAATCGTCTCAGCGGTGCTCAGTCTGATAGCCAATATGTGTTTCCCGCGAACTGGGCGTGATGCATACTTTGAGGGTGTTTTCAAAGCTTTGGAAATTACTTCGCAGCTTATTGATGAAGCTGTCGAGACATTTGATTCAGAATTCCGACTTTGCATTACACATCAGGAACTCGCTCGCAAATTGACTGGATCTGTAGATGTGCCCCCTGCACTATCACAATCGGTCAAGTTCATGGATCTACGTAAGCAATTGGGTCTATCACTCACCACCATACGAAATGCGCTAGCTGCTACAAGCCACGAATTGACTTATTGTCGCGTGCCTGTGAACAAGATGGGCGATCTTTCAGTGTTTCTAGGCGACCTTGATATCTGGATCACCTGCGGCTTTGGTATGGAGAAGCCATTATACTCTTTTGAATTATCTTCCTCTCGATATCAGCGTGAATCGGATTTCGAGTATACCGTAAAAGAGACTCCTCTGCCGCGATCGCAGGGAACTCCTCAATTGCGCAACAATACCAACCAAGATACCATTTGTTCTGATGAACAACATGTCCCACATGATCAGCAACATAACGTCGAGGAGCATATCACCCAACCAGAATCGGAAGCTAACCTGCTTCGCTATCTGGAGCCTACGTCAACTCTCGGCTCGTTAGTTTCGAATCTGCAAGATGCTCTGGCAACCATCCTTACCGTCGCAAAAGTTTGCTACGGCCTCAATCCAGTAGTAACTCGACATAACGTGATCGGCTTATCGCGGTCATTAACGGAGAATCAAGGCGGTTCCCAATCGCGAGAAATAATCCGACAATGCAGAGACAAATTGCAGGAATCTATTGATGCATGCAGGCATGAACTGCATGATTTGATTGACCAACGTCAGTCTGTGTCTTCAGTATCGCATAACAATCAGTATCCGGTACAAGCATCATCTCAACTGGACTCTGGTACGAGTTTCGAAATGGGAGTCAAGTTGCAAAAGCCATCGTTGTTTCGTGACGATATGTATGTATTCTCGTTATATGCTTTATCCATGATTGAGATCTCCTATCGCACTGTGAAGATGCTCGACAATATTGCGGTCACAGTCGAATACTTTGAACAACATCAAAAGCGACAATTCTATTTCTCAACACTTGATTTGAAACGGTGGTTCACAAGTTCCAGTGACCTTGATCTTTTTCAGAAAGCAACCGATTTCTCGGCGATGAATGACAGCCGATCCAGTGACCAAGAGGTTTCAGAGATTGCTCATTCTGCACCCGAGGATCATCACGAGAAAAAAATTGGTAGAGACCGCGAGTTCCTCGATGACGTCCTCCACGACGCGACCTATCGTGCATACGCCATGAGCACTGCGCGAGCAAGTCGATACACTCATGCTCATGAAGATCTTGCCGAGAGGACTAGCTGGTCTTGTCGTATTCATAGATATCTGCAAATTTTCTCCCGGAATTCCACGGTAGTCCATTGGCGAATCCAGACTTCCTATCTATTTCGGCGTTGGAGACACTCTCGTAATGTTCATTTTGGGCTCAAACTTGCTACAGGCGTATTGCTGTTGAGCATTCCTGCATTTCTTGAACCGGGTGCCACGTCCTGGTGGAACAGTAATCATGCTCAATGGATGGTCATATCCTATATCTGGTGTCTCGAGGGATCTACCGGCGACACGATTAAGACATCCATTTGCCGTGTCGTTGGCACTTTCATTGGCGTCGTTGCTGGAATAGTGTGCTCTGAGATATCCAGAGATAACCAATATGGATTAGGCGCACTAATAGTGCTGTTTGAGATCCCAGCTTCTATACTACGCTTGCATTCGCCATACTCGTCTATCGGCGCTGTAATGGGTGTCACTACGCCAGTTGTTGCCTTGGGATCGTATTTTGTTGAAACCTCCCGATCTTCTGGGCATGTTGGGATAATTCGTGGCTATATGATCTGCATCGGCATTGGTGCCGCTTTGATCATGAATATAGCTGTGTGGCCCTATCATGCTCGGACTCAACTATGCTCAAGATTTTCAGTTTTGGCGAGTGATCTACAGACGATGTATATGAAGCTTACGCGACATATGCTTTACTTTGGCTTCCACAGCACACCAAAATTCCAGCGCCAATTCTCAAAAATGGAACGCAAAGTTCGCAGCACGATTGGGGAATGCAATGGACTCATGCTGGTGATGGACAATGAGGTTTCTCTATTACTGAAACCAACATTGGTTATGAACCAAATCCTGCTACGTCTTCATACCATTTTTGTGCTGTTGGCCGGTTTGCGACTATGTCGGGAGCATGGACTGCAATCTCTTAGGCAAAAAGCCATTTGGGACGTAGCAGATCTCCGTCAAGAACTGGCTTCTGCTGTGATGCTAGATCTTTGGATCATTGAGCAGTCCATGTTGACGCGGTCCCGTATGCCACAATTCTTGCCATCGGCTCGGCAATCCTTGGACACCCTCACAGCCGCTTTGGCTTACAATCACGGGGAAGTCTTCTACGATCGTGATCAAGATCAGGTGCAAGTCCTAAAACAGCCACGCCTTTTATATGATGCACCAAGGCTGTGTTACGATTTCTCGGCGGATCGACAAGAAATGCCCAAACAAAGACGACACAACGTTCAGTCTTCGATCGCCTTAATGCAACCTTCTCGAGGTATGCCTCAAAAACCATGGTCAATCAGCGGTGAGGAGCATGGAAAAATCGTGCCTACCAAGGATGGAACCTTGTACTTGCTTGCTGAGCATGCCCTCCTAGCACAACTTGTGTCTTCTTTAGAAGCTCTGCTACACCTGACACGCAACTTACTCGGAGAGCTGCGTATTATTAACCCAGACTCAATTGTATGATATCATCCCCTTTCTCCCCGTAGAGGAGCATAGTCACCTGTACCATTAAGCAGCATCCCTGACGCATTGCGTTTCAATTGAATTCGCCCATATTTTAGTAGAGACTGAATCTTTTCGTGGTTTGTCTCGTGACGACTGTGTTCAAATTCGTCTCGAAACCAGGAAATAGTCTCACGACGAGCTTGCATAGTCGGAATATCTTAATAAGTACTTCACATACACCGTGTAGCCCGCAATACAGACCGATAAAGCGAAAAGACCTCTGCACGCTGCAAAAATTCCTGCAGACTAGGCCCCTTTCTTATGATGCCCATCGTGGATCGCACGGACGTCACGTGGACTCACAGCAAACAGTGCGAGAGCCAGGCAAAAAACGTTTTCCTTGTGCGGCATACGTCGTCCTCTTCGTGTTGCGCCCGGCAGGCTATCGGATGCAAGCATAATGCTTGTGGTTACTTTTCCGTGCCATGTTGTCGAGAGCGCTTCAATGGACGACCAGATCAGGCGACGCCAGGGGATTATGCCAATCTTCGTGCCTGCTTGCAGGCCCGCACGGTCATCTTAGTACCCATGCTTTGGCTTCGTTGATAGGCTAAGGCGGGTCGGTAGGCCGCACATTTCGATTTGATAGACAACTTATAGATGACAATAGTTAAATGATAAAGTCAGCTTCAGACCACCATCATGTTCCCGATACAGGTCGCCTTACTGGGCTATGGTAATTCAGCAAAGACATTTCATCTACCGTTCCTGCATTCCTTGCCGGAGTATTTTCAGCTGAAAGTCGTTCTTCAGAGACCGCGTTCAGCTGACTCGAACAAGCCCGACGCTGCTAAGGACTATCCCTCAGTAGAAGTTGTGCCTGACATTGACAATGCTTTAAAGGCGCTGCCATCAGGTAGCCTGGTGATAGTCACTACCAGCAATGCTTCTCATGTGCCTTTTGCACGAAAAGCACTCGAGGCAAATATGCATGTCCTAGTAGAGAAGCCACTTGCTGTGAATGAAGAGCAAGTAATTGAGCTGGAGCAACTCGCACGGTCTGTCGGTCGTGTTTGCACAGTATACCAAAGTACGCAGCCAGACTGACATTTAGATCGTCGATTTGATGGAGATTATTTGACTCTAAAGAAACTATTGACTACAAACGACCCCGCACAAATTGCTGTACTCGGTTTGCCGACGTTGATTGAATCGCGATTTGACCGTTTCCGGCCCATCGCCAAAGGGGGATGGCGCGAGGAAGTAAGTCCTGAGCAAGAAGGCGGCGGCATGCTATGGGATCTTGGAGCTCACTTGGTCGATCAGGTGGTCGCTTTGTATGGCCCACCAGAAACGATCTTTGGCACGCTGCAGAACGAGCGCGGTCAAGGTCCGGACAGCGTAGAGGATGATTGGATGGCAATTCTAACCTATCCCGCACGCCAACCTCCAGTGAATGGTTCTTTTGCAAAAGATTCGCGCTTGGGTGGACTACGGGTCGTCTTAGGCACAACATGCCTTTCTACTCACATCGACAGTGAGCAGCCTCGATTCCGTGTAGAAGGAACTCTTGGATCCTTTATTAAGAAGGGAACCGATCCCCAAGAAGCACAATTAAAGCTTGGTTGGACACCTAAAAGTCACCCTGATGCTTTCGGTAGCTATGACGAGTCTCAGCCTGAATCCGTTCGCTTTGCACGACTGACAACTACGCAGCTGAGCCAAGATGCATCAGCATCAAGCCCGCCAGAACTAGCTGTAGCGAACATCCCAACTCTACCAGGGCGCTATGAAGAGATTTACAAGAATCTGGCAATGACCATAGAAGCTGCAAATTCTAGCACTTCGAAAGAAGATGCGAACCAAGCGATCGACCAGCATCTGTACGTGACACTCAATCAGGTGTCTATTAGCACTCGAATCATTCGTTTGATTCGCCAAAGCGCAAAAGAAGAGCGTGTCTTGCGATACGAACCTTAACTCTATAGATTTCTTCTCATATTTAGTTTCGTCAGATTATCTTTCATGCGATTCAAAGTCCCAGCTTACTTCTCCACATTGCATGCTGCGGCGTTACGCAGCACGATGGGGAATGCAGAAAGAGCCAAGACCGAGTGAGCTTTTAGATCTGCTGAAGCATGGAGTGCCTCAGCGAGGGTATGCATCGAAAAAGCCCTTGTCTAGCGAAAGCGAGCCAGATTCTTCGTCATTCGCGACTTTGACTGTTGCTCAATTACGCGATGTCTGTCGGTCGGTGGGATTGCGTACCTCTTTGAAGAAAAGCGAGTTGATAGCTTCACTCGAAGCGTATTATGATGATCCAGGAAACCAGCTCTGCTCGTCTTCTGAAGACGCTTTGACCATTCCCGCGTCAGAAACAGATCCAGATTCTTCTGTTGAGTTTGTTAGTGAGAAGAAAGCTACCAATTTACGGCGCAACTCGGTAGGTGTTCAAAATTTTCCGCTAGATGAGTCTTTGATTAAAGCGGTAAGTTCTCTGGATATTTCAAAGTCTCCTAAACGACAATCAGCTAGCCCGTCCAAAGCAAAGGAACGCAGAGCTCGGGTCAAGGCCCAAGAAGACCTCGATTATCAGCTGGGGCTCAAATCCAGCGAGCTGGATAGGGTACTATGTGGTGCTATATACCAAGACAAACAGCTGCACCGACGTATCCTATTGCTGGAGCCGATCCCTTTGGATGAATTCATTGGCCTTGCTAGACGGCAAAATATCACTACGGGTACCATCTGGAGAGATCGCGCGAGGTTGCGAGCCTGGCTCGATACGCAGGGAATTTGCTTTTACGAAGCAGATTTGGGATAGAATAAGATCGCTATGCAATTTTTGTAGTTAGAAGATCTACAAATCGTGAGCTCTATCGTGACGACTTTCCGGGAAAATGGTATATGACCGAGGTGCATGGCTCAATTTCCTTGAGTAAAACCCAAATATAAGTCATTAATCAACATCATCCGATATATCCGTCTCTTTTGACTTGCTATTTTCTGTAGTCTTCTCGTCGTTTTCGGCATCGGAGCTCTCCTCGGAGTCATCTTCAGTTTGGTCCTCGTCTCGAGCTTGAGCCTGATCTTCTTTAGACTCTGGTTCCTTACTAGCGCCAGATTTTTGCTTATCGCTGGATGTTTCCTCTTCGTTGTTACTAGTATTATTGTCTTTCTTGTCGGAATCTTGATCAGCGCGGGCAGATTTTGCTTCCTCAAATAATTCCAGCAACTCGAATCTAAATCAGCTTCTCGACTTACTGGACCACGAAATAGACTTCGTTTGTCTCGATATTTTTGGCAACATATCGCACGGGTTGACCATCCCAATATTTCTGCAAATCAAAGTGCAGGTTCATGTAGGGCAGAACTAACTGCAATGTATTAAAATCAATAAACCCATTGCAAAAGTCGACGGTAATCACGTCCGATTCCGTAATGTTCAGCTTTTCGCGATGCGCTTTCTTACCCATCCATGACGCACGCGCCGAGCTAGCGACAGATACATCCTCTGAATGCAGTTTCTCGACGGTGGTCTTGTCGATCCCCGTCTCCTCGTTCAGGGTGTTTTCGCCATCTTCCGTCGAGTAGAACAGTGGCGAAAGGTCTTCCTTGACAAAATGCTGTTCAGCACCTGTTTCCGGTGATGGGAATTCGGGCCATCGTTTGCTCTTGAACAATTCTTGAGCGGAGGACGCTTCATAGGGTTCAGATGCACGATTCGCTTGCACACGGAACATTGTCGCAAGCATAGGAGAGAACGCCCATGGTTTGTCGGCGTATAGATCATGCTTGACTGCATCAGTAATTTTACGTACGATTAGGATCAACCATTCCTGCGAAGCGAAGAGCTAAGCTGGTGCCATATGGCAGGGAATTCTGCATCAGAGCGGATACTTACGCGAATGGGTCGGTCAAACTCGTTGCCGAAAACGAGCTGGTCAGAGGTGACTCCTTTGGGAAATTGTCCTAGAATTAGATCAACACATACCTTGTACCTGGATACTATAAGTCATACCATCTCCGTACGGCTCTTTAAAGTACTCGCTGGTCTTACTCGCTGTCTCACCAGAGGGAGCTTCGCCGCGAAAGTCCTTGATTCGTACCGCTAGACGACCGCGAAATCTTTCGCTGTCAATCACGAATGGGTGATTATCATGATTCACGCTAACAATCTCCAAATGCTCCGCATCTGGTCCAGCAGAAATACGCAATTTCGGCGCCATCCTATCCTTTGGTCAGAGCGAAACGATTAGGTGAGCACGGGCCAACGAACCCTAGTGATTCAATCTACATCTAAGTGTTTCGTTACCATCATGAACAAAGTAAGCTAACTGGAGTTTATGCAGATCATTGACAAGCTCGAGACAAAGCTTAGCCATCAGAAAATCGACGACCTGAAGCCGACAGAAGCTCCCTCGACGCAACAACCTTTGGATGAGCGCCGTATCTTTCAGTATCGGAAGCAGCGAGGTGTTAATCTCGGCTCCTGGTTCTCGCTAGAGAGCTGGATCACCGGAAGTTTGTTTGAGCATGCTGCGGATCCAAAAGGAAGCGAGCATGATATTCTTGCCAATATGAGTCCCAATGATGCGCGTGCTTTACTTGAGCGTCATTGGGACAACTTCATCAATGATGGAGATTGGCAATGGATGGCTCAGCATGGGATCAACTCCGTTCGTCTACCAATTGGCTATTTCCATTTCCTGTCCGGAGCGAATAGTGGCCGATTCGCCTCGCTTTTGAAGGGCACACACTTCGAGAAGTATGCTGCGGTTTACGAAGGCGCATGGCAGCGAATTGTCCACGCTATCCAAAAGGCGCGCTCTTGCAACATCGGTGTACTTATCGATCTGCACGGCGCTCCAGGTGGCCAGAACAAAGATGGTCATTGCGGCGTGTCGAACTCCAAGTGTGGATTGTGGCATGGTCTAAGCTCTGGTAAGAACCAGAAAACCACCGTAGAGATCCTTGTGGACTTGGCCGAGACTATTGCACCTTTCGACAATGTGATTGGTCTTGAGTTGCTCAACGAGCCGGAGAACAACTCCGATCTTGCATCGTTCTACAACAAAGCTATCGCTGCGATCCGTGCAAGTCATGTCCCCGAGGCGAAACAAATGCCGATTGTTCTTGGCGACGGTTGGGCAACGAACCATTATGCTGACTATGTCGGCGATCACACCTCCGGTGGTAGTCCGCTGGTATTGGATCACCATGTTTACCGCTGCTTTACTCCAGGAGACCACAACATCCCTGCTGAGCAGCATGCAGAGAATATGGATCCTGACCGTAATGGAAAGACGGCAAAGTGGCTCATGGACATGTCCAACAAAGCGCATGGATCGTTGATCATTGGAGAATGGAGTGGGGCTTTGAACCCACGCTCCTTCGAGCTTAGCAAGATTCAAAGTAAGCTGGAAGCACGGACATTGTGGTCCAAGGCGCAATGGCGTGCATTTGAGCGCTATACTGCCGGTTATTACTACTGGACTTTGAAGAAAGAAGGCGGAGCTGACCCTGGTTGGTGCTTCTACACGGCGGTGGAGAAGGGTTCGATGCCATCGTCCTTGAATCCGCTCCAGGGCCGTCAGCCAAACCTTCAACAAGTACACAGCACGATCCAGCAGCAGCAAAGCAATGCATACCAAGGACACTGCAAGTACTGGGATCAGCAGAAATCCGGTGGAAAGTACGAGCATTGGCGATTCGAGCAGGGTTTCCAACTTGGTGCAAACGATGCATTGGACTTTTTCAAGCGTGGCTCCGAGGTGGGTTTCGTACACAACCTCAGCTTGCTGCGGCTTGCGGCGCATGAGAAAGAGGCCGGGACTAGTAAGTACGTATGGGAATTTGAGCATGGGTACAAAGCCGGTGTGGCCTCCGCAACCAGTGCACTCTATGCATAGAAAACTCTTAATAGACATTCAAGCTATTCTTCTTCTTCAGCATGGACACTGACCGTGACACCGGACGCGTTCCCAGCCTCACTATAGTCTGCAAAACTTTGCGGTGGAGCTGCATGGAGAGAAGGTGGGTTGTTATCTTGATACAGGGACTGGTTGGCGGTATTCCCCTCATAGGTACTGTTGGACGGCGGCAAGTCGTCCTCTTGCTCCCACGCACGTTGTGGTTTGGGAATCCGATCTGATGTCAGCATAACACCTACGTAGAAGTCCATATCCAACACCACATCCCAGTAGACCCTCACCACCCCAGTCTCGGTTGGGCATGATGATCACTTCGCGCGTATGGTCATAGTCCCTATTATACACATACATCGCGATCTTGCTTCCTTCATGCTGCTCGACCAATTGGTAGAAATCCGCCTCGCTTTCAAGGGGACCACCGGTCCAGCCGATGATGTAGTCTCCAAACGGCACCAGACCAGCAGAGTCCGCGGGACTCCCTTCAAACACATCCAGAATATGCCACACATGACTGATAGACACCGTTGGATTGCATAGGCGCAAAGTGAGTCCAAGAAGCGATGGCTGTGTTCCTGCTTTTGTTCCCGGCTCTGACCATGATCTCGATGGCACAATACGCACATCTGTATTACACACTTGACCTACCTCGATACGCTTGCTGCTTCGAGCTCCATACATTCAAGAACATTTCTCGTCCCTCGCTGGCCTCTACCATGTTCCAAGTGACAGTTTCCGGTGGTGACCGCGAATTCTGCTGTGTTGCATATACCCCAACATTTGGTAATGGCTTTCCATTGATCCCGACGCAAAAATCAAAGAACGGCTCACTGCATAAGCACTTTCCAACTCACAAGCCAGCTTGGTACGCAGGACTCCCTTGCGCGACACGGATAACATGGTACCCCTGTCTAGGAGCTGAGATCAGCAGTGTAGCCTTACCTATATTGGACTCATTCGACTCAGGCCGACTCTCTGTCGCGCCCATCACCGAATCGATCCCAGGCCCGCTCTGAGCTCAACACTAGCCTGGAGCAACTCTACTAGAATTAAATTGGCACAGACCACGTGGCATACATAAAGGTTCACTGTTATAAAGTCTATGATTCAATCTACTGAAAGTAAAAGAGTGATGGTGAGTTTCCGTGGATTCGGTTGAAAAAAAGCCACGGAAAATTCCAGTTGATTAGTTGTCGTTCTTGATCATCTCAGCGGCCATTTCTGCAATACCGTACGTAACGGACATCAGATGGCACGAGAAAGAAATTGGGGGCACAGACGCATCTACCACGCGGACATTGCTGGTGCCATAGACCTTGAGTTGGTTGTTGACGACACCACCTTCGTTGCGCGGCAACATCGAGCTGGTACCTGAAGGGTGGTACTCGGTACCGCCGTTCTCACGGATCCAATCCTCCCATTGCTCGTTGCTCTGCACATCCGAGCCAGGGTTCTGTTCAGATTCAATCAATTCCTTCAGTGGGGATTCCTCGGCGATCTTGCGGATGTGCTTGAATCCTTGTCGAAGCATCGTCAAGTCAAGATCTTGTGACAAGTATCCGGGGTCGACGTGCGGCTTAGTGAAGGGATCCTTGGAGTGAATCTTGACCGATCCACGCGACAAAGGATGCTGCAAAGCAGCCTGGATATTGATCGAGCCAAACATCACATTGCCCAAAATCTCAACGGGAGCGACGTCGGAGCCAAAGATCTTGTTGGCGATCGCATCATACGTCTTGCGCTGGCCGGCTTTCACTTCACTCGGCACATCGGCATTGTTGACGATGGTGTCAATGCCGTTGCGGATACGTTGGATCATCGAATCAGGGTCTTTGAACAAGCTGTTGAGGCTTACGTAGGACACAGCCGTGTTCACATACGAGTCCGTCTTGGCGTCGCCAGTGATTACCGATTGAGGCACATAAGAACCCTTCTTAGGCTTGAACGACATTCCCGCCGACAAATGGTCTTGCAGGTTCTCGCCGACTCCTGGCAAGTTGACAACGGTGTCGATACCGACGCTGCTAAGCAAGCTCTTGGATCCGATACCAGACAGTTGCAGAATCTGAGGAGTGTTGATTGCTCCGCCACTTACAATCACCTCCTTGTTGACATAGACCGTATGACGGGTGCCGTCGCTACTCGTCGCGTATTCTACACCGGTGGCTTTAGCTTTGTGCGAGTTGGATTGGTCAAAGACAATCTTCGTTGCAACATGACCGGTCAAGACATGCAGGTTGGATCGCGAAGTGACCGGGTCCAGATAGCCAGTACGAGAGTAAGATCGAGTCCAGTCCGACTTCTTGATGGTGGCTGCACTGACATAGGTTCCCCAGTTCTGTCCATTGTATGGATCGTTGTTGAATTCAGTACCAGCTGATTGAGCAGCTCGGATGAAAGCGCCAATCGGCTTGTATGTCACTGCAGGCCAAGTTGTGTGGATCGGGCCATTCGACCCGTGCGAGCTTGCATCGTATTTGATATGTTCTGACTTCGCAATGCTCTTGAGCGGCGCCGAGAAGCTCTCGCTCTTCTTCATCGCAGACAAGAAAGACGACCAACCCCAGTTGCCGCCAGCCAAGCTATTCCAAATATTTTGCTCGGTTTGACTGTTACGCACATAGTACTGACCATTGATCGCACTGCTTCCACCCAGCACCTTACCACGCGGCCACACTGCACGGCGGCCATTCATGTAGTTCTGCTTGGTGGTCTTGTACTGCCAATCGTATTTGGTTCCAACCGAAGAGTCATACAAATCCGCATCAGGTGTAAGGAATTTGGTCGGGTCCTCGTAGCCTGAGCTACCAGCTTCAATCACCGCGACCGATGTTGCGTCGTCCTCTGACAGACGGCCGGCAAGCGCAAGGCCGGCGGTACCACCGCCGATAATCACATAGTCATACGTCTTGTTATCCAGGTGCCAGCCATTGTTCGTCACTTCCCGCTTAGCGTATTGATGCACGCCTTCCACGCCGTCGCTCAAAGGCTGAGCCGAAACGAATGTAGCCGTCGCTGCCGCGAGGACGATCCCGCTGATTGACAATCGCATCAAAGGAAAGTTTCCGTGGGAGAGGAATCCGATGTTGGATTATTTTCGCGGTCGGCTTTTTGGGTTCGTTGAATGCGATTTCCAAGTCTCTGCTCTCTACCGATCGCCCCGGCTGGCGTGCAGCAACCTGCCCGTTCAAGTTTGGTATGCATCTTGGTTGGGCGTGCGTCATCTACCCCTGAACAGAGCATTCGGATATATCACAGTTAAAGCCAATCTGGGCGTAGAACGGGCATATGGCACATGTGATTGGCTGAATCGTTTAACTCATTGATGTAATTTGACAGATAACTCTACCTCAACAGTCCTTTCCTGGCTTGGCATCGCCCAATGATGCTTTATCGGATATTATGTCATCGCACACACGTTCACCGCAGACTTTAAGAAAACAACGATTGTCCAATAAAAGGTATACTATGACGGGTGAGGGGTGACTAAAACGACGGAGAGTTTTCTACCCAACCAAGATTCAGCCGATGTTCTTAGAGCATTGCCAAACCAAAGATTAGACCGCAGCCGATCAAGCTTAGGGTCTTGGTTGGGGCAAGTAGATTACTGACGCCATTGGAGCTTTGCGCACTGTTCTGCGTGCGGTCAGAGCCGGTGGCGCTGCTTTGAGCACTGTTGCTGTTTTGTGATCCATTGGAGTTGGCTGCATCGGCGGTCTGGGATCCTTGGCTACCGCTTGCGCTGCTGGAGCTGGCGCTGGCCGATTGATAATTGTTCTTGTTTTGTAGAACGATCTCTGAACCGATTTCGGCAATTCCATACACAATAGCCATCAAGTGCGCAGACATTGACAAAGGCGGGACAGATGCGTCAATTACACGCAGATTGCTAGTGCCGTACACAAGCAAGTTCTTATCGACGACACCGCCGCTTTCACGAGGAAGCATCGAGCAAGTGCAACTTGGGTGGTATTCGGTGCCGACAACAGTGCGGATCCATTTGTTCCACTGATCATCACTTTGAACATTATTCCCTGGGGTCTCTTCGGCAGTGACGTGATCGCTAAGCGGCGGTTGCTGCAAAATCTTTCGAGCCATACGGAATCCTTCGCGAAGGAAGGCCAAATCGGTGTCTTGTTCCAAATAGGACGGGTTGATCACAGGTGGATCCCAAATATCGCTCGAGTTAATCGTGATCGAGCCGCGTGAGAACGGATGTTGCAATGCTGCTTGAACTTGGATCTTGCCAAAAGTCATAGCAAACAGCAGCTCCATCGACCCAATAGGACTTTCGTATACCTCGTTCAAGGTGGTCGTATAAGTGAGGTTATATCCTTGCTTCACAGCGTCCGGCGCATCGTATGCTTGCATCGCTTTGCTGGCATTGTTGCGAGCAGCAGTCAGAATACTATCTGTAAGATTCCCAAGAAGCTGGCTGGTGTTCGTGTAGGACGTGGCACTGTTCACGAACGAATCCACCTGTGCATCATTGGTAATCTTTGCCGGAGGAAGCTCACTAACGTTCTTTGGACTGAACTGCACTCCAGCAGACAGATGGTCCTGCAAATGGTATCCAACCCCAGGAAGATCCACCAGACACGGCACCTTTTGCGATTGAAGCAGCTTTTGATCGCCGATTCCGGAGATCTGCAAGATCTGCGGATCATTCACGGCGCCGGCACTGAGGATCACTTCGCGCGTGGCGTTCACTTGATATTCATGACCTCCCTTTTTGCTCATGAAATTCACACTGGTGGCCTTGATCGCATCTTTATTAGACGAGTCAAAGTTGATCTTCGACACCATATGATCCGTCAATACCACTAGGTTCGTACGGTAGGTGACTGGGTCCAAGTATGCAGTTCGCGACGTGGATCGTGTCCAGTTCGAGGGATTAATCGCAGCAGTGGCAACAAACGTTCCCCAAGCTTGACCACTATCCGGGTTGTTGGTCGCTGGCGCAGATACCGCCGATGCACTTTCAACAAACGCACCCACGGGCGCGTACGAAACAGCTGGCCAAGTAACGCCTACACTGCCTTGGGTACCGTGTGCGCTGTTATTCCAGTGGATATCGCCCACGGTTTGCGCTTGTTGCGTGGGAGCAGAAAAGTTTTCACTCTTCTTCATAGCATTCAACATATTGGTCCATCCCCAAAGGTCGGTGGCATCCCCAATAAGTTTCGCCCACAAGTTCTGCTCCTTGGCACTTTGGCGAATATAGTACAGACCATTGATAGCACTACTGCCGCCCAATACTCTGCCACGGGGCCACGGCTTGGATAATCCATTCAGGTTCGGTTGCGCGACCGTTGTCCAGTTCCAGTTCAGTTCCGACTCGCCAGGAGAATTGTACAAATTCGCAGCAGGGACGTCAACCTTAGCAGCATCATTTTTCGACAGGCCAGAAGGACCAGCCTCAATGACCGCGACCTGAAGTGTGGGATCTTCAGACAATCGCGAGGCCACCACTAAGCCAGCTTGACCACCACCAATCACCACATAGTCAAATGGTTTCGCTACATGTTAGTTACGCAACACATACATTGTAAGTCGTGCGGTTTGGTCGTGATCGATCGCTTCGCGACCTGGTGATGTTGCCGCATGAAATCCGTCGCATACGTAGGATATACGACGTAGATCAGCGCCACAATTAGCAACCCCAAAAAGGGAATCCTAAGCCCAGCCATCGTATCGGCTGCTCCAAAGTAGGTCTCAAAGACTAGATAACCAAGTGAAGGTCTGACCTGACCAGTCTATATTTACCCAGCCACAGATTCCAAGCGTGCAAATGAGGCACAAACAGGAAATACGCGGGCATGGAATTTAGCCAATCATAAACCACATAGGTAAGATCATGACGCAGGGAGCCAAACAATTGAAGTTCAATTCGAGGTCGACCAATCCGCCAAGAGATGCAAGTAAAAAACAATCAGCCGATTCGACTGTAAGACAGTAGGAGATTCGCGATGAAATTCCTAGATTCTATGATGACTTAGCACTGACAAGTTCTGCGCGCATTAAAGCCTGGCGTGCTACTCGATTGATTTGTTTGAATCGGTCGGCGCCTAACAGCACCCCGCCGTACCAGCGTGTGACGACGACGATAGCATTTTCCACTCCCTGATACATAAGCATGTCATGACACATACCAATACAGAAAGCAAGTGCGCCAAACGCGTACCTGCCGCTGTCTCTCCATCATCATCACAATCTTCGATTAGAATCCGTCACATACCATGATGCAAGATGTTGTCACTAGTGCGGCAGACCCAAGCGTGAATTAATGGATGCGTTGCACGCTGGATTCGTTTATCCGACTCCAATATCGATGATAATACGATCGGTACATCATCAGGATGATGGATCTGTGCCGCATGACCCAAGAATTCCGATTTACGCTCCACGACTTTGTCACTGCAAACAAAAGGAATCGACTTTTCTCGAGAATTTTGGGGGTTAGGGGGTATCGCATCATTGACTTGTGCATCAGTAGGCTTGGATTTGGCAGAATCATCCGATTCACATACTCGCTCGTACCATCCACGGAGGTATTCTGATGCATACTCAATGCCCTCAAAAAGCATCGCTGTATTCTTCTCCCAGACAATCCCAGTCGAACTCTCCGTGCTGAATATTGAAGCAATCACGTCATGCGCCGTTGCGTCCAACTTGCGATTGCCAATATACCTGTTTAAAAGCTGTAGCGTAGGCTTGTGCTGTGTCGCAGGATAATTCTCAGGTAGATCAATACGTATACGTAAGAGCATTTCCTGATCATGGCATGTCAGTGGAACACTTAGTACAAATGCTATGTCTTTCTTTAGCGTATCTCCTGAAGGGTCCAGAAGCTCCAATCTATCGTCGCCATAGATAGATCGGATCGCCGTCAGCTCTTCTGCCAGCATTCCAGCAGCATCAGCCTTTTCTCCTTGGCCATCGAAACTTTCTTGTTCTAGGGTGCTGATGAAATCGCTGACATGATCCTCCATCGAATACCTCAGTCGACCAACTCCCACAGCTTTCGAACTCAATCTTTGTGTTGAAGTGTGGAGGTTGTGTTGGTCCTACTGAATTAATCTTGGTAGAAGTGGGATTGGGAGGTGTGGTAGTAGAAAGAAATGGTGTCATTATGGAATCAGGCGTCTTCGTTTCTGTACGTATGGATACATTGATTTGAAGCGGACGCTCGAACATCTCCATCCAGTATACCATCGACGAGTCACAAAAGGCGTAAGCATGCTCAGCTAAATCAGACACTCAATTGGACCGTGGAAGGTTCTTCCAGCAACGAAGAAGCTGAGTAGTACCGGTGATGCAGTGCCAGTTTCCGGCTCTGTACGAAACAAAGTATCGGTTTGGTCATGCAGTCTTTCGCTTCGGGGTGAGCAACGTACGCGATGTGTCGAGCAACTGAAACGTGAAGTATGTCCAAAGATAATTAATCAAGATTACTACTTTGTCTCGGCTACGGCATCCCTGTATTCTGGAAGTCGTCGAACCACTTGAAGAGACTCGTGGTGAGCTGACGTTTGCTACAGAACCGATCGGCACCTCCTTAGCGAATTCCTTGTCGTCGCAATCCAACCCCGAATATCAACTGGACGAAGTCGAGATTCGAAAGGGGCTGCTTCAAGTTCGTATCATGCTCTCTGACTTAGATTGCTCGGTCTTTGGAATTTCTTCACAATTCCAAAAGAATTCATACCAATTTGAATCCCCATTCAATAATTATCAATGCCAAAGCTGATTGGAAGCTGGCTGGCGTTGGGTATCTGACGGCACTCAGTGATGAGCATGGCGCAGACTCAGTATGGATCATGGAAGACGAGGAAAATCGCCTTCCACCGCAAATGCAGCGCGATATGAACTACGTGGATCCAATGTATGCACTAGACAGACACGCATCGACGTCCAATGACATGTTCTCTCTGGGAGTACTTATTTATGCAGTTTTCAACCGCGGCAAACCGCCATACGAAACTCATCAGAGCAGAAATTCATTAAAGATGTATGCAGATCGTTTACCGGCACCGCTTCATACTGGCGCATGGAACAACTTAGGGGGTGATGTTCAAGGTAAGCACTACTTCTAATGTAGCCATCCTCAGTTGTTTGGTTACGCGGAGCGGAAAGAACCGTCCTACCGCCAAGACATTTCAATCACAAGCGTATTTCAACAGTGTGTTGGTATCAGTGTTGCAGTTTCTTGAGCGCGATAATTTTGCCGCGCGAACTAGGCAAGAGAAAGTGCAATTTTTGCGTGGACTACAGAAAATGCTTCCACAATTCTCACTCGCACTTCGCAAACGCAAACTACTCCCATCCGTAAGTGACTTGTTGATGCAGATGATCGAAATCATGTCGGATCGATCTTTGCTACCTTACATTTTGCCGAATGTGTTTGCCATGACGAATCAAATTTGTATGTGACTTTCTAATGCAGCTTCATTGGAGTTTGGCAATAGTATCTTGCCGCAAATCAAATCACTTTTCACCGTTCAGGACCCGCCTCAGAACCAAAGTAGGTCCTATTTGTTTGACAATGCAGTGCTTCTACTGAATCACACAGACTTATTTGTGAGCAAGATGTCCGCCGCGCAGTTCCGCGAAGGTGAGACGAGTTGCTAATCAGCAGACGTCATGCCATTGTTTTATTCCGCGTTCGAGAACGAGAACATTGCCGTTCAGGAGAATGCCTTGCAAAAAATCCCCAAGCTGGGTGATGTGTTGGAATTCTCGCACGTCAAAGACGTCCTCTTACCGAAGCTTGCTGCTCTGTTTGCCAAGACAAAGATCCTCTCTGTGAAGGTCAGCTCGCTAGTAGGTTGATGATCGTCTGACCTAGATTTGTTTCTACTCATTGACTCCCATTTTGGATAAGGCAACATTGGTTGAGGCCATGCTTCCTATTCTCGCACGAATCAAGACGAAGGAGCCAGCTGTGATGGTACGATAAGCGATAAGCGACTTACCTAGATTGCGGCCTTAGCTGTTTATGAGGCTGTAGCCGCGAAAGTCGACAAGGAAACCAAAGCGACCGCAATCCTTCCTCGTCTATGGATCATGTCGATGGTAAGCTATGTTGATTGACTTAGTGTCCCACATTGACTGCTAAGCAATTCTCTAGATTTATGCAAGTGATACGACAGTTGACGGATGCTATCGAGAATGAACGTAAGTATTGCTACTGAACAAGATCTTGCGCATCTTCGTGACCAGCACGAGGTCCAGAGACACACTGAAAATGTCGTTGCAGAGAACTCATCTACGAGGAAAAGTCTCTCGACAACCATTACTACAACTACCGATCTCGATTTCGAGACTTTGGTCGGGCATACGCAATCTGACCAACGCCCTAATATCGATTGGCTAAATGAACCATCGCGGAACTCGTCTATTGATATGTCGGCACTTTTAGACAGTATGCCGCAAAACTTGGCATCGGCACACTCAGCAGTTGAGTCACGACCAGTCAAAGGTTCTCAAACCACAGGGATGTCCACAAGCGAGATAGGAATCTCGCCAAGCACATTCCACTCGCTTTCTCCGCCGCCGTCTAAGCCTATACTTCGACATTCTCAATCACGCACCGAAGGGATGGGTATGGCTCAGTCCAGTGGTCTGTTTGATGCGTTGATCAACAATTCACAAACGCCAGATACCGCGTGGTCGGCAAGCGCGATGCAATCACCGGCGAACGACACATTGGCATCCAAGCCAGCTTTAAGCACAGCAGCCGTCCCACCTCCAGGATGGGGCGGTGGATGTCTGGAGCCTGATCGACCAAGACATACACGATCCACAACCAACCTTCCAACCAAGTCAACATGGTCGGATTTTGATCCATTAAAATAGTCTACAATTGCTATGCATCGCCGGCAACATCTTCACAGGCGTCGATCCATTGTCTGTTTTAGTATAGAAACATACGAATAAACGTCAATCGGCTGCGATAATGTATCGGTATCTGTAGAGAATTTCTGCCCACATATCTTGCAGCTCAAATAGCCGATACGAGCTTTGTCGTCACTGAGTCAGAGTATTTGCCTACATCTTGCACGAAACCGCTTTATCATGGTTGCAGAAAAGACAGGTAAACACCGTATCTTACTGTCAGCCTCATCACATACCCAACGCAGGCGTCTTGGCCTTTCCTGCCCCCGGTTGACGCGTAGACTTCTTTCGTTTCCCCATCGTCGATGCCCCGGACTAAATCTTCTCACTGAACCTTGGCGGGTCACGTGGGTGTTGGTGTTGGTAGCCTTATACGCAATGCCTACCGCTGTAGTCAGTCATGAGGAGATCGCACAGCGCCTACAATCAGGCCCAAACATCTGGATAGCGGTGGCTGATGGGGACATGGATCGAGTGAAGTTTCTCTTGGAGCATGGAAATGTCACTCCTACGTCTAAGGATATGGCCGAATATACCCCCATCCACGCCGCTGCTTCATATTCGCAACATGACCTGTTGCGTTTCTTATTGAGCTACCCGGGAGTAAGTAAGGATGCAGTCAATGTGCGTGACGAAGACGGAGATACCCCTCTGTATTTCTGTGAGGATCTCGCGACCGCTCAATTGCTTGTGACGGAGTTGGGGGCTGACGTGAAGGTTGTCAATGATCAGAATCTCACTGTAAGTCGCAATGTCTGACCTAGCCCGCACAAAAGGCGCGAGTCAATGATTTGGAAGAGCTAGCAGCGTACATAATGTCGGTTTCAGGAGAAGAGCCGGTTCCGCGCGCTGAGCTACTTCGTCGCATTGGCGAAGAGGATCAGAGTGACATGGCCGAATTTTCCCAGATTGAACAGCAAGCCGAGGAAGACCCTAGGACAGATGCAGAAGCAGATCAGTTGATGGAACGTGTCGAGGCGATTATGCAGGAAAGTGATCAAAATGGCACAGATCCTACAGAACGACTAAGGGAAGTGATTGGCGAAAGCCTTGCAAAACAAATCATAGAGGGTTATCACCAAGCTGAGCCTACGAGTTAAGCCTCTTGAGAACCCAATTCAAAGGCCTGTGTAATCAACTGCGAGATGGCTCCTAAGTGCTCATCCCCAGGTTCATTCCGGTACACTGTATTAGTATTGCACGTACAGAACAACAACGATTCTGACAAAGTCAGCACCTCATTCCGAGTCAATGTATCTTTGCCATGCGCATGTAGCCTAAAAAACCATTCGATGGTGGCGCCCACATCCCCTCTACAACTTAGCAACTCGTCCAATCCAGTGACGATATCCTGGAAGGACAACGTGCCGCAATGATCTTGATCCCAAAATTGGAAAAGCTCAGCTGCGAATTCTTTGTCGGGTATTCTGCGTTCAATCCGCTCTTGCAAGCCGTTACTAACGATGTACTCATCGCGGGCCCAAGTCGCAACTTCACTTAGGAATAAACGGAAAGTGGTTAGGTCGATGCGCATCTCTTTTAACTCCTGTGTAGGGTCCGACATAGTACTAGCATTTCTGCCCCTCACTTCGATTGTTTTCAGAGAGTCTGGCGCATGCCGCGCTCGGTAGATCGATTCTACGACCTGATCATATATCAGACCCAATTGCTGTTTATCGAAGTGGCCATGGGATCTTAGGTTGCGAATTGCACACCGGCGTGCAAATGCTTCGATCTCCACCACAATCTGCTGACGGAAGCGTCGGCGCTCGGCTTCGATCGTATCGAAAGTCACAATACTAAATTCCCGGAATGCCACTACAAGCAGCTGCTGGAACCTTGTGACTTGCCGACGACGAGCATCGGTGCTTTCTGGGTACGCACTGTCGCCCAGGGTGCGGAAGTAGTTGCGTAGTACACCGATCAATGTTCCATCATCGGTCACTTGTAATAGGTCGTCTCCGTTGATTTTCAGAATTGCAAGGGCTACTTGGAACAAGACACGCGATCCAAACGCCATGAAGCAATCCACAATGCGAAATGCAAATACCATCGGCATACTGTTGATGTACAGTGATAGAAGCCAGGGCAATGTGACGACACTCAGTTGCATATCATGCTTAGAGAAATGCTCATGGAGGATCGGCATAGTTGTTTGCACCAGATTTTCCAAGACTTTCTGATCCAGTAAAGTACCAGCCATAGATTGAGTATAGTAGCCGGGAAGCAACCTTTCACACAAAGTATCTAGCATCCAGAAACATTGTTCTTCAGACATATAGATCAAAAATGCAGCAACAACAATGTTCATTGCTTGGCAATAACCTAGCTCACGGTTCTTCCAGCTGTAAGCCACTAGCACACGACGCAAAGTCTCGATTCCTTCGGGGGCCTGGAACGCAGCGTATTCGGGTAGACTTCGATTCAAGTCCTTTTCGATCTCTTCCGTGCTGGTACTTGTCATACCCTTGTGCTCTTCTAGAATCTTTGCATACTTGTCAGGATTCGCCATACGCTGCCAGATCGATCCACTGCTCACTTCCCATATCTCTCCACGAAGTCGATTAGGCAATCCAACTTGAATAAGTCGAGTGAACTGCGGGTACCGCAACATGGTTATGTTGCGTCCATGCACACGTAGGTACTCTTTCCAAAGTCGGATTTTGCTTTTCTCCTTCAATCTGCATTAGCTCATCAAGAACAACCTACTTTCGAGGGTCACCAGGGAATCCAAACTGATCACCAAGTCCCATATGATAGGAAGGCGGTGTGTACTTCTGTTGTTCATTTTCTGTATCAATCAAGTCAGAGGTCGCGACCGCACTAGACTCCGCATTGCCCGTAGATGCTTCCGAGTCCTCTTGAAGTAACGTCTCACTATAGCATCTCGCTAAGAACGGTTTCAACTGCTTCATTTCGCTCAAGTGAGATCGTAAGCAGGTTCGCAGCGCATTGCAGAAGCTCTCACATGATGGACGTAAGGTATTCAGCTGAAAAATAAGCTGTGTACCATGCCATAATGACATGCTTAGCGCAAAGACGGCATCGCGTGTATTCAGTCGTTCTACACGCCGGATCGTACTTAGCGGGATCGACGCACGACATCCGAGCCCACGATCGCCCTGGGATGCAAAGCATAGGAACGAAGGTGTCAAAGTCAAGCGACCTGCATACACCTGATCCTCTTGAGAGTCTTCCTTGGGATTCATAAGAGTCAAGATCGCGGATGCAATCTCAGCACGATTCCCGGCACTGTCAACAAAGGGACCCTCGTTCCATGGTAGTCGGAATGATTCTGCAAATTGTTCCGATTTGGTCGGACTACGATAGTCACGCAAAGAATGCACAATGGTCGACATCTTCACCCGTTCCCACCAGCCAAGACAAGCTACCCAAAATGGGTGTGCACTGACCTGAGATGTGGAGGTAGTAACCAATCATGATTGCTTAAGACGGCTATGCCAAATTATGTACTATAGAAGGGTGCAGGAGGTGTGCAAAGCCTTGCACAAGAAACAATTTAGGCCGCAACAGGTACGGCTTGAGCAGGAAGCGCGGTCGCTTTGAGTGTGTGAGTGCTGAGCGAGTCCTCTACTGGGTCCTTTTTTGCGACCTCAGCAGCACGTTGTTTCGCTGCACGTTCTTTGGCACGCGTTCGCTTGTATCCTGAATCGGTACCAAGCAAATGGTCCCACCAACGGAAGCTCGTCGAGTAGCAGCCCAAGAACGCCATATGGTGGTAGTCGTGATGGTCAGCACCCGCCCAAAATGGCACCCAATTGTGCAAACTAATGGGGAAATCGTAGCCGGAGTGTGCATCAACCGCTTGGAATAGACGCATGACAATCCACACGTACACAGTCAAGATATGCAGATCTTTTGTGATGGCACAATACAAGAATGGTCCACCAATGGTACCCATACCCAGAATCAGCACCTCAAGAGGGTGCGCATATTCTGCTGCAAGGCCGAACGGTGCACTGAACTCGTGATGAATCTTGTGAATGTGTTTGTACAATGGTCCCCAGTGCAATGCCCGGTGCGCAAAGTAGTGGAAAGTGTCTTCGAACAGGAAGAATATAGCTATCTGGCATGCCATTTTCGTCCATGATGGGAACGGCACTTCGTGCGTTGTCAAGCCGAGGTATTCGCAGATTGGATGGAAACTCCAGATTTGCGGTAGTTCCACAGTAAAGTGGCTCAACAGCACAAGCTTCGTGCATCGCCATTGCTCTGCCAGAGTCGGAACCTTGCCAGGTTGCAATTTGTATTTACGCAGAGACGGCATTTGATCGATAATCATCCATGGAATTGATCGACCGAAATACACAATCTCGTGCAGCAGAAAACTCATCAAACCAGTGGCGATCACCGGGTTTTGCCAGTACTGATACCATTGAACCCAAAGCTTCTCAAATAGCGAAAGGGAAGAGACGTCCAATCCTTGGTATAGAACTGATGCAGGGGTCGGATGGCCCGTGATTGCCTCTGTAAACGAACCTAACGTTTGATTCATCACAAAGCGATACAATGATAAGGTATAGTAAATTGGATGGCTAAATTACGTTCTTATATCAAATGAATCTGCTTTGCGCGTGGTCGATCGTGCAAAATCGTTCGATTTTGGAGGCACGTGGATCCACGTGGACTTCGGCGTCCGGGAGGCGACATCGAAAAGCTCGCGTGTGACATAATGAAATTTTCTTTAACGCTTCATTGCCAAAAGGCAATAGAACCCGACTGCTATAAAAGCACCTTCTCAATAGAATTAGACGTTGTCATATCGTCTCTCTATGATTGTGTGAGGTCGTAGAGTAGTTGGAGAGTAATACCAACCCGTTTGCGCGGGAGTGGGATGATGGGGCTGGGTGCGTCATAGTAGTAGGAACGGTGTTCTCGCCCTCCCATGAGCCGTGTCGCAAGGTCTCGTCGTACATTTCTATATAGGCAAGAATCTATTCATGAAGTTCAGCTTAGACCAGGTGCAATACACACAGCTTCTGGTTTGACACCGGATGGGGCGAGCATCATCTGCAATGTTTGGCCTCCTGCGAATATCGCACATCCCAAACCAAACGCAGCCAACGCAATGTCCATTGCCTTTTCAAAACGGGTGCGTGCACATCCACGTAGATGCAATAGTGGCGGATAGATAAACGCGAGTGGTACACATGCTACTGATCCGATCAAACTGACAAATTTGTCGAGATCATCAGCTCCCACCCACGCACAAATCATCGAAAAGATCACCACAAGGAATCGGAAGAAATTCTTTTCCATCTTGATTCTCATGTCGTATTTGCCACTTCGTCGGAACAGTCCCAACTCCAGAATACTTAGAGCGGGGAAAAGTTGCAGCGGCAAAGATAGCATGATCGCCAAAGAATAGAAGATCTGAATCGCTTGGACGAATCGTGAATCGCGCGGTAAATTCGAGAAGACGACCGTTTGGATCTCTGGGCCGAATGCCGCATAAGAAAGCACACCGGAGACCGAGAAAAGCACCATGATGCCTATCATGACACCGGTCAAAGCGCGCGGGAATTTCTGAGGCTCCTTCATACTGTCGGTGATGGGAATCACCAACCCGATCCCTTCAAAAGTGAATACTGCCGTGCCGATCAACAAAGGGAAGTCCACTCGATTAAACAGGACAACTTTCGCAATACCATCTTTAGCCAAGTGATCGATCTCGTAGTAGAACAAGTAAAAGATTCCCGCCAGGATGAACACATCCGCGATCAAAGCTGCAGAGGACAACTTGGCAATTCGGCGCACCAAGCTTAGCGGCAAGTAGATCAAGCATTGCAAGAAAATCAAGAATCCGATCGACAATTGTGTCCGACATTCCGTCATGGATAGCACGAAGGATTGCGTATTTTCCGCAATGAAAACCGTGTAGGCTGCGACGAATCCCAACTGCGAGAACACGATCGAGAAAAGAATCGCATTGCGCATATGTGCACCATAAAGTAGGCCGCCCATATCACCGAATCCAACGGGGTAACGTAGATTCACTTTGACAAGCAGCAAGAACGACCATAGTGAAATCATTGCAATGGCACACAATACCAGTGTCGAAAACAAAATACCTCCATTGAAGAATGCCTTTCCCAAAAACAGGATTCCTGTTCCTACAAACGATTTCAAAAGCATCAGCACGGCGTCCAGAACACTTGCTTCACCCTGCTTACGTCTTGGGCGCGGGCGATAGGCAGGAATTTCTCCATGCACATTGTATGAGAGCAATTGTGAAGCTTCAGTGGTGCCTTGACCTGGAGCATGCCCAGCAACTTCTGCTGCATGGCCCTCTTCGTTTGCGAATTCTTCTACGACATCCGTCGGCTCCGATTCGAGATCTTCAAGATGCTCGCCGGCAAAGTGGCCATACAGCATCAAAAAGTCGACAAAGCTTTTGAGAGCACGCGGAGGCGCTTTCCCTTGTTCAGCAGCTTGGTTTAGAACAAACGAGCGTCGAAAACCTCCTGGCTGCTTAACCAAGTCCCGCTCTACCGGAGCCTCGATACTGCTTGTGTTGATCTCGTGCATACTTTCGCTTCTTGGACGACGTGGACGTTTGTTTTGGTGCGCCCACCGATACAGATCATCGGTTATAGCACCGCCTTGCATATGATGTGCTCCTTGATAAGCCTCATCATCTACGGGGAGTTGCGTAAGAGAGCTTGCGTTCGCGTCGACGATCGATGATCGATTCGGCTGCGCAGACTCAGTCGTGAGCTCCTCCTCCTCCTGTCCGTTATCGTTAACGGAAGAAGTCTCTGACTCGGTCTCTGGGCGTACCAGGCTGCGTAAGTTTGCAAACCTACTATTTTTCCACAATCTTTGCCTTATGCTCATCCGGAAGAGGATGCTCATCGAATTCCTCAGCACCACTGGTCATGGATGAAGTCCGCTGCAAGAGCTGTGGGCGCTCAGGTACTTCATCAGCTTCATTTCCTGCGCTTTTCCCTTTCGACTCTTCTCGTGACTTGGTTCCCATCCCGATAATCTGTCTACCTTTCCCACAGCCAGCTCGAATTAAGCACCCAATGCCTTTATCTAAAGACTTGCCCTGTGCTCGTGCAAGTGTCACGTGGGCCAACTCGTCCCTCGGGTCCCTGCGAACGCACGGACATCCAAACGAATCCGGGCGAGAAAGTTTGTTGAGTGGATTCGAGGTATGCCAAGAGAGGAAGAGGAAAGCTTGTTACCGCGTGAACCGCCTGTGCGTGGAGCAGAAGGCATGCATCATGTGCCTGCGCATACTAGTGATCGGCAACATCATGAAGATCAGCAAGAGGAGGCACCTAGCATGCCATTGTCACCGCGTGAACGTCGTTCGTTGGTGTTTCTGCAAATGAACTCCCCGTTGAGTGTACTGTTCTGTATTGTGTCAGGAATAGTTGGTGTGATGATTGTACCATCGATCAGCGACGTGTTCACTAGTCACCCTACGCTATACACCGCTGCACCACGGCTATTCTTGGGCTACCTGTTTGTCTTGTTCTTGTTCCAAGTGGGCTTCTGTGTGTTGGCGGTGATCTCGCAAAACTCTCATACGCAGCGCTGCATTATCCAGTCAACCGGATCTCGTTTAGCTGTGGAGAATTACATGATGGCTGTTTGGTTTATTCTATTCGTCTTGGACACCCCTTTGACGACCACGCTTGGTTGCTACGTATTGGCGGGGATTGGCGTTCTTTCGTTGGTCAACTTTGTGGTGCTACGTGCGAAATATCGTCCCAGGTGGGTGCATCCCTTTGAACTGTTTCTTGTACACATTCCGAATAAGTAAGTAACCTATTCAGCTAGGAACTAACACAGACTTATGACCGTGTTGGTTATCTATCATCTATTTTGGCAGCAACTCTTCCTGGACAATGGATGGGTACGTGACCCATGGAGAGGCTATGATCATCTGAGCAACTCTCTAGTATATGCTATCGTTGTGCAGGTCGTTTTCGGCATCCTGTTAGCAGCATGGGTTGGTATGAACTCCGACTTGAGCGTATACGTAGCGTCGATGTACCTCGACAGCGCTGTACTTGGTCTCAAAGCGATTCCAATGCTAGGGCCGCGTTCACGTCCATTCTCCATGACCCTTATCATGATCATTTCCATGGCTGTGCGCACAGTATGTTTCTTTGTCCCCGTCTTGGTCCGCAATCGATACTTGATTGTTTGTCATGCACACCGTGGTGAACGTGCAGCTCATGCACAGGCAGATGTTCCCCCTTCACGCGAACAGGATGAACTCCAGGCAGCATACGCACGCCAGCAGAATCGCCCTGCCGATTTGGAAGGCGTCACAGTGCACCGACCGAATGGATACGGTGCCACCGCTAACCATCCGTCTTCCTAAGCAGTGTAGTGTAATCTCATATAGTACAATCTATCCTACGAAGCGCAAAGCGTCTGCCTGAATGAAGTAGCGCGCAACGGTCTTGTTGGCTTTTGTGTCGGCGGATGAGCCTTTGTTTTTTGATGAGGGTCGGGTCGGAGTCCAAACAAACGGTACGCCGCCTTCTGTACCACTTCTTGCACCACTTACCAGTACAAAAGATTGGGAGAATACGCGAGGATGCGTCGATAAAGGTGCATCAGCATCGAATTTGCGTTTGCTTGTGGCAGCTCCCGCTGGTGCAGAAGCAGATTTTGGCGCGTTATTCTCCGTTTTGGCAAGACTCTCTGGAGTGTAATGAGCAACGGTGCCCGACACAACTAGGAGTAAGGATGGCGCTTCACGATGGTCTGAGGTCAGTATGTCCTAGGAAGCAAGATGTGGTGGAATATCTGTTGGCCCCCTATACTACTCGAAAAAGCGTTGGTCGACGGCTAAGCGAGTCCTTATGGGAGCCACAACAATCTTGCCTCGGCGCACATGGAAAAAGGAGATGCTCTCACCATGATGCAATGCTTTTAGGCCATCCATACACCACAAGCACCATAGTACCTACCTTGATCTCCTGCGGGACCTAGTGGATGACAATCGAAGGACTGAATTTCATGTTGTGTCCCAGGCTGGGCATCGAGCAGCTGAGCAAATTGAATTGAGCCGCTTATAGGGTTTCCATTCCATGCGATCGATGAATTCGAGAGGTATAATGACGGCAACAACTTGTATAAACGTGGCATTGGACTTACCTGACTACGCTGAGGCGAGTCTGCTGCTGCATAGTATGCGGTCACGAACGTTTCAGCAGCGTTCGAGGTATACTCGATCAGCCATGCTGGAGTCCCTGATTGCTTTCCATCACCATACATGACAAAGAAAATGAAGAATATGCGAAATTGTGTCTAATTAATCTATCATAATTCCTCAATCACTAAATCGTCATCATCATCATCACCGTTTTGATTAACTGCTTCAACATCCTGCTCGGCTTCGCGCTGTGTAGCATCTGATTCCTCTCGTTTCAAAAGATTCACGAGTCGTGCGATCGCCTCAGTGATTGCCTCATTATCCTCGGCGAGATGTGCCTCGCGAACGACAATGTAGACACCGCGTTGCCTTAAGCACTCGCGTCCATAGAGAGATGTACACAACAGAAGTAGACATTCGATCAGCATCAAGCGTAATGCTGCATCTGGTTCACGGGGCTTGTCCTCAGGAACAAGCTGGCATACCGTAGGCAAATCTTCTTGGTCTTCCAAGTCCACCTTACTGAGCTCTTTTCCATCAATCAGCGGCATCAAGAGGTATGGGAGGCAGTCAACGGGCGAGGTAGCATTGTCTTCACCACTTGTATTTGGCGCAGGTGCAAGCAGAAGCTTATGAGCACGTTTGATGAATAAGATGTTCTTCAATGCGCTGATGACGCCTCCGCGACGAATCAAATCGCCATGCTCGGAATATACCATAATTCGGCCCACTGGGTACGCCTCGGAGGATGATAGATCGCTATCTTGGATAGGAAGGATAAAGAACTCACGTCCCTTGGGCAGTACGGTGAGATTTGCAAAGACACTAGCGAGGAAATTGCAATTGGACTTACGACGGATCTCTGGGCGACCTTCAGCGTCAAGACCGACTGGGCGTTCATTGGGTGACGCTAGGGACTCAGCAGCATGTGCTCGCATATCCGTAGCACTGGATTTACTAGACTCGACGGATGCACCTTCCTCAAAAGCCCGCAGCAAAGTCAACAAGGCCGGCATCGACACTGCTTGTTTCATGCGCACTGACTTACTCAGACGCTCTGTGGCCTGGGCTGTGAGACGTTTTTTTTCTTCATAGTCCGGATCACTAGGATCTGCGTCCATCCCACTAAGCGATACTTGAAGATCCATAGGCGACAAGAATGAATAAAACGGCCGATCCTCAACATTCAAGGTTAGTAGTCGAGCGGCGATTGGCTCAAACTTCGTTAGATTCGAAAGAAGCATGCAAGCTAGATCGGCCAGAAGCGAAACGGAATCCTGCGTGAGATGTGCCAACCTACACCGATATACATCACAAGAAATCGCAAGAATTCCTCGTCACCGACACGAAGTGCTACCGACGGGCTGTCTGTCAAATTGATTAATGCACTCAAAGCATCATGCATAGTGAGCTAGGACATAAGCTGAATCCACTTACAGGTTGATCTTGGCACAGTGCCTTGATGCGATCCAATACATTCAGCTCGGAGCCATCAGAAGTTCGGAGCAATTTCCCTTCGCCATCCTTCAGCGGCTCTAAAAGAAGCTTACGATGCGGACTGTCTTTAACACTAAACCCCATCGCATGCGACATAGCTAGTTGCCGTGCTTGAGGGTTCGAATCTGCTAAGAACTGAAGTAACTCATGTGTCACAGGAAGTGTCATCGTTCTTCGAATCGTGCATCCAAGACAATTTTGGGCCTACGCACGTGGCTACAGAAAATCGCGAAGGCGAAGGCGCTGATCGAGCTGCGGGGATTGGTTTGTATAATCGTTCATAGGATAAATCTAGCCTTGGTACAGGCTCAGTGCGAGTCTAGATCTGGTTCGGTGTGGTATCTAGTGCGAAAGACGTGCTTTGCCCTTAGCTCGCCGACGAGCCAAGACTTTCCGCCCGTTCTTGGTACGAAGGCGCGAGAGAAATCCATGCTTACGCTTGCGTTTGCGTTGTGAAGGTTGATATTCTGCACCATACGTAACGAACCGCTTATTGGAAAGCGTCGTCAGGTGTGGTGGACGATGGAGGTCAGTGCGAAGCATAGAAAGGATCGGCGATGCGCGCAGGCTTAGAGGAGACTTTGTATGCGCCCGCACAATCGGTGCGTGGACCGTCTTACACAGCGGAATTGGCAGTTTCAACTGCGTAGCTTGCCTGTGACCTACTCTACGTGGAAGCAGTCGCACATGCCGCGCACTCACGAACCTAGGAAGCACCATATCGTGAGAAGAGGTGGGATGTGATCACGTGAGTACACCTCTAACCATGTCGTTGACGCCGGCGTTCAAAGCATTGTTGAAGGCGCCAAAATATGCTGCGCGTACCTCCCAGCGCTCGCCAGGAAAGATGATTCCGGCGGGGTCTTCGGGCGAGCCACTTCAGCCGCCACGCACGGCTCTGCTGCAAGACCTATTTCAGCGGGTCAGCTCCAGCGCTGAGCGACATCATATTGGCTGGGGCGAATGGATGACTGTTATGGTACGCATACACACTAACTCTCAGACAGCGACAATGTTTGCTTTGAACTCTCCAGGAAGCTTGCAAGCTATGCATCGCTTTGTTATGAGCCAAGAAGGTTCGCAAGAACTTCGCCCGGTGGTCGAAAGGGTGAATCGTGCGTGCTTGATGCGCGAAGTCGGATTGAAATGCATTGGATTGATTGGAACTCCCAAGGTACGTTACTGGCTTACAATCAGTCTATCAACAATTTGGCTGCGTTGCGTGCAATGGTAGATGCCGACTCGGAATGTGCGAAGGAGATGCCTTCAGAGCCGCGCAGGTGCGTACTTGTGTCCTTAACACAGGGAAATTAGCGCGGGTGAATGGGATCACGTCTGCGATGTTGGAGCCAAGCTGTACAAGGATATCTATCAAGAGAAGGCAGAACGCCTTCGGCAGGTCTTATCGCATTCACATCCTGACTTGTCGGTGTATATTCTTCAGAGTGAGTATGGTCCTTTGTTTGCTCCTCCTCCAAGCTACAAGGGTACTGCTGAGCCGGTTTGGGAGGTGAATCGTGTCCGAGTGAGTCTTATGAATATGTCTGCGCTTCACGCTCAGGGAGGCGTAGCGCCTCAGGTCACAAGCCATACATTTGGTCTCTTGCGCTCCAAGCCAAGCTTCCAGCATGTTCAGGGCGCGCAACGTGAAGGGCTTGAATTCTTAGCGAGTATACAAGGCGCAGAATGGGTCATCAATACCGTCAATGATATCGCCTTTGTTCTCGAGGGAACAGAAGAAGAGGATAGACAGACACCATCACCTCCGTCTCGATTGTAACCTAGCTCTATAGCTCTATACATTTCTCTTCTCTCCCTTTCCAACTCAAGCGGAAAACCTCACAAGCGATCCCCACCGACCTTGACCTCCACATTTCGATGTCGCTCGAGCCTGAGTGTTCGGTGCATCAAGCTGCACAACGGGGTGACTATGAACAGATCCGTCAAATTCTTCAAGCGGAACCTAGGCGAGTGAATGATCGTGATGAGCAAAATGTTACTGCATTACACTGGGCGGCTATTAATGGTTACACGGACTGCTGTGAACTGTTATTGGAGAACGGCGCAGATGTAGACGCAGCTGGAGGCGAGCTGGAAGCTACTGCACTCCATTGGAGCGCAAGAAATGGCCAGCTAAACTCCATGCATCTACTGGTGAAGTATGGCGCAAATCTAAAAGCTGTTGACAAGCAAGGTTTCAATGCACTGCATCTCACGACTCATAGCAGTTATATCATGCCGCTAATCTTTGTGCTACAGCAGGATGAATATCGCATGAAGGATGCGATTGACTCAAAGGATCCACAGGGACACACTTCGCTTATGTGGGCGGCTTTCCAAGGTGATGCAATGTCTGTACAGATTCTTTTGAAACATGGTGCCAATGTTCATACAGTGGATGAAGCAGGGTTAACACCGCTGCACTGGGCCGTTGTTGCTGGTAGCAGGCTGTGTATGGAGCGAATTATTGCTCAAGGTGCTCAGCTCACGGCAAAGGATAATACAGAGAAAACAGCAGCGGACTTGGCTCGCGAAGTGACTACCTACTCGAACTATGTTGCAGCACTCAATGCATTGGGTCGCGACCGAGACGGCCGATCCATGAAACAGAAACTTGGATTGGAGTCTCAGCGTATCTTGATTTATCTCGTTCCCTTCCTTGGTTATGGTGCACTATTCCAGCTGGTTCCCCGCCTACCGTGGTTTTTCGCAGGCCCGTCATTCATACTTGGTGTTGCTATGATCCATCTCGGCATTGGACTATTCGTTGTTGATCGCAATAAGCGTAATGCTTTGAAACAATCACCATACTACCTGTCTTTGCTAGCCATGTCTCTAGCATGGCTGTTTCTCATGTGGTTCAATCACGTTTTGCCCGCTACACCCATGTATTGGAAAAGTAATATGCTGGTCGGCGTGCTTCTTTTAACGGTCATAGCCAATCTTTGGTGGTGTGCTTCCACTTCACCGGGTCGATGTCCCGAACCAAAGTCTTTCGAAGAGAGACAATCTGATGTCAACGAATTAGCGTCCCACGGCATGTTGACCGGCCTGAGTTTCTGTATTACTTGCCTGGCACGCCGTCCTTTGCGCTCGAAGCATTGTCATATGTGCGGAGTATGCATCCCGCGTCATGACCACCACTGCCCATGGATCGACAATTGCGTTGGTTTGCGCAATCATCGCCCTTTCATCGTGATGCTGATTGCTGCAGAAATCGGCATCCCTTTGTACCTCTCGCTTGTGTATCAATGTACGTTTGTATCTCACACAGATTATCTCGATCAGATCCCCGACAATCTCGTCGCAAGGTACCGAGACCATTTTTTCTCAGCATGGATTACTGCCGCTGTACAGTTCAATGGTGCTCTGTTTTGCAGTAGTGTATGGATCTTTGTGATCAATTTGTGGCTGCTAATTTTGCTGGGTATGCAGCTTGCACAGATTGCTAGGCAGCTCACCACATTTGAAGCAAGCAATGTGGGACGATACGGGTTTATGGGAGGCCGCGGCGATACAAACATGACTACGCAGAATGGATTCATCGAGCAGCAAGCCGAGCGTATGATCCAAGCCGGCGTGCCTCGTGATCAGGTCCAGAAACACTTATACGGCTGCTCAAGCCACAAGAAAAAGTCCTTGTCGGAACTCTGTCTTGGTATCGGCTCATCGCTTATGTCAATCGTCGGCTTGGACCTGTATACGCGTGGTAAGGGTGGTCAAGGTCTGTCGCGTTCGCGTGCCGCTGCAAACCCCTTCGACAGGGGTTGGATGAAAAATTGCTTAGGTAGGTCGATTTTCTTACATGGATTTCTGGACAGCTGGCGACTATCTTGGCGTTGATTATGAACGGCTCTATGATGTGCCTACTTAATGCATTTAAAAATTCACTAGCGCCTGACTAATGCAAAAGATCCTCATACAATCGATCCAAAGATGCTTTGGATGATGGTTTGTCTGTCGTTTCCATCAACTCCGGTGCAATGCCATCCGATGGCTTCGGTTCATTGTACGCATTCAAGATCGAATCGAAGCTAGCCGCAGTCGTAGAAGCGTTAGTCGGTCGTCGAGTAAGTTGTACAAGTCCATCCAAAATAAGTTTGCGTTCCTCATCCGCTGTAAGGGCCGTTAAGGGAGATTTTTTCGGGGTTGCCGCAGAGTCACCGGGAGGCAGTCCCATATCTGTCAATTTCGTTCGCTTGCCACTAGCAGTCCCGAATGGGCTTTTCACTTTTCCTAGGTGCGCGAGTAGATCTCCCTTCGTAATCAAGCCGTGCAGTCCCGTTCCCTTGACGGAGTCCTCTAAGTTGTGGATCCCATTTTGCTGAGCCAGGCGCATTACAGAAGGCAATTGCGTATGCTTAAAAGAGACATGCTTACTTGGTGTATTTGTAGAGGAGGAATCGTTTTGGGTCTCTGAATTGGATTCCGTGGATTGGGATTCGGTCGAGTCACTTTGAGATGTTGTAGCGCTCGGGCTTTCTTGCTCTTTTGGTAGTTCCAAGCTGGCGAGATCATCACTCTCTTCCGCTAGGTAGGCAATCAACTTGTTCACGCTGATATCCTTGGATCCAGACGGTACTAGGATCTTTGCCATCACTCCATCGTCATCCGCCTCGACATCCATCATCGCCTTATCCGTTTCCTGCGTCAGCCTAGTTATCCGCTTACTACTTCAAGAAGTACATCGCCGGCACTGAATTTGTCCCCCTCCTTGACTTTCCATGACCCCAGGTTGCCTTTCTCCATGGTAGGACTCATGGCAGGCATCGTCATCTTATGGACTGCAAGTCGCGCAGCTGCTGTACTCATCAAAGCACATCGCACCCTCATAGCCCTTGACTCAGCAGCTCCCCGCACTACAGAAACAACTCCCGCTCGCATCGTCCACATCCTAACCAACACAATCAGCGGGGCAGATGAATGTCTACACCAGGAAATAAGACTACTGAATCTTACCTCCACTACGATACAGTTGGGGAAGGCTGGCGGGGCCGAATGCCTAATGAGCGCAGTAGCGCACGATTGCTTCGATGTGTGTTTTTAACCACGCCGAGACCATGCCTTGGGGTCCATGGACCTAAGGAATTGTTTGCATAGAAATCCATAGGATAATCTGATGGAGATTCGCGTTCTCCGTACTGATCTTTGGGAAACCGAACCAATCCAAGATCCGATTCTGTTCGTGACCAGAGCGGTGCACGCCCAAGAGCCGCAGCAGCTTCGTATGGCGTCAAGAGTGGTTTGCAAAATGCTGAGCCCCAATCAATAGATAGCCGTGGACAGGAAGTCTGCACAAAAACAGACAGATGATCACCGAACAAACGCACTTTCTGAGGCGACAACTCCGATAGAAGAATTGGGACTTGTGGTAGTGATGCATCTTGCGCACGGATAGTATCTCTAAGATAGTCCAGAACTTTCGTACTACCTTGTCTGCCAAGCGTGCCAAGAACAAGACCCCATCCTCGCGGAGAAGCAGGGGCTAGAGCTTGTTCTGTGCTGGGCTTGCTTGGTATGGCTCTTAACGATGATTGAGCTTGATCGATGGCTGCTTCACGAAGGTGGCGCATAGCTGGGTGGTCGTAAAGTTCACGTTGAAGTCGTTTGGTGTAAGGATCATAACGGAATGCGGGGATCCTGGGATTTGCAATCATGATTGACTCTAAATGGAATCTCCCATCCCCCACATACAAAATCGCATCGACTTGATCTGCATTTAGTTTTGGCGATGTACACCCTAGAATCTCTCCAGGACTTAAAGGTTTGATTTGCGGGACACTGATTGTATAGCGCTGATGGTCTGTAGAAGACTCCAATGGGGTATGTGTTAACTCGCTCGACTCGGGTCCCTCGATCGCAAGTCGATGTTCATTACCATTCTCGCTGAGTGTGGGATCATCACCCTCAGTAAGTTGCGAACGAATGTCCTGTATCGCTGCAATAAACTGAATCGTTCCTACAAGCGCAAGATGAGTTCGCTGTGGAGTTGAAGCCGTATCAACCTGAAGCGTTGCTGAGGATTGCCGCTCATTGGGATCAGTAAGCACCTCGCGCTGGAAAACGCTTCGTTCAGTGGGGAAATTTGCACGTATTGTTCGTAATAAATGGTCATGATCAATAGAAATTTCAACAAACACATAAAGTGTACGAATCATGGTCTGATCAACAGGGACCAAGCAGCTATGCCCGTAATGCACCAACATATCACAGCCCAGTCCCATTGCCGTATAATCGTCTACGCAACACGCCCCGTAAGTTACATCACCCATAATGACAGTCGTGGCTTCCGTGAAGCGTTCAAGGATGTCGGAAATCGCCGTGGCCCAGAGCGTTAAGCCTTCAGGCATCTGTAACGCGACACATTTGGCATCGTATTTGCGGATCTGATGAACAGTTTTGTGGATCTCGAAATTGTAGTTGTTTGGCAGCAGGCTCGCTATCGCACCATTTAGGAGCACGTCGTTTGTTATGATCTCTGGAACGCCTCCTGACTTTGTTTCCAGTCCATTGGCATCGGACCTTGTGAATCTTCTTGGTGGATTTGCTGCATCACTCATTTTAAGCTAAGCCACCAAGAAAAAAGTGGATGTGGAGGCCATACATCTCTTGAGACTCTCTCGCTCGCAGCAGTCAGTCAGGATCGTGAGCTGCGATGCTCTCATTAGAGTCGCTAGTGGCCATGGGGCCAAACGGTTCCAGCTCATCGCTGATTCCACCTGAAGATGCCCACATACATGTGACCGATACCCTGGATGCGTCTGGCGCGTTCGTATTAATGCAATATGTTCTTGCGGCTCTGCAAGACAAGGCACGCAGTGTAATATGGGTCAGTAATCGTGCAGATGGTCTTGCTCATTGGAACAGCATCTCACGAAAGGTCGTAAGTTAAAACGCTTAGACAGGGTATGCCGTTCAATCAGTTTGTAGCTTCTGGACGAGTGCGGATGATTGATACAGAGGATTCTCAAGATACCACAAACCCTTTTGAATCGCTTTTGAATAAAATAAAAGATGCTTTACCAGCCACACAGCAAAACGCAACTAAACCTGATGACAAGAGTGACTTGTTTGCACAGACGCTTATTGTAATGGACAGTCTATCGGTTCTACAATGGAGTGCTCCAGGCTCCGTGGACGAGGTACACCGTCAGCTAGTATACTTCCTCCGCAGCTTACGACAGCTGTGCCTCAACGCACATGCTGCTCTTATAACGTTGCAGCACGCGGACGCCTGCTCTATTATCCATACGCAGGGTACGTTAGATGAAGCGGACGAGAGATTGTTTCGATACATTTTGCGCACAGCTGATGTATGGATCGCGATCAACGAGCTGGCCAGTGGTCGTGCAGCTGACTGTGATGGAGAAATCACGGTGCATGGTTTGGTGCGGTGTGCTGCAGCGGCCTGTACACCGATATCGGCGTCTGAAAAGGAAAGTCGCTTAAGCGCCTTTCGCCTTGGATTGCCGTCCCAAACCTGTTTGTTCAGAATCTTACCAGACGGAACAGGAGCGAAGAACGCTCAGGGAATCCGTTCCTCGGTGCGGATTTGGTCAAGAGGCACTGGTCAGGGACTGATCTAAGAGAAACCCTCTCATTACACGCGTTTAGCTATCTCGATCGCTCCTTTGCACCCGTACGCTACTACAGCCGAAAGCAATGCATGTGCTGGTGCCTGTTGTGCATCATGTTCCACAGCAGTGTCGAGATGTTCCAGCTCGTCGTCACGAAACTCGGTAAGAATCGATTTAAGTAATGCGAGTGAATCATCGAGCTGTTGGAGTTGCTCGCCTTTGTACTTTCCACGGAGTTTCTTAGTGATTTGGTCGAGATGCGCTAATTGACAAGGTTAGATCTCGTTACCTACTCATCGTAATGTTCCCCAATCACCGTTTCCACTGCCTCTGTACACGCCATAGCACTTTTCTTCCCCATCACCGCCGTTACGCCTCCCAGTAGACGCCCTGCAAAACCCCACACCGGTACTAAAGCCGAGGGACGTGCCTGAAATTCGTCTAGCATTCGACTCGTTGCCAACAAATGTTTCCGTTCATTTTCCCACATTTCCTATCGTCAGCGGGTCACATACCATGATGAGAGCCTTTTCTTCGCGATTTCCTTGGAACCCAAACACATCAGCTTGTGCTTCATAGATTGTATTTGCGGCAATCTCCCCGGAATGGTCCACACGCAGCATCGCAGCCACTTCACGCTGATCAGATTCGTCTAAGGATGCGAGAAACTGAGCTGTTCGTTGCAGTCGCGCCGCCCGTCCATCACTTTGCTTCGTGTATGCGTCGGAAGCTAGATTCTCCGTATGAAATGGTCGAAGATGTGAAAGACCATGCTGTACCACACCGTAGTTCACTACGCGCCGGCTTAGTCCGTTTCGGCTCACAACGCTTCGACTAACTGACCACATTCAGGATCAACTTGCGTTGCTTGCTGTGACTAAGCGGTGATGCGCTTATTAGCGTCAGTGGAGTGGTAATTAATTATCAATTGAGTGCATAAGTCTATCAAAGCTTATCATTGAATGGTGATGCTTGTGCCAGGCCTGATAGCTGCGTACTTGGCGACTATTGGAGTGGTTTTAGCCAAGAATGGATTTGTAGCGACCCCGAAGAACTTCACTACGGAGCGCGGACATGCTAATACGACTGTGCGCTTCAAACAAGTGCCGAACGGTATCTGTGAGACGCGTCAGGATGTCAAAAGCTACTCAGGCTATGTTGACACTGAGGATGACGAGCACATGTTTTTCTGGTTTTTCGAGGCACGAAACCAGCCCAAGACTGCACCTCTCACTATATGGTTCAACGGAGGACCAGGATCATCGTCGATGATCGGTTTGTTCCAAGAGAATGGACCTTGTCGAGTGAACCCCGATGGGAAATTGCATGACAACAAGCATTCCTGGTCCGAAGTCTCTAACATGCTGTTTATCGATCAACCGGTCACAACTGGATTCTCTTACTCCAAAGTCGGGCCAGTAGTGTACAATACGGAGTCTGGCTCGGTTGTGCGAAAACTCGACTCGAACTTGTGTCCTACGAACCTGACTAGGCACGAGGCTTGTGCTACTTTCTCTTTGCCGGATCAAAGCAACCCACCTACGAGTACGAAACAGGTCCCTCCTGCGGTTTGGAAGACAATCCAAGGCTTTCTTGGTGCCTTCCCTGATTATGCTAATGCCTCGCTGCACCTCACTACGGAATCATACGGAGGTCACTTTGCGCCAGCGATTGCAGCCTACATTCTAGAACAGAATCGTATGCAATCAGAAGGTACCGTGCGTCTTCATCTCGATTCCGTCCTGATTGGCAACGGCTGGTACGACCCCAAAGTGCAGTACCAGGCATACTACAATTTCACTGTGTCCCCGGGTAATACCTACGATCTGTCTCCGTTCAATGAGTCAATCAGCAAAAAAATGTACAAGAATCTCTATGGGGAGGGAGCATGCCTTGACAGACTCGATGAGTGCTACTCGTCCAAATCTAACAAGGTTTGCCGCAAAGCTGACGCATACTGCGCGCAAAACGTCGAAGCGTTGTTGGACAATTATGCGAAAAGGGACGAGTACGATATGCGTGAATTATCGCCAGATCCATTTCCTTACGAGAACTATGTGGACTATCTAAACACAGAGAGAGTACAAAGCGCAATCGGAGCTTATCAAAATTATTCCGAGTCGTCTGCAATCGTTGGAAAAGCCTTTACACGAACAGGAGATGATGGTCGTCGCGAAGGTGCTGTTAGAAATCTCCGATCTGTATTGCAGCAGGGTGTCAGCGTGACCCTGTATGCCGGTGACGCGGACTATAATTGCAATTGGTTAGGAGGTGAAGTGATTGCTCATCAAGTGGGAGACAGTGAGTTCCTAAGTGCAGGCTATACGGACATGGAAAGTGCCTCCATTCAGACTCCGGGTGAGGTCAAACAGGCAGGCAATCTGAGCTTTGTGCGCATATATTATAGTGGGCACGAGGTTCCTTTCTACCAACCGGTGGCCGCTCTGGAACTGCTCAACCGCACGATTCACCGCGAGCACCTTGCAACAGGAAAAGGTATTGTGTCTGACTCCTACAAAACCAAGGGTTCGACACTCAGTGAGTATCGACAAGGGAACGGAACTGTTCTGTATCACAAAGTTCCGTCGAATACTACCTACAACACCCACAAACACAGACCCAATTGATAAGTCGAAACACAATACATAAACTTTACAGTAAGCTAATGGAGATAGCAATGAGATAGGTGTGAAGAAGTGGTTGCAAAAGAAACAGCAAGGCGAATATCATGCGCTGAGCTGTTAGCAAAAAGGTATACAAGAGACTTGTGCGCGCACATTCTCGTAAAAACGTCTACTGCGCTTTTGAGATCAGTTCGTCGATACCAGGTAATTGAGGTCGCGACGACTTATGATGCTCGTTTGGTGGAATAATGGGTGGTAACACAGTGGACCGTTGGTTGGATTCACTGCTAACAGGCTGAATGGGCAACCTCGGAGGAACTACAGTCTGTTGCGGTGAACTAAACCGTTTGGGACCATATGCAGAAGGTTCAAACGCAGAAGACGGTTGTCGGTGTTCTCCGAAGGAATATCGATACGGCGCAGAGGGAACACGGCGATGCGTAGGTATCGTCTGCTGTGTTCTGAATCCTGTCCAGTGATCAGGACTGTGTGATGCTCTCAACGGGCGCGCGGGTTTTTGTGTCATCGCCATTGGGTAACGGTGATAATTTTTCGCCACGTCCACGGAGCTTGTCATCGTACCAGAACGGTCAACTGGAAGATCGGTTTCATCGACTTTAGGCTGAGGACCACCAACTTTGTAGACGGGGGCCGCCAATGGATGCGAAGTAACGACGGTTGCCGGTGTCTTTTTGCGTTGCTTTTGACGCTTATTTTGGAAGAAGACTTGGACTTTTCGCGGAGATAAACCAAGTTTGGCAGCTACTGCCTCGCGCATCTGCGTAGATGGGAAACTTGTCTGTTGTAGCACCTCATGTAATACGCGGCTTTGTTCTGCCGTCAACAGGGTTCTTGCACGCTTTGAAAAGTTGGTGGCTGTCGTCTCGTCGTTATTGGAATGCTGCTTGTGCTTCTCATTACAGGTAGAGGCATAGGATCCTTCGCGTGTCCTGTCACCATCCAAAGTTCCAGCTTCCGAAGAAGTTTCTGGAGTAGTCGATAGATCCGAATCGGTCCTTACCAGGTTGGGCAATTTTGCGACCGAGTCGTTTTGCTCCTTCAATAGCCGAGCAGTTTTGGGCACATTCTGCTCCATCAGCGAATGTGAATGTGGTCGTTGTATGCAGTCTAGCATGAAATCTTTACCAAACTGCACTGGCGTGATTCTCAAGTCACAACAGTGGAAGAATATAGGATTGGACGGTGAAACAGAGCTTATCGTTTTATAAGCCTCGGCGCTAGTTTCGCTAGCGCGGTGCAAGAAATCTTTCACGGATGTTAATTCAAAGTGTTTTTTGCGCCTATGGTGCTTAAGCATTGCAGACTATGACGTAACTTGAGCCATTAAGACAAGATTTCTTATGCAGCCCTGGTGAGATCGTTCATTAACTCCTTCATTTCCGCGGAGATAATCTTTTCAAGGCATGTGATTGGCCACTTTTGCCATTAGGTACGCGGGTCCCAGCACAGTTGCCACTTCGCCAATTTATTCCTGCAGGGAATTCATAGTTCGGAGTTAAGTGGCACTGTTTCCGAAACTTTTGGTTTGCTGGGCTGTTTCTATTCTTTGTTTAGGGCTACAAGGAGTTTGCCGCGCCATAAGTGGTTCGATCAGCTTCATTATAGAACTCTTTATCAAAGCGAATGTTCAGATTCGGGTGAGACCATGCGCAGGGGCACAGGTATTGCGGCATTAGAGCGGCAGACACAATATAGTGCTCATTATACAACTTTATCGAAAGAAATCAATGAGTCGACTGTGGATGAATTACGCAAGGAAATAAGCTCTTTTCGACGGAGCCTACGGAGTTTTGCATTGGCACACCGCAAGGATCTGCGGCAAAATCCGGAATTTCGCCATGCTTTTCAACAGATGTGCACCAGCATGTTGGTGGACCCACTGGCAGGACACCCTTCGACTACTGCTGCAGGATCTCGTCTGGGCAAAGTCGGTGAGCTATGGAATGATCTGTTAGGTTTCAGTGATTGGCAGCATGAGCTTGGTGTACAAATAGTGGACGTATGCGTGAGCACACGCCAGAAGAACGGTGGGATCATCTCCATGAACGACCTGTTGGCAGGCATCGTGCGCCTGCGCCGTTCATCCGAGTGCGATCATGATTCCATGGATGCACATATAACTGAAAAAGATATCCAGCGCAGTATTCAAGCATTGGAACCTCTAGGCTGCGGCTATGAAGTGTTCTCTTTAAACAATCAGCTTATGGTTCGAACCTTGCCGATGGAATTGAGTGGTGATACAATTGCCATCTTGCAACATCTATCGTCCGATGCAGCACAGACTGACCACAATGGACTGTGCTTTGTCACCGCTCACGACGCGGAGTTCTCTGCTAGCTCCTATCTGCGAGGCTGGACTTCCATCCGTGCCCAACGCGCTTTGGATGATATGAGCATCTCAGAAGGTCTGCTATGGCTGGATATCGTACCAGATGACATCCCTTGCGAATCAGAAGACGCTCGGCGGCGCTACTACTCTTTTTCGCTCGTTCAACCCGACTCAGGTGTCACCCAGCCCGAATCCCCCTCACTTCGTTCCTGAGGACCGTGCGCACCCGGTCAGCTGCGCGAGATATCTCATCTAGCTTTATTCTTTGTACTTTTATTTAATTAAGATAGCGCAGTTCGCCCCATCGATAAGCTTAAGTGGAGGCGTGTCGGTATATCGGAATGCTACTGGAGCCAATCGAAGTGGGTGTAGGATATGCAAAGCTATGCACTTCCGCGTGACTCACGTAAGAACTCCCACGAGCTCCGCATGGGTTTTCCGGGGCCCTCAATCCTCAACTGCATTCCATATCATGGCTCCGCAGACTCAGTCAGGGTTCTCATGGTCGAACATTGCCGTTGGAGCGGCGATGAACATGTTTGAGGTCACTACGCTTGGCCAGCCATTTGAGGTGGTGAAAACGCAAATGGCCTCGAACCGTAGCCAGAGCATGGCTCAGGCTCTTCGAACTGTCTGGAGTCGTGGTGGTGTATTTGGGTTCTATCAGGGCTTGATTCCTTGGGTACGCTAGTAGAGAGTTGAATTGCTGACCAAAGGCATGGATCGAGGCATCTACAAAGGGTGCAGTGCTCTTATTCACCGCTAGTGAGGTCAATCAGGCCGCTAGGTCGTTAGGTTTCGGCCCAGGTGCTTCGGGATTGGCTGGTGGAATGATCGGAGGTATTGTCCAGGCATACGCTACGATGGGCTTTTGCACCTGTATGAAGACTGCGGAAATTACTCGCGTCAAGCAGCTGCAGACCGGGGTCCAGCCTCCTTCAACATGGGCTGTGTTTGCGGATATCTTCCGCCGTGAGGGCATCCGTGGGATTAACAAGGGTGTCAATGCTGTAGCCATTCGGCAATGTACGAACTGGGGTAGCCGGTAAGTGTTTATGACTGACGTTTAGTATGGGCTTTGCCCGCCTGGCAGAGGCTCCCGTTCGTAGCTTTTCGGGAAAATCCGATAAGGACAAGCTGTCTCCTTTTGAAAGGATTCTATGCTCTTCCATTGGTGGTGCTTTAGCTACATGGAACCAGCCGATCGAGGTGATCCGCGTCGAGGTACGTGAAAAATTTTACTAACCCTTAGATGCAATCGCTATCGAAATCCGCAGAGATGCACCATGCCACCAAGCCGACCATCATGAGCACCGCCTCTTACATCTATAAAGAAAATGGAATCAAGGGATTATACCGCGGAGTCAGCCCCCGCATTCTTTTGGGTATCTGGCAAACAGTAGGTACACTTGCCCAAGACGAAACTAACATCAGGTATGCATGGTTTCCTTTGCGGACACCGTTCGTGACTGGATTGGTACTGCTCGCTAAAACCTCTGTAGCTAATTCGAATCATTCTAGAGTGACCCACCCCGCAGACGTCATTCCATCTTTCACCGCTCGCCTTCTGTCACACCTGGCCACGTGAAGTCCCTGTCATTATCCCGGGTATATCATGTGACTGATCGAGCTTGCATAGCGAATGTCCGTGCGGGCTAGACGAAGTATTTCAGGTTACTCTGCCCTACTTCTTGGCAAAAGACCATCATCATGACCACCAAGCACATCTTTGAGGATGCGGCTGGACTAGTGGATAAGGCAGTATTAGGCTCTGCACTTCTGAATCCATCTCTGCGTGTGTATGCACCGCATCGTGTCGTTTACGACGCTGAGCATGAACGTAAAAAAGTTGCCCTGATCGCTGGAGGTGGTGCTGGGCATGAGCCCTCGTTTACTGGCTTGGTTGGCAAAGGTTTGCTGACTGTCGCGGTGTCGGGGGACATTTTCGCATCTCCATCTGCAGCACAAATCCTGTCTGGTGTCGACTTGGCTGCTACCGACAAAGGTCTAGTAGTGATTGTCAACAACTACACCGGTGATTGCCTTAACTTTGGCTTGGCCGCAGAAAAAGCACGCTCAGCATACAAAGGAGAAGGTGGTGATAAGCATGTCGAGATGGTGATTGTGGGCGATGATGTCGCTGTCGGTCGCACCAAAGGAGGTCTCGTTGGCCGCCGTGGTTTGACTGGAGCGCCATTCGTTTGCAAAGCACTTGGTGCAGCTGCGGAGGCTGGTCAAGATGCAAAGACTCTCGGCAAAATCGGCCGTGCTATTGTCAACAATGTCGTGACGGTCGGCTCATCCTTAGACCATTGCCATGTTCCTGGACGTGCCAAGGGTGACGAAGAGCGTGGTGCGTTGGGTCCTGATGCAATTGAAATCGGGATGGGCATTCATAATGAGCCTGGTGTGAAGCACATTGAGAAAAAGCCAGCCACTAATGAGCTCTTGTCGGAAATGCTAAGCTTGCTGTTGGACCCGAATGACAAAGAGCGTGCATTTGTTCCCTTCGACAAGGACTCTGACCCTGTGCTTGTGGTAAACAACTTGGGAGGTATGAGCAACCTAGAGTTGACTGCGATTGCAGCTGAAGTGGAATCAAAACTGCTTAAGGAGTGGCAATTGCGTCCGGTTCGTGTGTACGTTGGAACGTATATCACCTCTCTAAATGCCCCTGGCTTCAATATCTCTCTGTTTAACCACAAGCGCGTGAAAGAAGAGAGCAGTGCAGACCTTTTGGAGCTATTGGATGCACCCACTGATGCTGCGCACTGGGTCGGTGTCGGCCATGGCTGGAGCAACGATCCGAAAGTACCCACGCCTGATGAGCAGCTCAAGCAGAGCAAAGCGACTCTGGAGCAAAAACAAAAATCCGGGCATGGTGTCAGCGGAAGTGCAACGGAAGGCGCTGCTGCATCTAGCGGCCCGGTCAACAGTGATCCGGAACTGACTCGGAAGGTGATTGCCAATGCATGCCAAGCCGTGATCGACATCGAGCCGACGCTTACGAAATATGATACCATTGTCGGAGATGGTGATGCTGGTGAAACGCTGCGTGGATGCGGCGAAGCTGTGCTCAAGGCATTGAACAACAATGAGATCCCACTGGACCGTGCCACTGCGACTGTGCTTGGTATTGGCCAAGTGACCGAGTCAAATATGGGTGGAACCTCTGGGGCCATCTATGCCCTGTTCTTCACTGGCTTGGTACAGGGACTGCTGGAAAGTTCGCAGGATTCCAGCCAGCCTGCAACTGTCAAAAATTGGGGCCACGCCACAGCTGTTGCCTTGCGCAGTCTCGGTAATTACACGCCTGCTCGACCTGGTGACCGAACTTTGGTCGACGCTTTGGATCCTTTTGCTAAGACTCTCGATGAGCAAGGCCAGCAAGGCAAAGATCCTAAATCTGCTTTGTCTGCGGCTGTGGATGCAGCGAAGCAGGGTGCCGAGCACACGCGCGACCTTACTGCCCGTCTTGGCCGCGCGACATACGTCGGGGAGACCTCGGAGAAAGTACCGGACCCTGGCGCTTGGGGTGTCTGGGCTCTGGCCGAGGGCATTGCCAAGTCATTTTAGGTTGATAGAATAGGTGGATGAAGTAGTAATGCTATGTATGCATGCGTTCTACAACTTTTCAATGATTATTAGATAGCCCAAGCGTCTTGTTCCTGTGCGTCGTGTTGTGCTTGATCTACAAACGGGAACGCCACTTGCTGTACACTTAAAGTACATACAGGGCAAGCACCTGCGATGATGGAATTCATTTCACTTCGTGCAGCATCAAATGCTGCTGAATGTTGTCTTGCTTCGAGATGTTTCCCTGAAGAAGTCGCTGACGGATGTAGATTGGCATCGCCGGACATACTTGCATTTTCATCCAGTCTCGATTCCGAAAATAGGTCCAAGGGGGCAAATACACGTCGGCCACCAGCGACACTCACATTGATTCCAGTGCTGATCGCATCCACAATCGCTTGCGGCCGTACATGTTCCCGGAGTTTATCTAGCTTCAATGTACCTGTCAGACCTTGTACCCCAGCATTCACCATCCCGGCAAGCACGGGCGCAGTTGACAAGCTAGTGTCTTTGCTGTGTGTGCCGTCTGCCGATGGATCTTCTGGTTGCATATATTGCTTAAGTTCTTCCTGTAGTTGAAGTAGGCGTCGTAGTAGGCGCGGTGGAAGCTGATTCGTCACTTCCCTCGTCAAGCAGTCAGCATGGAACCCATGTCGACAGGGAAACAAGTACAGCTGGCGCTGCAATAGTGGTGCATGACATGCAACACACAGTTGATTCAAGTCAAGAGACAGAAACCGGGAAGAAAGCGATTGTAAGTCTTGTTGGATGTTGTCGGCATTTCGCGTAGTGCGTTCCATTTCTGCTTTGAGGTTGGCAATGCGTTCTACATAGGCGTCTAGCGTATTGCATATCTCCTCTTTGAATCCATCAATCACGACGAAATCCGGGAAAAAGGGTAAAATGTCTTCGAGACTCAATAAGGAAGTACGTTGAAGGAATTGCAATACTTTGTCCACGCCCTCCTTGGTTTGAACTACATGCCGTGCACATTTCAGCCATAAGTCTTTTCGAAGTGGTACAGATGGCGCAGACTCGGCGCACTTGCATGCTAACTCAATGTCGTCCGCTTCCAATGCAAGTTTCACGGCGTTTTCATGCCGTCCCATCCGAGCATACAGTCGGACACATGCATCGTGCAGTTTTTCCCGTATACAAAGGCGTAATGCATAATTCGCATCATAATACGTTGACTGGTTTGGGTTGGTACCTTCAATCAGCTGCTGTAGCGATTCTCGTGCATCTTGACGCATTCTGTCTGATAGAGTGTCATCACTGATTTGCCCAACAAGCATTGTTATAAGCAGATTATGGACAGGCATTGCGGTGTCGTTCTGTTGGTAGACGACTTCCTTTAAGTAGTTGACTGCATAATTCGGTTCATCTTTCGTTGGTCGATATTGCAGCAATGCTGGAATCAGTCGCACAGGATCCAGTGCGGTTTGTCTCGACCAGCAGATCACCGTATTGGCTGGATGATGTTTTAGCAGCGTGGTTGCGCTATTGTAGTACAGCTCTAGATCAGATTGTGATGAGAGCAAACGCAATGCATCATCAAATCGACTCTGCTCTATTCGTCGTTGCAAAATCTTAGCTGTGTCGTGAATGGCTTCTGCATAAGCCACAAGTAGATCCTCGCGACCCTGGCGAGATAACAGCTGATACGTAGCCTTGCGATTCAGCGCTGCCTTGTAGGTGTGAAAAAGCTGGATGAGCTTCGATTTGATCATTTCTTCAGGCTCAGAAGTTTGATCCACTTCCAGGCAAAAAGCTTGGCTTTCCTCTACACGATTCAGCTCCGCAAGATACAGTTCCACAGACAAACTCGCTAACATCATACGTGAGATCTTCTCTTGCAATGGAAGTGTTGCAAGATATTGTGTCACATAGAATAGCAATGCTTCCAGTGCGTTGTTTTCCTCGAAGGCCAGGGCAACTTGCTCAAACGATCTTTTCTTCGTTTGGGTATATACTCGAGCAGCTTCCATGAACGCGCCTTGCGCCATGAATTCATCGCCTTGGCATGCTAGCACTTCAGAGCGGAACCCTTCATTAGGGCTGTATTTCAGAGCTTCTTCAAAGTTTTTCCGATCCAGCCAAATTTCCCAAACGTTTCGACTCTCGTTGGTAACAATCAACTCGAATATTTGCGCAGAAGTATAAATCCAACATGTGCCTTTGACTACATCCATACTAGCTCCGAGTAGCTGTTCATGAATGCCAATAGGTAAGGATTTGCTCCATACTAGGTCTTCAGTGATGGTGCTAACACATTCTACCCGATCTTTGTACACCAAGACGTAATGGAAAGCAGTCTTTGCAAGAAACTCAGGAGGAGCTCCTTCATGATTCAAAAGACCGCTCTTCTCAATAAAATCCTCGGTGGGCGCCACACTGAAATTCAATATCGCATGGAACAGACCAGCTCCAGTTAGCCACGCTAATGTACACTGGTTATCTGGCAGGGTCGTTTGCCTCGTACAGACCAGCTGGGAATTCTCATGATCACTCGGAAGCTCGATCCGCAATGCACTAAGTAGTGTATCACGGTACGGCTCAAAAACCAAATGGTATAAACATAGATGGTCCGTATGTGTAGAAGGAACACATCCACTGAATTCGTAGATTCGTGTACAGGTTGTAGCAACGACAAAAACGCGCCGTTCCTTCTGAACATCTAGGGTATCAAGGTGTAATCCTTGAATGCTTTGAGGCTCGCTCATGATGAAAACTCGCTCTAAATACCGTTCCACCGGTCCTGTATACTCTGCTTGTGCACCAGATGTTTTGCGGGCAATGCGATCAAAAAAGTCAGGTCGTGAGGTCGACTTATCTGGAGCTCCATTAGGGATCGGCATACAACATACAGTTTCCCATATCTCGCCCTTAGTCGTGCCTAAGAGAATTCGAGGTGAGCACATCCACTGTTTTGCACTCGAACCGGAGCTAAGGCGTGTCACAAGAGACGGATCATAAGGTGCCCAAGTCACGGACGTGACAATCAATCCATTCAAACGCGGGAGAATTCTCGCACGCATCAACAAAGGAGACCAGTAAAATGTATGCCCGGTTGAAAGGCTTACAAGAACATGAAAACCACTTGGATCAACGAAAAATTGGGCATCTTGGCTGGATGCTGCGCGCTGAGACCGTGCAATAGGTGGCATCGAAACGATCCCTTCCGCAGTGTTCGTCGGATTTTCAAGGTCGATGCAGACAAGTCGCATCAATGCATTCTCAGTGGAGCTCATTGAATCACTGGCTTCCATACACAGGAACATTTTATTCGATGCGACGCACAGCTTGATCAGCGAGGAGTCTAGCGCATATCGCACTTGTCCCAGCTGGAAAAGAGGCGGTTCATCCGGAAGTCCTTTCTCTAAATTATCGTATGAGAGATTGTCAAAGAGTTGCTGCGTAGTAGGCGATGTAGCATCCATTCTTGCTCCATTCGCACCACGCAATACCTCAAATCCACGCAATGTTTCGCACCCAAACCTGAACAATGCACGAAGATGTGGAGGAGACTTGACCAGAAAGACAAGCTTCGCGCGATAGTTGAGGGATGTTGCATATTTTCAGCGACGCTACGGAATTCCTCTAGTCCAATAACTATCTAGGTATGCAGCTTGGCGATAAGGAACTTGACACCAACTAAGGCGGTTGCCATGTCACCGGACGCAGACGTGACGAGTTGCACGTGGATCTGCAGGGCATTCTGTTGATCCCTGGCCTGGATCGCTTGAGACAGCTGTAGGAGTAATGGTACCATCTTTTCATCCACCAACCCATTGTTTAGGAGGTCGAGTAGTAGTTGCACACGTCTGTCAGCGTCGTCCAGAATCCGTTTAGGCTGTGCCTGAATGGAATGAAGTCGCTGAACTTCCCGGGACAGTGCATCAGCTACAGGCCGCAAGCGAGGGGCAATATGCGTCCGATCGCCTCGCGGATGGACGAATCCAGGCTTTTGCGCGACTTGCGGAGTAGGCGGTGCGCCAAATCCTCCTCCAGCAGGTGTCCCAGAACGGGGAGTGGGCGGTAGATTGCCGGTAGGGCGGGATCGGCCTGGGGTACTAGGCACCATTCCTACCTGAGGCGACATCACCCCTTGTTGTGACCCTGCAGCTGAAGGTGCACGACCTCCGTAGGGAACAGGACCCGTGTGATGTGGACGGAGTGGAACTTCTGTCCTTCCATTTGGCGCAGCCCGCGCGCCGCGTGCCGCACCAGGAGTAATAGGACGCATCATTGGACCACTCTGCCGGCCAGGCGCAGGGTCGTATGCAGAAGTCGGTGGAGCTGCGTTCGGCATGCCATTGATCTGATTCATACCACCATGCGCCTGAGGCGGCACACTCCCTGCGCGAGGCGGAGGGGGAAGGTTGCCTTGTGCTGAGGCCCCTTGTCGCGGTGGACCTTGGTTCACCGGTGGAGTGCTTCCGGCTTGATTCGGGAATGGCGCGGTGATCGGCTGTTGGGGATTGCCTGCAGCACTCGGTGCGCGTCGGGGTACACCAGTAGGGGGTGCTGGTACATCGTTCCATCCTCCCTTTTCGCGCTGAATCGGAGGCGCAGGAGAAGTAGCCGGGGGAGCTGATGGTGCAGCCGGTGTGTTGTACGCAGCGGATGGTGCGTAGGCAGAAGGTGCTGCATGCATCTGACCATAAGCCGACGCATTGGACGGCCCGTAGTTGGAAGTAGATCCGTCAAAGGTATTCATGGGCTGAGCCACTTGTGGAACTTGCGGAGCTTGTGGCACTTGCGGAACTTGCGGCACCTGCGGAACTTGCGGCACCTGCGGAACATGAGGCACAGAAGATGCAGTAAGCTGCTGGTTTTGAGCCACCTGTGCTGCTGTCGGAGGGGGAGCCAATGGTTGAGCTGGCGGCGGTGCGGGAACCGAATGGCTTATAGAAGTGGCCATTTGAGGCACTTGCGGTACTTGAGGAACTTGTGGTACAGACGGCACTTGAGGCACATGCGGCACAGACGGGATATGAGGGGTTGGCGCATTCTGCATAGGATTTTGATAATACGACGGATTGTTGTACGAATTGTAAGAAGAGTCGTCGTAATTCTGTCCATAGCTCGACGTGTAGCCACGGTCATACTGATTGCTAGCTGTTGGCTGCACGGCGGTGGATTCCTCAGTCGCTGCACGCAACAAACGGTCTTGTTGCCATGCAGCAGAGGCACCAGATGCCGGTGCATAATCACTCGGTGTTAGAGCGATAAATTGCTGAGCAACATCGACCAGACCTTGCTCGGCAAGGACATCGACATATTCCAGCACACGGTCATACAGAGGCGCTAACTTGTATTCACGTGTCTCGCCCTCCGCGACCGGCTGTAGGTCTTCGTCCACGTATTGCACGGCATGCTGGAACACCATCACCTTCTCCATCAAGCTCTGTAAGGCTTCTGCATGTGCCGAATAGCGTGAATCATCACGAGCTTCGCCGGCATTGGATCGCAATGCACGCTCCTCCTCGTTCATCTCATCGATCCACATACTGGTCACCTTCTCGAGACGCCCAGCGGCAAGGTAGCATAGCACAGCATTTTTGCGGTCATCCAGGTTCTGAGTCTGACTGTATCGAGCCTCTAGACGCTGACCGAGCTGCTCGGCCAATGCTGCGAAATCTTCTGGCTTGGCGTAGGTACATAGAAGCACAAATGCTTCCTGCCAATCTGCCAAGTCTGCATTCGCCACCACATCCTCCAAATTCTCAAGCACGATACTCTCCAGAACGCGCAAATACGGCAGACGTTCTGCATGCCGTTGGAAAAACGCACGCTGGGTCTTTACCAGCAAATCATCTCCGGCGCGTGTTGCGAGAACCAGTGCATCTGCAAATCGGTCTTTGGATACCAACAGCGACACAGCCTGTTCAAAGTCGCCCAAAAGCAGCGCTTGGGTCACTAAGCGATCAGGATCATCATGCCCCGAGGGATGAATCCGGAACGGTAAATCGCGAATGGGCTTCGGTTGGACTTCCGAGTGCATTTGCGGGGCAAATGCGTCGAGTTCTTCTGTTTGTGCGCCAAACAAGTCTTCATTCCCGTCGTCGCGGGGCGCAGTTGAGTGCTCTTGCTGGCCTGTTGTCTCGCTCAAGTCGGACAAGCCTAACGCGCCGACTGCTTGAGTGACTTTAGCAGAAATGTCCGCTTTAGAGAACCCAAGAAGTTCCACCAACTCGTCTCGGGAGCCGGCATGGAATAGCGTTTGCAACGCCTTCCAATTGGGGACATCCACTGGTTGGGTCGTTGGGTTTTCCGCTTGTTCTGCACAGAAGTCTACTAAAGCATCGTTGTTCAAGGCATCGAACAGACGCTGCGCACGATCCGCAATCCGCGGCTCTGTACGTACTTCATGGATATGCACTGGGAACGAACGGCCTGATTGCATCGAGGCTGCCTGGTTTCCAGCGGGAACAGTCACAAGCTGTCCACCAAAGCCAAACGCGACAGACGTCGGGCGTCGCAGCCATTTAGGCGGGTACTTCAGAGACATACCTGCCGTAGACTGGGCATTCTGTTCTCCAAGCGTACTGAACAAATCGTCAGGATTCGAAGAGCTGGGCACTTCATGTGCTTCATCCTCATTGGTAGATTGCAGCGATTGCAGAGTAATACGCCCGTCAAAGCTTGCGGTAGCAAGCACATTCGGGTTGGCACAGCACCATTGCACATCAAAAGCCCAGTTCGTACTAGGCGGCAATTCTCCGACCATCTCGCAAGTTTGAGGATTCCAAATTGTGGTGCGATTGTCTTTGCCGCATGCCGCAAGCAGATCCTCGTCTTGCTGACACCAAGAAAGTCCCAAGATCCCCTGGTCGTGGCCAGTAAGCACCTTTTCCGGAGCTCGCGAGTTACGCAGATCCCACAACATGATCACAGGACTAGAATCATCTTCACTTGCAGTTGCAAGACGTGTCGCTGCAGATGGATGCCAGGCCACTGCGCTCATTCCACGACGTCCACCGGATGCCAGCGCATTATTCGACCCTGCCGGACCAAAGCCTGTGCCAGCTGTTCCTGCACCTCCTCCATACGCTAAGGCAACCACCTCTCGCTTGTGTCGTAGGTCCCACACTGACGTGTATCCATTGAACGAGGCAGTGGCAAGAACATGGGGTACTTGTGTATTCCAGCCTAAGCTGGTGATCTCATCAATACGTTGCGAACGAGCGCCGGGAGTAAATGGCTTCGTGGGCCGATCCATGTCCCAAACATAAATCTCGCCATTCACTGCACCACTCGCAAGTAATTTATCGTGCAGTCGATTAAATGCCAATCCACGCACTGGCCCCTTGTGGATGGTGTTTTGCGTAAGGAGTGGTTGATCAGAATGGTTCAAAAGACTTTGTACATCCCAAATCGCAAGCTCGCCATTCTCCAAACCAGCTGCAATCAACCCGCGTGGTTTCGCTGCATTGGCACAACCCCATGCCAAGCGATTGAAGCGGGCACTAGCAGTGGCCGAGGCTTGCATCACAGGAGTGTTGTCCGGTCCTTGAAAGGGAAGCTGCCACAATTCCAACACACTGTCACTGCTAAAGCTCTCATCCAAAGCACCGGCCATCGTACCCGTGGCCATCATGGGATTATCTGCATAATTCTGCGGTGACCATGAAAAGGCCGCAGTGCGCGGCACATACGCTTTCATGTTGTCCAACACTGCACGGTCGCCGTTCCTACGCACTTCCACCACCCACCCGGCCGGCCGCCTGCGCGTTCGCTGGCACGCACGTGCTCAGCACGTGGGCGCGACCTCCATGCGCTTGGGACCATGCGTCGGCGAGAAGAGGATTATGTGGATGGGGCGGAACTGGATGATTCCGATGAGGCAATAGAAGAGCATTCCGATGACTCGAACGAGTATCAGGAGCTTCCGCATCTACCATCTGCACCTCTTCGCTCGCTTCTCGCAGAAAAATCCGCGTCGAAACGGAAAAAGAATTCCGATTCATCCGCGCAATCCAAGTCCGCCAAGTCAGCCCAGCGTTCTTTAGCTTCCGGTGGATATAGCTGGGAAGCAGCGTACCAGCGAAGCTGGGATCGCGTATACGAAGATGAAAGTGGAAACTTGGAAAGCGCAGTGCGTCGACTTTTGGCGAGCAACAAGCGAAAACGTGCATTACGCGATGCAACGCCAGTACAGCGTGGAATCATTCGTCATTTTGTCCTGGTCTTAGACCTCAGTGCAGAAATGGCAGAAAGAGATCTACGCCCTAATCGGTAGGTACGGCTGCATGACTTATCTGTCAGCTTTGATCTTACTTTGCAATATGCGAAGCGTTTTATTACGGACTACTTCGACCAAAACCCTATCGGACAGCTAGCAATCGTCGCAACACGCGACGGTTTAGGCGAACGACTATCGCTTATGGGCGGAAATACGGTTAACCATTCAGGGATTCTCGCGAACAAACGCAAATTAGAACCGCGAGGCGAGCCAAGTATCCAAAACGCTTTGGAAATGGCGCGAAGTTGTCTAGTCCACTTACCCAACTCCAACACACGCGAGATCCTGTACATCTCTGCGTCATTAACCAGTGTCGACCCTGGTAACATTTTCAATACCATTGAGCAGTTGGTACAAGATCGAATCCAAGTGTCGGTCATTGCGCTTGCCGCTGAGATGCATATTCTCCGAGAAATGGCCGACAAAACCGGCGGAGATTTCAATGTGGTCATGAGCGAAGACCATTATCAAGAACTGTTGCAAAAGCACGTCCCACCTCGGATTATATCTGAGCAGCCGACCCACAATGATTACGACGCAGATTTGCTGGTGATGGGATTCCCACGCCGGCTGCCATTCAATGCTCCAGCGTCTTTGTGTGCATGTCATGGACGTGTGCTCTCTGGAGACAAAGCTCGGTCACATTTAGAAGGCGGGTCAGCAGCTGCAGGATACACATGCCCACGATGCTCCGCCAAAGTGTGTCAAGTGCCAACAGACTGTCCTGTGTGTGGCATCACAATCATCATGAGCACACATTTGGCTCGGTCTTATCACCATCTGTTTCCTGTGGCAAATTATCAGCCAGTGCAATGGGAAAGTGTTACCAATTCGTCAAACACTGCGTGTTTCTCGTGTGCGATTCCATTCCCACCGAAACCAGACACGCTTCCTTCCGAAATCGATTTCGAGGAATCAACACTTGCTCCATCATCACGCTATCGGTGTATGAATTGCAAGCAGGAATTTTGCTTGGAATGCGACGCTTTTGTACAGGAACACTTACATACATGTCCTGGGTGTACGTAGTGCTCTGCGAACACCACGCTCTCAATAAGATAGGCATAGCCTTATAGATACCCTAACTGCATTGCAAAGTTTTCTGGCTTAGCATGCATCCTTAAATGATATACTTTGAAGATACTCTCTGTGCACTACAAGGTTTTGGCTTTGCATGCCTACTCCGGATTAAACACTCTGTCGATACGCATGCTGCACTACAGACCAGACTTCTTTTGGCTTTGCATGCCTAATAAACCATATACTTTTCAGAAATTTTTACTGCGCTACAAATTCTTTGGCTCTGCATGCCCAATTCTGATCAATTACCCCACATGGCTTCTTCTGCATCACTCACTAGCCATCTTGCTTTGCCCCTGCTCGCTTCCCATCACAAAGGCACAGCCATTCACCTCCATAAGTGCTCAATTGGCTCGTGCACTGTGCGGCAGCCAATGAATGTGGATTGGTCCGATTCCAGGGCGGTGGAGGCACAAGCAACCTCCTGCGAGAATCCAAGTGCTTTAGCGCTAAACTTTCAGTTAAGAATTCCAACTTCCTACTTGCTTAGGAGTTTGGCTCTGAGTGACTTCCGTACTGGTCGGCAAGTTGATCGAGTTTCCTTTAAGAAATTCCTGAGCGTTCAAGCATGTCAGATCAGCCTATCATCGTACCTGCCATGGAAGGTGCCGGCGATGAATTGCAAGAAGCCGACGTGATCCAGGCATATTCCATGGACGATACCCTTGCCTCGAAACAGCCTCCTTCCTACGAGACGGAAGACAGTAACACGCAAAGTTTCTACGGCATAGCTGATCAAAGCACCACGCAAGAAGCGCCGCCGATCGCCATGGCATCTGAACCGATCAGTAGTCTTGCTCAGCCTGTCACTTTGCCGGTGCAAGTTGATGCAGATCCGCTTACTAGGCCTGTACAAGACTATGTACGTCGCGTTCGGTGGGGTGAAGACACTGGTTCTGCGCAAGCAAGAGCACCTTCAGCACAAACACGCCAACGTCCGCGTGGTCCGACAGTGTCTGTGAAGCCGGCACCCCAAATCAGTAATTCATCAGCTCCTCTATCACCCACGAGCTCAGGTGGAATCAAACGAAGCAATCATCCTGGCCAGATCGATCTGGGCAATCTCAGGCCTTCACTTCCGACGGAAACGATCCCTATGGAACCGTTGAATAACGATCATACAAACCAATCGACCGGTGCGATGGCCCTAGATGGCGAAGACAATGACAGGTTTATGCTCCTTTCTCGCGAGCTGAACCAGCTAGATGAGGACGATGCCGAAGGCCAAAGCAATGATGGTGTTGTGTCGCGTGCGAATACACATACACGCGAATTGCCTAGGCATCACGAGCAGGATCATCTCATGGGTATCGAATCGGGTAGGCTGACGCCTGGAAGTATGAGTGATAGCAGTTATGATCCCGCTGAGGAATTGGACCATCTCGACTTGATCGAGGGAGAAACTGATGGCATGCCGTCTATGCCTAAACGGTCCAAATCCAAACGCCAAAGAGAGCCATTCAAACGCGAGCGCTGGACAAAAGTTCGAAATCTGTTTCGGATCAATGCCTCCGATACCGAAAACGACGACGATGTCGAGAAAGGCGCCATGTCAGCTGACGCAACGAACACCAAAAGCGTTCCTGTACACACTTCGACGGGGCTTCGCGGTACACAGCATCGATATCGACCGTCTGCATTGGAGCGCAAAGCCGCCAAACTCGTTCGTACACACAATCTGTATCGCCGTCACAGTGTTCGCACACCAGATGCAGACGAAATGCTGCGTGTAAAGCAAGACCACTTGCCTTCCTCGGAAGCATCCACACCTGATGCAGTCGAAACCGCGGAGAAACTCGACGCTCGGCCTGCTCCTAGTAACGGTGTCTTAGGCCAGCTCTTGCAGCTTTACGAGCAGCAACGTCTGGAACAAGAAGCCGCGCATGGGATGCCAGAAGATTCTAACAGTGTCTCGGATGTTGAGGCAGTCACCAATCCAGATACGCTCCATGAGAATCACCGTCTCTCTGATGCTACCATGGCAACGAATCTACTCGATACACCCTCGGCGAAAGATGGCTTGGATGATTCATCAGGTAACAGATTGCCTGCCATGACTCCTGGCGGCCGTCATTACTTTGCGAGTGGATATCGCCCAGGGGTCACTCCGGGCAGCACACGTACAGGCCGCATGGCTTCAGCTGGACTGAACAATGTTGGGAATATGAGTCAAAAAATCGTGAAAGGCGTGGCTGCCGAAGCTGGTCTCGATATGGACGAGCGGCCGAAAGCTTCGCGATCAGCAGCAGGGGTCATGGGCGCATTGATAGCCACGAGTGGTAACTTGATTGGCGCTGTGAGTCCGTCTCATGCGCAATTGGGACCCAATCCTACTCGATCAGGCTATAAATTGGATCGATACCTGCTTCCTGAAATGAATGAGAAAACTCTGCGCCGTACCGCCAAGATCGTTAGAGATGCAGCTCCTGTGCCGAAGAGCATGAGAAGCAACCGTATGTCCCAGGTGGGTACACCTGGTTTGCGTACTCCTGGGATCTATACGCCTGGCATACCCACGGGCGGCAGCAACGAAAACTTCAATCCATACTTTGCAGCCGCATGCAACCAAGAAAAATCCGGTAGTGCTTCGGTGTCTTCGCCAACGTCCCATTCCAAATCCAATCGATTTGGCTCAGATTACTCACAAGCCTCCAAACGTGTCTCTCAGATTGGCCAGGCCGGCAAAAACATGTTCCGTGACACTTCGCGCGCCATATCGACAGGCGCAAGCGACAGTGTGGGCGATCGAAATGAATACTTTGGTGATGCAGCCACACAAGAACAGATCGCCAAACGTGAATGGCAAAAGAAGCTTCGGAAACGCAAAGCCAGCAGCAAAAAGCAAGAGATTTATATCACGATGCACGTAGCTGCGATTCTCAAACGACAAGAGTTCTTGCTGAAATTTGCGCGAGCGATGATGATGTTTGGCGCTCCGACACACCGGATTGAATCACAAATGCAACAAACTGCGAATGTGTTGGATGTCAACTGCCGCTGTATTTACCTACCGAATTTGATGCTGCTCTCGTTTGGCGATGATGCAACCCATACCACCGATACGCGCTTTATCAAGCAGACAAGCACTTTGGACTTGACAAAGCTCACCGATATGCACTCGATCTACTGGAACGTCATTCACGACAAGATCGGCGTGGAACGAGGCACGAAACAGCTCGATACTCTCATGCGACGAAAACCGTATTTTCGACGATGGCATCAAACTCTGATCGGTGCATTGGCCTCCTTTTTCATCACACTAGGCGAAATGGGTTTCGGTGGGTCATTCTTGGATGCTTTAGCAGCCATGTTGTTGGGTGGCTTTCTTGTCTTTTGCCAACAGCAGATCACCTCAGAAATCTACTCGAATGTGTTTGAGATTGTGTTTGCCACTCTCAATTCTTTCGTTGCAATGGCCTTGCATATGGCTCCTGCTGGCGGAGAAGGCAGCAAGTCCGGTAATGGAGAGTTGTTCTGTTACAATTCGATCATTTCCGGCTCCATCGTGCTTATTCTGCCAGGGTTCATTGTGTTGTCTGGTGCGTTAGAACTCCAGGCGAAAAGTATCATCTCCGGGAGCGTCCGCCTAGTCTATGCCATCATTTATTCCGTACTGTTAGGTATTGGGATCAAGTTTGGATCTATTCCTATCTCTGCGATGAAACTCGACGAAAATGACGCGAACTATTCCTTGAATACCTGTGTAGGGCATGACACCGGCAATCATTGGTACACACACATTTTGCCAAAGTGGTGGGGCTTTCTTAGCATTCCTTGCTATGCGATCATGCTTTCCTGTCGAAGTCAAGCCAAGCTTCCAAGAAAAGAATTCCCAGTGATGGTAGCAATCGCATGTGCCGGCTATGCGGTAGCAAACTTTGCTAAGCTGATTAACATGAACGATATCGGGACCCAAGTATCATCCACTGCTTCTTACCTAACGAAGCAAATCGCTTTGGTTGGCGCAATGGGCTCGTTCACTGTCGGTTTGCTATCCAACTTGTATGGCCGCCTGTTTGATGGACGTACGTTTGTTGTGGCTGTACCTGGTATCCTTTTGCAACTTCCTACGGGATTAGCATCCTCTGGAAACACGAACTTCATCTCGTATGCACAGTCCAATTCCGGCAACGCTACTACAAGCAGTAGCAGTGAGGTGACCGACGGCTTGAATATCGGTGCTCAATTGCTCAATGTATCGCTCGGTATGACGATCGGACTGTTTTGTGCGACAATGGTTATGCATATCATCGGTGGTCGTCGAGCACGCGCAGGGGGCTTGTTCTCGTTCTGAGTAGTTGATATACGATAGAGTAGGATTCATGTTTACGAAGTAAAATCCTCGCGATTCGCAGTGATGGTGCACACTGGCCTTTTCTGTGCAAGAATCCGTTGCATGACAGCAGATTATCATAAATGACTAGGTCAATTGCAGTACTGTGTTCAAGCTTGCTAGCACGTACTGCTCAAGTATATAGCACGTACTGTTTCGATATACTTGTATAAGTCGTCTAGACAATTGATTATGTACAATTCGAGCCTGGTAGCTAGTACTGCTCTCTCTATAAGCACACACTGCTCAAGTATAGAAACATGTATCTGTTCAAGTATACTAGCACATATAGCTAAGTATATCCATAGGTATCATTCCAATTGCCGAGTATCGATCTAATTCGGTACTGAAACGCATACTTCGACTCCAAGCGAATCATAAAAGATCCCATTTGGACTTTGAGCTATTAAAACCATGATCACTGTTGCAATCGATAAAGAAACACTCTTATGCAAATGACACTATTCAATGCGGCTATCTTCGACCGATCCAATCTCAAGGAACAAGATGAGGATGCTCGTCGCGTTTCTCGTAACGAATCCCACTGGAGTTAGCTTATGAAGATCCACCTACCAGTACGGGCAACCCTTAGGACCTGGCTTGTCCTGTGGTTAGCACAGGAAGCACAATTTTACTCACCAAATTGATGTATACACGGGGGTGGCCTAACGGACCGTCGCCTAGCATTAACCAGAATCCAAATAGTACTTACCTCCATCACACGACACTACGCGCTGGGTTGTGACCTGCACAGGTACGTTACTGATCAGCTCCATTGCCGACAGAGGTGCAGGCTGGAATTCCATAGCGACTTGCTCGAATCGCGGACCTTTCATAGCCTCCGCCTTAGGTCGTTGGCTCTTGGACCAAGTCGTAGCATAGTTCGGCGCTTGCTCTGTTCCATATTCCTTGACTTCCGGCGGAGTCTGTGGCTCAGCAATGCGAATCTCCTTATCGGACACAAGGTACTTGCCGTCCACTTGAGGTCGGACAAAGTCACCAAACAGATCCCGAGACTGTTCATGATTTGCGACGGCCGTCTCAGTTTTCGGCTTTGTCGCGGTCTGAGTCACAGTCGCAGTCTTGGTGCTCTTCCAACGCACTCCAGCGGGCACAGCAGATGTATGGCGCATCACTGCACGCATCGGTGCAGCATAAGCACGAACCAACATCACGCAAGTCAACGATCGTAAAAGCTCTCACAATTCACCGCGCAAGGGTGCGGCAGGATAAGGTCACGTGGCCACGTTGATTAGCAACACAATTTGAGCAAAGTGTCAGTGGCCCTAGTCGTGATGACGACCGATGTCTTAAGCGGTAAAGAAAGATCCAGCAGTCAGTCGCGTCCACGAAATGAATCGGTAAACATTGCAGGCAAAGTGAAAGGCAATACATGGAAGATTCGGCAGCAACAGCGACTGCGTCAACAGGCAGTTAAGCAGCGAGAACGAGAGATGGCTCAAGAAAAGGAACACGAGGCAGATCGGAAGCGCGAAATTCGGAAAGAACGCGAGCGTAAAGCTGAAGAGAAAGCCCGCTTGCAAGCTATGGCTGAGAAAGTATGTATCGTTGCGGAAGCCCACGTATCTAACCATTAGATGAGCCGGAAAAAGGCATTACGTCAAGCACGCCGCATGGGGCGGACGAAGAAAGTGTCTCACTAGACTTGCTACAGAGTGACAAGCTTTCCATTTTGACAATGATACCGTATGCTTGTATTATAGATCTTTCCAATATATGCCTGGTCGAGTTTCCAAATCGGGACCTAAACATAGTAATGAACCGATACTATTATTAGATTTAGCAGGTGTTCTACGAAATGCTACTCAGTATCGATCTTCTGCACCCCAACACTCTTTTGGATGCATATCTTGACAATCACTCCTCAGACTTATCAGACACTGCGAAATTTTTGGCTTGTGGAATGCAATGCGCCTCCACATCAACTCAGTTCAGCAGAGCCATGTCGAAAGCCAAGGGGGGATCAAGCGATGCTCGCATGTTGGATGCCGACGCCCCCGTTCTGATTGAGTCGTACCAGAATGAAACAGATACCAATCTTCGTGACCGAATGCCCAACTACACTTATGCCACTGATCCGTCCGCGGAGCAAGGCACTGTCCCAGTTCGATCATGGGATGAGGCAGCACGGGCCAAGGCTACACCCATCGAACCGCGCGATGATCACACCAAAGGGCATGTGTACATCGATGTAAACGAAGAGAATACACAACCTAGCTCAAACAATCCGTCGTCATTTACCCCTGCACCTGTGAATGCAAGTATCACTGGCTACACCACGGCGCTAGGTTGGAATCTTAGCAAACTATGTGTATTGCCCTATGTCTTCCCACCCTTCACAAGCTTTATAGCATTGGTTTGGGAGACTGAAAATGTATGTGAAATACTGATTGAAGGATTTGGTCCGTTTCCATGGGTATCAGAGTGCACTTGCGAGTGCAGCTGTGATCCTCATGTCATTTATTTTGAGAGCGATTTTCGGCTGGTACACACTATCTTGGCTAATGACTAGAGTCGGAATTCTCGCTTCCTGGTACGCAGGGTAGGTTACATACACTTACCAAGGTATATTGCGCATCATTCCGCTACAGCATTAGAACGAGAACCGTTTCTACCCTATTTTGGGCCGATGGCTGTGTCGTTTGTCGGGGAGGAGTGATCCGTAAATAGAAAAAAAAGTGTACAGGCAAAGAAACAGATTCCATGCAAAAACGTCTATTTAGGCCATCACAAAGAAGATCAAGGCTGCTGCTGCAGCCACCGCAAGGATTTTCCGCGCATGTGCCATGGGAGAGAGTGTGTAGTCCACATAAACGAAGCTATTCAGCCTTGAGGTGCACTTTGCGCGCTTGAGAATGACAGCTGGACGCCCAACGGTATCCAAATAGGTAGAATACTTGGTGTACTGCTCGAGATCCATCTTGAACGGTAGAGTAACTTGAATGTCGGATGCACCTTCCGGAAGCACAATTCTCACACTAGTTTCATCGATCGCCGCGGTATTAGGTGCAGTCAAATAAGGAACCGCAACTCGATACCGATTCGGGCCTGGCAATCGTTTCAGCAGCTTGGCCGAGGACATACGCTGGTTCCAACCGACAGTAAATGAGTAGTTCCACCCACCCAATACAGGGAATCGTGGTTGAACCTCGAGGGGGCGAGGAAGTGGCATACCGTTACTGTTAGCGGATGGCGCAAGAGTCGATGTGGATACGTTACCAGATGCATCGACAAAATACACATCTTGAGCGCCAGCAGGAAGTAGCATGGGAACCGTGTGAATTTGTGTAGCCAATTCCACACTTGGGTTTGACCACATTTTCACCATATGAGCAGCGCGACTAAAGTGCCCATCCAACTTTGCACCATCGTTTCGAAGCCAAATTGTATCAGCTGTCGCCATGTTGTCGCCCCAGTGACTGATCTCAACGTGGCGATTCAATTCAACGTAGGTGATCACTGGTCGGTCGTACTGATATCGCACTTGTCCCTGGAGAACTGCAGCAGACACCGGGTCATAAGGTTCAAGGCCTTCATATGGCCCGAAACCAATTCCTTTCACGGTTTGCTGCCCATCATCAGGTGCATAGGACACCACCTTGTCTTTGGGAACTTGGATCATTACCCTACCGAATTGTGTAGCGTACGGAGTGCGCAGGCCCACATCGCCGGACCAAACAAGATATTGTTTCTCGCCCTGCTTGATAGCTTTCGGTAACGGACTAGCATCGTGCAGAATAGACGCGATGACATTCACGCGCAAGGCTTCTGCGGACAAAGCCAATTCTCGAGGGATCTGTACAGCATACCAGTAAGTATCATGACTGTTCAGCACAGCACCGCCGCGCTCTACGAGAACTTGTTTCTTGTCCTTCTTCGCGTTGGATAACCCGACCGTTGCGCGAATGTACGATAACCGGTCATCCTCTGTTTGAGACAGATAAATAATATAAGGCCTGTATTCCTCAGTTGTGAGTTCAGGTACTTCGTCTGTGCGTTGAATATCGGCCTCCCACTGGATCTGGGAAAACGACCCGCCTAACTCGACTTGTTTCACGAGCGAAGTCTGCGTCCACCCACTGAAAGCATTGCATTGCATCACCAGACAGGCCAATGCCACACATAGCAAACTGTACATGCTACCTATCGGTAACAACCACCGAAAAACCAGCATAGTCTTCGTCGTTCGTTCCACACAAACGTGTCGATGAATTGAGTTTCCCTGATCGTTCGTCCAGGAAGGGGCAATTCCGCAATTATCTTCCTCGGTGATCGACCATTGCATTGTGTGTGACGACTTCACAGAATGTCTGCAACGAATGAGCGCAAGAATGATCGGACGCAGCCTACTAATGAACAAGAAACAAAACAAGATATAGACAAGCAAGGTGTACCGACGCCAGGTGCGCTCGACGAAGACGACGAGTTTGAAGAGTTCGAGGAAGCAGGTATGTCAAGAATGCAACTTACGCAAGACTGGCCAGATTCAGAAACCGTTGCGGCGAAGAGCCAAGGGAGCGACCAACATTCCAGAGGAGCTGCATCTGTTGCACTTGATATGAGCGGGTCTGCACGGTCAGGTGGCGATCATTTGTGGGAAGATAATTGGGACGACGACGACATGGATGATGAATTCAGCAATGCACTTCGGTACGTTCTATGGTCAAGCTTGCTTGGCTTGTTTGCAGTGCCTAGATGTAGAGCAAGTCGCAGGCTCGGTCACTAACTGGAACAAGCTAACCCTAGAGCCGAACTCGCGAAGGCTGATGCGCCAGAGGCCATGGCAACATAGCCTATCCCTCAATTAGACGCATTGTATCTATCAGCATCCTATAGCCAATCTACCTTATGCTATTTTACCTGCCTTGCGCATCTTCTCAACCACATCTAATGCGTGCACTGACGAAGCGCCATACTCTCTTTCGATCGGTGGGCATCACGTGCATTAGCGCGAACCAAGTGTCGGGCAACCAGCACGAATCGGTTGGTGGCTCGGTTGCGAGATGCAGAGTGCAGGAGAAAAAGATCGGTCTGATGCGGTAGAAGCCGCGGATGCGCATCTTGCCGAGTATGAGACACAGGCAGAGAATAATTCCGAAGTGAGGGATCCTGATGGCGATGACGCAGAGTTGCAAGCTATGAAGCAGCGCGTTGCCGAGATGGAAGCCGAGGCCGTGAAGCTGCGTGAGATGAATGATGCCGCTGAGCAAGAGATGGGTGGATCAGGATCCTTGAGTGGGTTTCCTACCGAGGAAGAAAAAATGCAGGTGGACAACCGGAGTATTTATGTGGGAAATGTAGGTGATGTTCGCTGATGTTCAGGTGGATTACGGTGCGACGCCTGAAGAAATCCAACAGCACTTTCAAAGCTGCGGTACGATCAATCGTGTGACGATTCTCTGTGATAAGTTCACGGGGCATCCAAAAGGTTTTGCCTACGTGGAGTTTGCTGATCCATCCTTCGTGGAGAATGCCTCGGTGTTGAACGAGTCGCTATTCCGTGGTAGATTACTGAAAGTCACTCCTAAACGGACCAATGTACCTGGCCTTGCGGCGCGCGGGCGCGGACGGGGGCGTGCTCGTGCAGGATACCGTGGGCGCGGGGGATACCGGCCCCGAGGGTCTTGGCGTGGTCGCGGAAGAGGATATTGAACAGATAATCGCTTTATCACGCTTTGTTCGAGGTAGGCAACGTATGTATGCTATGTAAAAGATGAATACGCCTCAAATGCAGTGGGAGATGTCCATTGCAGAAACGATCGGGGGTCGTGATGTAGCGTTGGTAGCCGAAATGTCAGACTGCCGAAGATTGATGCACTTCCGGACCGCATCGAGTCCAGTGACGGCAGTTGAATAGGGGTAGGTGATGTTTGTTGGCGTATCTCCTGAATGATCGCATGAGCACGCTGTTGCCCGAGTTCTTGTGCATTAGGTGATCCATTGCTAGATTCTTGGGGTGGTGTTTGCAATGCTTCAGGTGCTTGCGATGATTGAGATTTGGGTGATGCAGGATCCGTCTCCTGTGAAGGTACGGTCTGTGAAGCACCAGACTGTCTTCCTGAGCTAGTGTCTGGCGTGTGGCTTGTTCTAGAGTCAAGAATAGTGTCTGATTTATGATGCAACATTACATCGGAACCTGAATCAATTTTAGCTTGCTTATTCGGGTCCGAGTCGTCTTGGAGTGCCCAATGCATCTCCTCAACAAGTGAACGATCACTGAGCCATCCGTGGCGTTCTGCTAATTTCCATAAGAGCTGCGTCGAAAGCCGTAGAGAATGCAATGCTTGTTCATCTACTGATTTCGGCGTGGTCGGCGCAACATCGGAGTTTGTCGGTGTATGGCCATGCTGTATTACATCACGAAGTTCTCGCAGCTCCTGTTGCAGCTCTTCAAATCGTTCTTCGACGCGGTCTTGCGCATGCGCTCGGCTGCGCGATCCTCGATAGGTTTCCCCTATAATCAGCGATGCAGCTACAGCGAACAAGAACCCCTCAGAGATTGCATTGGCCCCGTTGCTTATGGCCTGAATTAGATAGTTACCGTACCTTTGCATCATTCAATGGCCGGACCTTAATTATTTCTTGGCCCATCACAAGATTCTGACGCAGACGTATCTCTGTTCGATGCATCTTTTGTGCTAATTCAATACATATCTGGTCAAACATGCGCACATACCTTGCGGAACATTTCATGCTGAGTCGCACGCGATTTCAAACTAGTCGCGATTGGCTTTGCAAGCGTACGAATGGCTAATGTTACCAGCTTTGCAGTCGCCATACGGGAAACAATGCACCTTGGAAGAAGTGACGCACCTCCACATCCCCACAGCTCTTCATAGCCACTGAAACGGAAATCGAGGAAATGTCGCGACGATGACGTGAAACCAAGCAGAATGCGAAACTGAATCGTGTTGCTCTATACTATGCTTGATTGTTTCTACAAAAACCTGCGAAAAATTCGGTCATCCTGACCATTCAATCGATTTAAGATCAATTCCATCTTGGACCATTTCCCAAAGCGGACTAAGCTCACGCAATCGATTCACTACCGCGACAATCTTATCACAAACAAAGTCGATCTCCTGCTCGGTGGTGAATCGGCCAATTCCAAATCGCAAACTGGAATGTGCATTCGCATCGTCCAAGCCGAGAGCACGCAACACGTACGACGGCTCAAGCGAGGCAGAAGTGCATGCCGAGCCAGACGACAGACAGATATCCTTGAGGGCCATCAGAAGCGATTCTCCTTCGATGTATTGGAAGGTAAGATTGATACATCCAGGATATCCTTTCGGATCGCCATTCAAAAGCACCATATCGACACGCGAGGTGATATTATCCTGAAGCCGTTTGGCCAATGCGGAAATGTGGGCATGATCATACTGAAGGTTAGTCTCGCTGATTCTCCGAGGAAGCAACAAAGCAACCAGCTCTACGCCTCAAGTTCCCTGCAGTATCACAGCCCTCACACATCGATGCGAGTCATCTCGTGAATCCGTGATGGAGAATGCCAGACATACGCATCGAATACCGATCGTATGTCGGCTATCTCCATCAACAGCATGCATTTATGGGCCGATGCAATCTCATCTTCGGCAAAAGCCACTGCTTTGTGCTTCCTATCCACGCAATACGTACCGACATATTCTCCTTTGCCAATCGAGCTGCTTCACCAAACCCAACGGCGAGTGCAGTAGCAATCGTGCCACTTCGTAAACCACGCTCTTGTCCACCGCCGGTGATGATCGGTTCAAGACGCACACGGGGGCGACGGCGGACGTAACAAGCCCCGATTCCCTTCGGACCATACAGTTTGTGACTCGACATGCTCATCAGATCGATCCCAGCATCGTTCACATCGATCGGGATCTTTCCAAGAGCTTGTGCGCCATCCGTATGGAAGAACGGCTTAGGAGTTCCACGTCCTAACTCTTTGGCAAGCTCTGCACCATAGGTCTTGAGCATGTGTCCAATCTCCTGGATCGGCTGAATAACACCGATCTCGTTATTGACTGTCATCACCGACACAATCGAGGTAGTTGGACGAAGTGCTGCTTTCAACTCATTGAGGTCGATTTGTCCATTGGATTGCACTGGAAGATACGTCACTTCAAATCCCTCCTCTTGTAAAGCACGGCAAGAATCAAGCACACATTTGTGCTCAGTCTGTGTAGTGATGATATGATTCTTTCTCGCCTTGTAGAATCGTGCGACTCCCTTGATTGCCATGTTGTTGCTTTCTGTAGCGCCGGAAGTGAAGATGACCTCTTTGGGATCGGCGTGAATCAGCTCAGCTATATGCTGTCGCCCCTGTTCAGCGGCGGTCTCGGTTTCCCAGCCATATGCATGTGTACGGGAGTGTGGATTGCCGTATTGATTGATGTAGAACGGCAACATAGCATCCAATACACGAGGATCCGTCGGGGTTGTGGATTGTGCGTCAAGATAAATCGGTCGGTTAGCCGGTCGCTCTGACCAATTCCCCTCAATTGCACGGCTAAAGATCTCTTCACGACTCACTGGATGTGCATCGTGATCTTGGTCTTCGTTCGCCACACGACTCGATTGTTTCGCTTCATGCGCCACAGTCGCTAGAGGCGATCGCGACGTCGGAGAAACATATGCTCTTTGCAGCAGTGAGGTACGACCTTGGCTCACACTACGATAAAGCGGCCTCGTACTGGAGATACCCCAACGCAGCGAGGTTGTGATCATTGTATGCGAGAACTTCAATCGCTATTGCGAATGAAGAGCGATTCGAACTTTGTTCGGCCGAATCACACAGAATTCCCTCAGCTTGCGTGGGAAGCTGGCGGAGTGGTAACAGAGTGGAACGGGGCAATAGGATAGCTATAGCAGGTAACAATTCGTTGGGGGGCTCTCTAGAAAGTCTCAGTGTCATCCAGAGGTTCGGCCTAGGTGAATAACAGTGACCTACCTGGTCGGCAACATCAGGAAGTTCGAATCCTTCTTCAGTCTGATACAAAACACTTTGGATCCTCTTGAGTGTATCCGATTCAAGATTCAAGCTGGACGCATCGTCTTCCGCGTGTTTCAACGCTGCTTCCAATTCCGATAAGCGATCTTGCACAAGCACTTCGACGTCTCGTAGCTTCCCGAAATAGAAATCCCGTTCACGTTCTAGGCTATCAACACTGACCTTCATTTCGTCCATCTCCTGCGTGAGTTGGATAATGGTTTCGTTAGAGATCGCTGCAGCATTTGCACTTGCATTTCGTGGCGCAAGTCCACCTCGCGCGACAGACATCCGCCTAGCTCCAGCATTCGCTGTGCTAGAGCTGCTGGTTGCTGTGCGGTGTGCCGAAGTGGTTCCCGTGGTGCTTGGACGCGGTCCAGAAGTTGGACGTGCTGCAGCACTAGGCCGCGGACCGGTCTGTGTCCTTGGAACAGCAGGTACAGTACTTTGTCGAGAAGCAGTGCTTTGTCTCGATGGAGTTCCAGTTCGTGCACCCATGCTTTGACGACGTCCAGCCATCCCTGCTGCTGAGCCTGCTCGCGAGGGAGCAGCAGCACGTCTTGTATCTGCATCATATCCGTCTCCTGCATAATTCGCATCCCAAAACTTCTTCAACCATTGCAGAAACTCCAGGTTGTCCTGCATTTTGCATCGCACTAAACGATCCACAGGGATCGGCTTGTCGATTCGATTGCGCTGAAATGCCGTCTGTAGGATCTTAAAGTTGGCTACTGACTCATACTCGTGCTTCGCTGCATAATTGATGCGCGACATCGGCACGTTGCCTGAAGATTAGCTGCTTGTTCGCTTACCATAAATCGAATCGATCACCTGGGCATAAGCGGCACCTATCATTAGCGTATCAGCATCAACGCACCATTCCCGCACTGTTCCACTTTTGTATAATTCAGCGAAAGCAGCTCATTGATCCACTCAATCAGTTCCGTGCGCGAAGCCGACATGACCTTAACCAGGCTCACTCGCTCGCAATTCGTCTGAGATGCCAATCCACTCCAACACTGACCACGCGTTGACACACCCTCTCACGTGATACACGCCGGTCTTGCAGCGTGAGGTAGAGAGAATCGCTAGGTAAAGACTAAGTGAGATTATAGAGCCAGATGGGTGTAGAGCGAGGTACGTGGGATGTACCGGATGCAATCGACTCTGTACCGCTGTAGGCAAGTAGCAACTTGGATGGGTGCCAAGCCACAGAGTTGACCGTAGCAGATACAGGTAGGCGATGCGCAATTCGTCGTGATGCAACGGACATCTGCTGTTAGCACTATCCAACGTACAAGGAGCAGATCGGAATCTTCTCCGCCGGCTGCTAGCCATTCGCCATCGTACGAGAATCCAAGACTTCGTGGTGGAAACTTCATCGAGGAAAAGACATGCAAGGAATCCCATTGAGATGCATCCCATAGAGCAATTGTGCTGTCCGCCGCCCCAGTAGCGACGATCCGGGAAGTAGGATCCCACTCTATACAAAATACCGCTGCTGAGTGAATCGCGCGCGTCAATACACATTCCCAGCTGTCACGGGTATCTTTTGGGGGATGCGAAAGCTGCAGAGGGGAGCGCAGAAACCGTAATTGCCCATTGCCCATCGGCAAGAGCAACAGTGATGCATCTGGCGACCAAGTCATTTCATTGATCTAGATAAGTATGCATTCCAAGCTCAACTTACCTCTTCGCGATCACATTTGCCATCTTTAATTGTTTCTGTTACTGTACCGTTCGCGGCGTCGATCAGAATCACCGTCTCGCTCTTGTCACCGACGGTCAAGTGTCGGCCGTCAGGACTGTAGGCTAAATTGATATTACTCCCAGGAGTCTGAATCACCTTAGCAGCAGCAGGACTACGTAGGTCCCATAAACGCACAGTCTTGTCTGTACTGCATGTTGCGACTAGGTCGGACTGCGTCGGATGACATGCTAAGGCTGAAATTTGGTCCTGGTGCCCGATGAGCTCCTTCGTGGATCGCACGTCGGTCTACATCAGCTAATCACTTACACTTCGTTCAGGATACCAGACACGAGCTAGACGGTCATGCCCACCGCTTACAAGAGCATCTCCGTCGCAGGTCCATGCCAATGCACGTACGCCTGACCGATGTCCGCCTCGAAGCTCTTTGGGTGCGGATGTAGACTTGAACGTAGGATACTGGATCAGTTTTATGTCGACTTACCGACATCCCGCGCGAGGTAAAGAAAGACGCATCAGACGCTGCATCTTCCAGTGCTCCGATACGTCGCTCAGGCACACCTCGCGTCATGGTACACCCAAGAATGATTCTCATGCTCGGCCGACACTATAGAGACATGCTATTTGGATCGTGCTAAGGCGCGAAGAAGATCCCTCGCATCTGTTTGAGATGCGCTTGTTTCGTTGTTTAGCGACTGACTCGGCTGGCGAATGTTGGCCAAAAGACGATCTAGACGTTGCTGCTCGCCTGCGCCAGTCCAAGGATCCTCAGAGTTTTGCGTAGCGAAAGTAGCAAGACCAGCATTGGTCCGTTCTTGAAGGGCTTCGGAAGCTCGTCTCGCGACATGTTCCACATACAGCTTACTAGCTTGATCTAGTTGCTGGAAGCGATGCAGCTGTGCATAAATTTGATCTAGGCTGAGCTCAATGGCAGGCACATGCTCGTCGGTCTCTGTTCCTGGAATGTTCTCACTAGGTAGATTTTGCCGTTGCGCGGAGATCGCTTCATTCATCGCTTCAGTGCATTGAAGTACATTTTGAGCAAACTTCAACTGTTCACTGGTATCCTTGTCAAGATCGGTGATGGTCCATCGCTGAGTTTCGTCGACGTCTAGCTCGTTAGGCCATGTTCCGACGAGACCGTAAGCGACTTCTTCTGCAATTCGCTCCTCCTCAGTTCCTTGGTCTTCGTCTGAGTGTAGCGAGTCGGAAAGCTGTTGTGATAACTGATTCAAGCGTCCGGCTTCAGCATCAAGCCCAGCAAGTCCTTTTTGTTGTTTATTCCAGGAACGTAATTCCGTTTGCAATTGGTTTCGCATTCCCTCGAGTTGTTTCATAGCATGGAAATTCGATTCATTCCGAGGATGAGGCTTGAGCGTTTCTCTTTCCTTGCCTTTGGACTGATGCAACCAGCTAATTCCAATCAATCCATCATTCAAGTCACGTAGGGTATCGTCGATAACTTTGCGCAAAAGCGGTGTAGCTTCTTCCAGCTTTTGTTTCTCTTGCTCTGTTAAAGCACTTACAACATGCGGGGGTATAGAACGGAGCAATGCTAGCTCCACGTTGCGTGAGGATGACTTTCCAAGTTTTGGCATCGGCTCAGAACCTAGTGCTTGGGGGATACTTCGGTGAAGCGTCCAATTTAGCAGATGCTTCATGCGAACCACTGGCGGTGCTTGGTCACTGCAGTGTCGATACAAAACCTGATCAGGCACATCAATGTGAGGGTATGCAGGAGCTCCATCACGCAAGCTAGACGTCCGTCGTGAGCCTTTGACACTCATACTATTGCGCCGAGCTACTGGTGGTCGTGATCTTGAAGTGGATGCTTTAGGTTGTATTGTTCGGTCCGTTGTCGAGCTTTTTGCATTGCTCTTGGGTATAGCTGGCTGCGACGACTCACGAATAAATACCAAGTCACCTGCCATCTCTTCGTGAAGTGCTGCATAAGTCATTATCACCTACATTTTCTTGGTCTTCGCGAACTTGGGCCTTCGTGAGAATTTCGCACATTCCCACTTGGCTCCACCCGCTGAATTTTCGACACAAACGAGTCTTCTAAAGCATTGTATTCATTCGCGTTCGAGCTGCTTTCGCCTGTCCCTGTACCGACACGCCGCCTGTGACTTCTCCGCATATCAGACATGACGCGCGAATTTTTAAATCGCGGCGCGCACTCAACGATCCCTCTAGTCGACGCGCGTGTCACGTGAGAAGCGCGAAGAAGCTAGGATGGTCGGGCGTTAGATAGCGTATTAGTTGGGTATCCTACATCAACTATGACAGTTTCGTTTCCCAGCCGAACTCTTTCGTATATTGATCCAAAATATTCACAAGAGACGTGGTGATATTTTCAAACTCTTCAATTTCGCGATGCGATAAGCTCCGATCCTTGAGTAGATCTTCTTTCTGGTCCTCGTCAAGGTATTCGAACCGGTCTTCATCTTCAGAATGCTCGTTGCTAGACGACGGGGTTTGCACATTAGAATGCCGGGCATTGTGTCTTTTACGTTTGCCAAGCCCTTCAAGAATACGTATGACACAAGCATCCATCACTTCCTTCAGTCGCTCAGAGTATTCCAGAGCGTCGTAGCTCCCTGTGACCGGTAGCCAACGATCACACTCAAGGCCATGGCCCGCAGCGCGTGCCTCGTACGCGCCGAAAAGAATATAGCTCAGAGGATCCAGCCGAGTGCATCCACGTAGAAATGTCACAGCATTGCCTTGTGACGTACTTGTAGCTCCCGAAGTATTCCGTACTTTTTCACTGAATGCAAGCAATTCACGACCAGAAGCAAACCTGGGGTCCGGCTTTTGTTTGGTGAATTTCAAGCTGCATACGCTGGAAGGGTGTACAAAGCAGGATTTGTCCTGCGCTGTACGATAGGCCTTATCGGTGGCTTTTACAGCAAAGTTTGGCGACGTCGCGACAGCGATCAAGGCGATCATCAACGGCAGACTTTCAGAGTGCAAGTTAAATTCTGGGTCGGTTTCGCGGAGTCTGCGACGATATTTCGGCGGCATCGATGTCGTATTACGAATCACATCAATGACTCGAGCTTTTTCTAAACTTTGAAACAGATTCTGCTTTACTTCCAAGATCTGCATCATTGTTGCACGGCTCAGCATATTGTCCGACAAGAATCGATTCGCCTTTGACGATGCGTCACTACGTAGTTGTGTCCACTGCTGGAAAGCTTTGAGCACAGCAATGGCATCGGACCGATACTGTATCGGACAAAAACTGTCCTTGATCTCGTTGGCCCTAGCTTTCAAATCCACAGGCGCCATAAATGGATCGCGGTTGGTTAAAATCGCAGCAAGCGTCAACACAGGGTCAAGGCAACGGAAAAATGCTCCATACAAACACATTTTGCCGATAGCCACATCTAATGGGAGTTGCTGCAAGACTTTCCCGAGCGAAGTCAAGCTCTGATGCGAATCCATTGCGCCAATGCGTTCTAATTCAGTGATTGCCGCCTCAACTCGCTCGGGGGATGGCGGCTCGATCGTTGCTTCTAGCACATCTTCAATAGACATACCCGGAATATCCAAAGCTTTGATATGCATCGCAACATTGCTCAAGTCAACGCGTTTCATTTCCACGGTCTGATGCACGGGCAAAGCCTCGTAGCGTACTCGAGAAAGCACACCGACATACTCACCCGGACGATGACGTCCAGCACGTCCAGCACGTTGATTTAGATTCGATGTGCCAACCCAAGCAGAGACAAGACTGGATAATCGCCGCTCTGGGTCATAGCGTTTCTCCTTTACACGCCCGGTATCCACAACATAGACCACATCAGGAATAGTGATCGACGTCTCAGCTATGTTGGTCGCAAGAATGATGCGCCTTAGACCTTCTTGGTGAACTGGCTCGAACACCGCTTGCTGATCTCGTACTGGAATAGAAGAATGCAGAACATGTATCTCATATTGCTGGCCATCATGCAGAGGCAAATCCATCAAAGGCCGCGTCTTACTGTCCAGAAGTATTTGCTGAACTTTTTTAATCTCATCCCAGCCAGGAAGGAAAACTAGAACATGACCATCGTCGGAATTTGCAAGGACGTCTGCAATGATCAACGCAATAAGAGGGTAGGGAAGTTCAAGATCATCAATAGACAAACTTTCTTGAGATGGCGCATTCTTGATCGACGATGATTTGATGATTTCGCGCTGGATGTAGTCTTTGACACTCTTTTCCTGCCACACCCAACCCCCTCGATTGGATGGAAGAGCGAGCGACTGCAGGTGTTGGTAGACTTGTTCTAGATACCGTTTTTCCACAGGGAAACTTCTTCCTGGGATTTCCACAACAGGGGCTTCACTCTGGTCGATGGACAATTCAGCAAAGTACTGCCGGAAGAGCGTTGGATCTACTGTAGCACTCATCAGCACAAGCTTGATCTCTGGCCTTCCTCGACGTTTGCGCTCTGCAAGAAGTCGCTTTATCACCACGAGTAGCAGATCAGTTTCCACGTCGCGCTCATGTACCTCATCCATAATCACATGCGTAACACTATCCAGAAACGATTCAGACTCTTGACTCTTATTTCCACCAAACGAAGCAGTCAAGGCAGATTGAAGACGTCGCAGAAACACACCTGTGGTACAGAATGTGATCGATCCGTTCGTTTTGGGTAGTCGATGCTCAAAACGCACCTGATAACCAACGGACTCGCCGACCGATTCTCCACGCTCTTTGGCCACTCGCTGTGCAACACTGATAGCTGCTATCCTGCGAGGTTGTGTACATATAATATTACAGTGAGAGCCTCGATGCTGCTTGATAGCATTATCAAGAATAATCTGAGGCACTTGCGTAGTTTTGCCCGATCCAGTCGCGGCCATACATATAGTGACTTGATTCTTCTCGATCTCGCTCAGGAGACTATCGGCTTTCTGCATCACAGGCAATGTATTGCGTTGCACACGAAGATCAGCTAGCTTACTATCATTCTCATAATCCTTCAATTTGCTCAAAAGTTGTTCAGACTTCTGCTGATGTTGCTTTTTGCTCAAAGGATGCGGATCTCGCGACTGGAACAGCGTACCCATTTGTTGATGTCCGTTGTGTACAGTGGACCGTGGACGTTTCCAGTACATTTCTGACCGTCGAGCAGAATCATATAGATCTCGAATTGCATTCTCAATCCGACGGGACACATGCAAGTAAATAGGCGGTGCATTGCCCATAGCCATGCCCGGTTTGTGCATCGTTTTGAACGTTTTGTATGCAGAAGGATCTTCCTGCTCCAAGTTTCGGGCAGTATCGATGATTGCATTGGTCTGCGCGACCTTTTTGCTAGGAGCCTGAGCTTGACCCATCTCCGTCCCTGCAATCGCGACGGTGACTTGCCAACCTTTGGCAACATCACGATGTTTGCGTCTTTCATGTGCCTCAGTGATAGTCACCTCTGGCTTGCCATACCGGCCAGCATGACAGAAATAATCCACGAATTCTTGTGCTCGTTCGTAGCTGATAGCAGAGCCGTCAGACCACGTAGGTGGACTGTCGTTCGTTTGTTTCCTAGGTACAGAATTAGAAAGGCTGGTATTTCGATCAAGGTAATGCAAATCGATCAATGACAACACACCATGCAATGATGCAGCTCGCTCTGCGGCTTTCTTTGTTTTACCGTCGCCTGTCACAATGACTTGCATATCAGGATCAATCACAGCTGTACATCGAAACACGTTGTCCTGCTGCCCTGCGATCGTTCCTTCAGCAGTTTGGAAGGTAGGCGGCGCGATATCTCGGACATTTGTATAGGTCAATAGAATGTTGCGCGGATTATCTATCCATTGCGCCTTAGCACGATCGAGTAAGTGTGCGCTTTGGATTCTCACCAAATCCTCGGTCATGTATGGCAAAGAAAAATTCTGCAACTTTGCACTTTGCGTTTTCCCTGACTTGCCAGCTGCTTTGCTAGCAGGATTGGATTTCTTATTTGATTTATAGTCTAGCAGATTGTGTTCCATCAGAGATAGCACAGCGTGCAATGATGCGACTCTCTCTGCCGCTTTCTTTGTTTTTCCATCACCTTCCGCAGTGATGTGCTCTCTGGGATCAATCGTTACCGTGCAACGAAACACAAAGCCTTGTTGTCCGGCAATGAGTCCTTCGACAGTATGAAAGTGCGGTCCGGGGATGCCTCGCTTCTGGGCATAGCTTGTGAGCACGTTTCGTGGATTTTCAATCCAATGCAGCTTTGCGTGGTCTAATAAGTGTGCATACTGTATTCGTAACATCTCCTCGGTAAAGAACGGATGAGAGAGATTTACTAGTTGTCCGTGATTAGACTGGCTAGCACTAGTGGGTGTAAATGAAGGATAACGTACTGTTTATAACGCACTGCTCCTGCAGCAGGCTTGGAGATATTGTGCGAGGTAGAGAATGACTGAAAAGCATTATTTTTATTCATTTTCCGAGTGTCGTTAGGTTTCGTTGTCGCACCGGGATTACGTGCACGCCAATTCATAGAATCGGCCATGGTGTACAACGAGTTTGATGGCAAGTAACAAATAAGAAATCTTCTTGTATCAGAGCGGTGGTCTGGTATATAAAGTCGTAGCTCAGCCTGGCGGTGTAAATATCGAAAGGCACAGCCAAGTCTTCGCATGCACTACGCCGAATCCTGTTTAAAACCCTTTGCGAAGAACAAAATTTTTGTGAGTAAATTAGCCAATCTCGCGTGGCGCTCGTCCCCTCTCCACTTGCGCGCTAGGGCCATGCAATATTCCACGTTTCGCATAAGCATAAGAATATGGTGGGAATCAGGCTTTAGGAGAGGTCATTGTGTCTTGGTGAATGGGGCAATGTATTGCTTATAGTTGACTAGCTAGGGGAGTTTTGATGCAATACCGCTATTTTACGTCGTGCTGAGCCTAATGCTGCGACACATGTCAGAGTTCTCTCTCGTGCTTGTGGGGTTGAGCTATGGATGATCTGAGGGTCAGCGGGCTGTTACGGAGCACGTACGCTGATATCATTCATGGTTGCAGCACCAAAGAGATCGATCGTAAGTAATAAGCAGTCTCTTGAGCATGCATCGAGATCTTTAGGATCCTCCATACCTGGAGGTAGCGGACGCGGCAAACCCTGAACATCCTCTTCTGTGGGTGCCGGAAGCCGATAGAGAGGCTGCTGATGAAGGAATGCACTCCGTACTCCTTGATCTAGTAGCGAGAGTACCTTTCGTAAGTAAATCCATTTATTTGAGGAAGTATCCAGTACTTCACAAGGACCGTATTGGCTCTTGTATCGCATCTTTTGACAATCATGGATATAATAGCCTGAATGAGAGTCCGACGTACCCAAGTAGTAGTATCGTAGTGAATCGGCACCATTACGATTCCATCGTCGAGCTAAAGCAATTTCGTTCAGTGCACCAATTTTGCCAAGCTGCCAATGCGAGTAGTCTGGGTCGTAGAAGAAGTACACGCTGCTGACGCAGTGGGGTAATATATCAAGCACACCGACCGCAATCAGTTTTCCACGATCTGCATTAGAAAACATATGACCTACATCGATATTCCTGGTGGTAAACGCCATATTGCTTAGGCGAATTTTGTTTATCGAGAGACTCCTTCGTCAGTTGAGACACTCACAGTAAATGGCGCGCTGACCAGAAACTGTTCCCATCCAGATCGTGAGCTTATTTCGGTTTGCTTCTCGCGATGGATCCCCGACTGATATTTCCGGAATAGGTCATACTTCTCTTTGGAGGATTCTGCGCGTCGAAGTCGGACCTTTGTTAGTTGCAAAATCACTTACTTGAATACGCTCAGGAACGGGAACATCGTACGGTGTCTCACGGTAGGCAGACGCTTCTCCTTCCTGTTCCAACACAAGAGGCAAGCGCTCCTCCAAACGCCATGGGTGCTGTGAAGCCCATCTACCCTTCCATTTTGCCGGTGTCGTTCGACCGCTTAGCTCCCAGTACAATTGATTCAGCGTACGACGCTGCTTCCTGCTTGGCGAAAATCGCGCATGATCCACCCTACATTAGCAGATTACTTACCGGATGGAATGGTGTGCACAACAGGTACGAGTATTATCCGGCTTATAGAGGCAATCTCCTGAACGGCGCCATCCGTGGTCCAACAAGTTCTGGTATGCAGCAGGGGTCAGTCGTAACGCCTGGACTGTCAGCTACAACACTTACCCAGGCATAATACGAACAACTGGTTTTCGGTCTCAGTTTGCGTTCCTGGTTTCCGCCGCAATAGCCACAGCTTGACTTTTCATACCCTATCGGCTGTACAATGCTCAATTCCATGCCACCGAGCTTCTACACAGTACCGTGTCGTCCACCACAACGCAATGCGCACGGTGGTTTCGCTGCGCCTCCACTTGATGGATCTTGGAGCAGCTTCGAGACGTGGGAGATGGGCATCGACGAGGCGACGGCAAGCGTCGCGAGCGCAGAAACCAGTCACTTCCCAGCTACATACGAACCTTCTGTCAAATGATGCACTGGAAACACGAATTCAGAATGAAATGTCCCCTTTTCCCCCCACCTACAATGAGAACTTATCACGTCGTTCAGTACCTCAATCACCACAGCAAGGAATCCCCACATTGAAAGATATCGCATTGAATGTTGCTGCTATGTACTTTTCTACGCATATTATACCCACCTATGATAGATCTGCAGAGACACGCGCCAGACAATCTTCGAACAAGCCGTATAACAAAAAACGACAGCGGCGCGACGAGGACTATATCCCGGAGGAAGTCCATAGCGAGTCAAGTGCACCGCCACAGCCCAGTCACGCAGGCTTAAACAATGCAGATGCTCTGTGGTGTAGCGAGATCAATCGCGATATCCTCAAGCATATGCCGCCGGCGGTGATCAACGACTTGTTCGAAGCAATCTGTTTGCATTCGCCGACTTCTTTGACGAAAGACGTGATATCTACTTACTTTCTACCGCATGTTGCTCCAGAGAAAGAAAACAGCATTGTGTTGGACGATGGCATACCCCCTTTACCGCCAAACTCGCGCATACGCACCCGTATATTTTTCCCGGCATCGCTGCCTCTCTTTTCCCAAGATTTCAAGGCTGCTACATTGATGTTGTCGGTATTAGCAGGCTCCTTAGCTCTATCACCTAGCTCACTGCGTCTAACATCCATGATCGACTCTCTTGATTTCCACGGCCTCACACGACTCCCAACAGCAGCGTTGATTCGTTTGCTGCGTGCACCGCCTAGGCCTCCCAGAGCTCAGATACCAACTTGGAACTTATCTCGTGTAACTCTTCCAGGATGTACGGCCATTGGCGATGCTGCAATCGCTACTCTTGCCGAAGCAGCTGGGCCGACACTCGAACAGATCGATTTGGCTATGACCTCCATAACAACTGCTGCTATTAGGACGTTGGGCACTTCCTGTCCACAGCTACGCTCTCTCCGACTTGCATGGTGCGAGAATTTTGGTGATACCATGTTTTCCGATGCAATCAGCGCTTGCGTGGACCAATGCGCCAATATGACGCCTGCTCTTATACCCTTTCAGCGCTTGGTGTCTATCGATCTATCACATACCTCTGTAGGGGATGTGGGAATCGCTGGACTTCTCCATTTGTGTGGAACGCAGTTAGAGTCGCTGGACGTAGGCTGGACGAAAGTCGCCGAGGACGGCTGCTTGGACATGCTAAGCCTCGGCCTAGGTATGCCTCTAAACCAAAGTACGGCCTCAGCTCACTTACATCACTTGGGACTAGCTGGTCTTTGCGTCCGAAGTGAATCTTTGTTGCAGCTTGTATTGCGTCTGCTTGGGCCCGATGGGAATCTCAGCTCCTTATTTCTTGACGATCTCGTAGAATACTCGCGACGACATCAATCTAGCTTACAAGGTCGACAGGGATTGACAGGGGCAACTTTGTATGCGATCAGTAATGGTATCGAGCAAGCGAGTAAAAGAAGGGAATGTCCCTTTCGCAGATTCCATGCGCGCGGTGATAAACGACGTGTATACGTGTCGGGACATTGGAACGCAACGGGCATTCGCATCGAAAATGATATCCTGCCCATCATTCTGAGAAATCTGATTGCTACGTGCGAAGAGGTGGCTCTGAACGGATTACAGCTTGAATTGGATGAAGTAAGCCCTGATACTTCGGCACCGCCATGTACCCGCATATTCTACCTAAATGGAACTGGACTACGTGATAGTAACTTGCAAGCGCTCATTCCCTACACAGGAACTTTACGGTCTGTATACCTTGATGATACTCAAGTCACCAGTAAGTGTTTTTGAACTAACAAAGGCTATGCACTCGACCAGCTCATCGACAAGAATCCGTACTTGTCCTTGTTAAGCCTATCTCAATGTCGAGGTATTCCTGTCCGCAGTCGTCGTAGCTATTTTGACTCAAAATCCTGATTGATGAATAATGGAAATTCGTGCTTTTTTATCCACTTGGCGCACTGACGATGAGCACGGATGGGATTCAGTATGAATATCTATCTTGTGCAGTAAATCGTACATCGCATGTCGCAGACTGGCTACAGATACAGAGAGATGGCAAGAATTATGATGTTTACGTATTTGGTGGGCATAAAGGACTCATGAGCTGTTCACAGCCCGAAAAGATCGATTCCCCTGCCGTGCAAATGCACCCAACCAGTTTTAAAGAAGAAATCTACGTGCTGAAAGGTCTTTCACGGCAGAACAACAACCCTGCTTTATTGCTTGGGTCTTATAGTGGTGCACTTGAAATTTGGTATCCTAGTTGGCAGGACGATGCACTGAATTGGACCTTAGGTATCCATCTTCCTAAAGCGCATGCAGCTTCTATTACCGCTCTTGGCACCGTTAGAGACACGCAGTCACTTCAACGTGCGGGAAACCTTTTTGTTACAGGGAGCACGGACTGTACTTTGAAGATCTGGCACTTGGCTGAAGAGCAGAATAAGGAAGCTAGTTTGCAACAGGAAATCTCTTTAGGCAACAAGTACCCGTTGGATATTGCCTTGGTACAGCTGCCAACTTCGGATACAGTCTCTGTGACGCTTATAGCTGTCGCACTTACCGATAAGAAAGTACATATATATGCCAAGGAGCTGAATGGATTCGCTTTGAAGCTCAGTTTGGAGGGGCATGAGGATTGGGTGCGTGCTATGGATTTCGCAGTAGCCCCCAGTGCACAAGGCGAAAGCTTGGATGTCCATCTAGCTTCAGCATCCCAGGACAATAACATTCGTCTCTGGAGGATTCAAGCGGAATCTGTAGCAGAGGTTGAGCCTGCGCCTACAGATGCATTCGAAGCAATGGCTCGTGAGTTGGTCCCGAGTGACGACCAAATGATCAATACGAAAAAGAATTGGCTAGCGTTCGACTCAATTCCGCAGCGTTGGGCTATCTCTTTGGATGCAGTGCTCATGGGACACGACGCCTGGGTCACCGGCGTACGTTGGCATCCTACAAAACGAGCGCAAGATCAAAAAGCGGCGTTACTTACAAGTTCCATGGACAATAGCATGATTGTTTGGTCTCCTACCGAACTGTCCAGTACAAAATTTCCTTTGTTATCTGACGAGAACGCGTCTCGCGCATTGTGGTTACCTGCATTGCGACTTGGCGACGTTGGAAGTTTGAGCGGTGGATTCCTTGATGCTTGTTGGCATCCAACAGGACATGCTGTGCTAACTCACGACCGCCAGGGAGCATCTCATCTGTGGATGTCCGATGAACAGACACAAAGATACACGGCTCAAACTGTGATCACTGGGCATGCTGGACCCGCGCGTGGGATCGCTTGGGAACCATACGGGGACTATTTTCTTTCGACTGGGTAGGTATTTTTACTGATGATAGAGCGGACCGCACCACTCGTTTGCATGGTACATACCAAGAGCCAAATTCAGCACAAGACACTGTCCCTTTGCGTTCTTGGCATGAGATTGCCCGGCCACAGACTCACGGTTATGAATTACAAGCGGTTGCCTGGCTGAATCGAACAAAATTCGTCAGTGCCGCTGATGAAAAGGTGCTTCGCGTATTTGGCGCACCACGCGCCTTTGTTGAGAGCGCAAAAGCTCTGCATTTGATCCAACAACATACGTATCGTACACATTTAATTGCCGCAGACTTGTGCAACGCCGAGGATTGGCTGCATGTCGACCGTCTAGATGGCTGTATCGAGAGTGCTATGCAGCCTCAACCTCAGTCAGTTGCCATACTTGCTTGCAGCGATGGACTCTTCGACGATTCTCGTTCTGTGCCACTGAATTACATCGAATACTTCTTGCAGCAAATTTATACCAAGACTTGGAACATTGCTACGCAACAAGACAGACTCAGAACGGAGATCAATGTCTATTTAATTCCAGGGACGTCGCATACGAACAAAGGTCGTACTGCTATAGATCGTTGGATCGCCGCATATGGCCGAGGCGTGACTGCAGCTTGGATTCTTGGGCAGGATTTCGAATTGGGCGTATTGCAACGACTCAGTACCCCTGCCATTCAAAGGATCGATTTCAGCCCTTCGTCCGCGTCGAGAATGGAGAATTCCGTTCCACTGCGTACACAACATACTGTTGCATTAGGCGGCACATTTGATCACTTGCATATTGGGCACAAGTTGCTGCTGAGCATCGCAGCACTTTGTGCGACAAGGCGATTGATTGTAGGAGTGACAAGTGACGAATTGCTTGTCAATAAAAAGCATCGCCACTTTGTTGAGCCGATTGCTGAGCGATTGTGTGCAGTGCGCCGATTTGTACGTGCGTTTCGGACGCCATTTTCCCCATTGGAGCTTGATGTGGTGCCGATCAGTGATGTATGTGGTCCTGCGGGCACAGACCCCGAGCTGAATCTGCTGGTGGTTACAGAAGAGACCGCAAAAGGTGCAGACACAATTGCAGAAGCCCGACAAAAGAACTGTGTCAAGGCAGTCGATGTGCATGTCGTCTCACTCGTGAATGCTGCTGCTTCCACTGACAAAGTCGGTAGCACGGCGATCCGCGGCTGGTTGGAAAGTAAAGGCATGGATCCATCTGATGCAAGGCCTTTGGACATGGATTATCAGCAAATTCTTGCTGAAGCCCCGAGTTCTGCCGGAGTTCCTGCACTAGGACTGTCGAACCGCGCTTCGGATACCATGGAAGCAAACGACCAGTCGCAAGCTATCCAGCCATGTATCATTCCACCAAATCCCGAGCAATTACAAAAGGAAACTCTTTGGTTAGAACTAGAAAAGCTGTACGGGCATGGATACGAAGTACTTAGTGTCGACGTCGATTCAGCGGGGTGTCTGATTGCAAGTACCTGCAAAGCTACTTTGCCGACGCACGCAGTTGTAAGACTGTACGATGCAATGGAACGGTATAAACCTTTGCCTGACGTCCTCGAGGGGCACACGTTGTCTGTGACACGCGTTCGCTTTTCTCCAGATCGCCGATTCATTCTAACGAGCAGTCGTGACCGTTCATGGCGCTTGTATGAACGCACAAGAGATACTTTTGTGCCTTACGCCGGTGAGCGAGCTCATGCTCGAATTGTGTGGGACTGTGACTGGAGTTGGGATGGCCAATTCTTTGCTACAGCCTCAAGAGACAAGACAGTAAAAGTATGGCGTTTGGGTGATGTGGATGGCCATCGATACGACGCGGTAACCACTATCACTCTGGATGATGCCGCGATGTCCGTGGCGTTTGGCAATCAAAACCGCTTGGCTATAGGATTGGAGCGTGGAGATGTGCTGATATACTCTGCAAATGAGGAACGTACTTCGTGGACTTGCTCCATTGCATTGCCACGCCATCATACAGGCGCCGTCAATCAGTTAGCATTCCGCCCCAACGGAGCATGGCAAGATGTGTATAATGTGGTACCCTATATGCTACTATCATGCGGGACAGACGGTTGCGTCCGACTAATCTCCTCTCGTAACTAGCGACCATATTTCTGTAGCTCCCATTCACGGTTGTCTAATGGACATACTTGACGCGTTTTAAGCCATCGAGAAATGCAGTGGAAGTGGAAGGCATGCTATATCGTCAGTAGAACACACGTACATTGCATTGACCCCATGCTACTGTACACTCTTCCGTAGTGGCAGATCCTTGATTTGCTTGACACTCAATGCCTACGTCAATACCAAGGCACTTACAAAGCTCCATAATATGGTTCCGGCAAATAGCACACTTTCTATTAAACAATCACTTACATTGTCCACTTGAATATCCCAACTCCATAAACAAACGCTATTCCACTGCATTACACCCTTTCACCTACCTTCTTCACTTGAAACCGAGGTGGTGCATCCTGAGGAGCTGCACCCTGAGGAGCATCCTGCGGTGCGTCCACTTCCATAGCTTAACGAACTGATCGTTCAATTCCAACCCTAGCGTTGGAAATCCCTTGAGGTGGAGGTGGAGATTCGAAAATCACCAACGTCGAAGTCGACTCTCTGTGACGACATGGGGGTAGAACCTGGGCGTGACGACACGTCGCTGGAGGCGATGCGTGAGCGATCAAGGCAAGACTACTTAGCGAAACGTGCACAGCAACAGGTTGAGCTCTTGCGGCGCGAGATCAAGGATGAAGAGACATTTTTCCGCGGAGTTCAACTGACTAAGAAGGAGCAACGAGAGTTGCAGCACAAGAAAGAGCTACTACAACTTGCAGAAGAGCATGCGGAGCTGGATGAGCCAGATGATGCGTACATTCTTCCGGAAGATTATATCACTGAGCAAGGCCGCGTAGATCGAAAACGTAAGCAGGCTGCACTCCATGATCGAAGATGTACGTTAGGATTTTCTAATACAGATGATGAGCGACCGAGACGCAAGCATGCGGCTCCTGAGATGAGTACGTTTGAACAAGAACAATTGGAAAGGTCAAAATTGTTATTAGAACCTGAACCACGACCTGAAGATGACGCTTTTGACTTTGTGATTGATGAATCGCAAACGATCCAGTTTATCTTGGATAAAGTTAAGAGCGGAAAGCTGGAGCCGGAAAGATCACAGAAGGATCTGGAGCTGGAACGGCGTCTAAATGAAGCAGAAGAGCGCGCAACATCTATCGAGGCAACACGCAAGTCGCTTCCCGTTTATAAATTACGAGAAGAATTCTTAGCAGCGCTCCGTGAGCACCAAATCCTGATTGTCGTAGGAGAAACTGGCTCAGGAAAGACCACGCAGCTTCCACAGTTCTTACACGAGGCAGGCTATACTAAGGACAATCAAATCGTCGCTTGCACTCAGCCACGTCGAGTCGCCGCGATGAGTGTTGCTTCGCGTGTAGCAGAAGAGATGGGTGTACGACTCGGACGAGAATGTGGTTACAGCATTCGATTCGAGGATTGCACTTCGGATGATACGGTGGTGAAATACATGACGGATGGAATGCTTCTACGAGAATTCCTCACCAGTCCTGATCTTGCAAAATATTCGGTGATTATGATTGATGAAGCTCACGAGCGCACATTGAATACCGACATTCTCTTTGGCTTGATCAAAGACATCGCTCGTTTCCGCCCGGACCTGAAAGTGCTGATTTCTTCTGCGACTCTTGACGCAGAAAAGTTTAGCATGTTTTTCGACGATGCACCGATCTTCTTTGTCCCTGGACGTCGGTTTCCTGTCGATATCCACTATACCCCTCAACCGGAAGCCAACTATCTACATGCTGCTATCACGACCATCTTCCAGATCCACACGACACAGCCCAAGGGAGATATTTTGGTGTTTCTTACAGGACAAGACGAAATCGATGTCGCTATGGAGAATCTCGAGCAGACCACCAAGGCCTTGGGCGGGAAAATCGCCGAGTTGATCGTCTGTCCGATCTACGCAAACTTACCTAGCGACATGCAATCGCGCGTCTTTGAGCCGACTCCTGCTAATGCTCGTAAGGTGGTATTAGCCACCAATATAGCCGAGACATCGATCACTATTGATGGTATCGCATTTGTGATTGACCCAGGATTCGTCAAGCAAAATTCCTACAATCCTCGCACCGGTATGTCCGCTTTAAGCGTTGTTCCCTGTTCACGAGCATCGGTCAATCAACGAGCTGGTCGCGCTGGCCGTGTTGGGCCTGGGAAGTGTTTCCGGCTGTTCACGAAATGGGCTTATAGCAACGAGTTAGAGGAGAACACAACACCAGAGATTCAGCGGACAAATCTCGCTAATGTCGTTTTGCTGCTGAAATCAGTTGGAATTCATGACTTACTCAACTTTGACTTTCTTGATCCGCCTCCGACCGACACGCTGATACGGTCATTAGAGCTGCTCTATGCATTGGGAGCCTTGAATGATCGTGGCGAGCTCACAAAAATTGGCCGGCGCATGGCTGAATTCCCTGTGGATCCAATGATGAGCAAAGCGATTCTTGCAAGTGAAGAGTATCATTGTACGGAAGAAGTGCTGTCGATAGTTTCCATGCTGGCCGAAAGCAGCAGTCTATTCTTCCGGCCCAAGGACAAGAAACTGCACGCGGATCGAGCTCGGCAAACTTTCTTCCGGCCTGGAGGAGATCATTTCTCCCTTTTAGCAATTTGGGAGCAATGGGTAGAGAGCGATTTCAGTGCTGTGTTTTGTTTGGAAAACTACTTGCAAATCAAGACTTTGAATCGTGTCCGAGATATTCGTGATCAGCTTCTCACCTTATGTGAGCGAGTCGAGTTGGTACCCGAAGCCAATCCGAATCATGCCGACCTCTCTGGGATTCAAAAAGCGATCTTGTCCGGTTACTTTATGAACACTGCTCGCTTACAAAAGGGTGGCGAGACATATCGTGCTATCAAGCAGAACAGCAGCGTATACGTGCATCCGTCATCTTGTTTGTACAAGCATGTACCCCAGCCGAGGTTCCTATGTTATTATGAATTGGTAGAAACCTCGAAAAATTTCATGCGTCAAGCGATGGAAATTCAGCCTGAGTGGCTTATGGAAGTTGCCAAACATTATTTCTCTCGTGACGACGTCCAAGACAATGCGAAACTCGAAAGGATGCAGCGTACGTCAGGCATTGCCTCCAATAAAGGAGGCGCACAACGTGGAAATGCTTATGCATAATGTACAATAACTATTCATCTACTTCTGCGCCGCTGGACAACTCACTGAGGGAAGATTCCGCATCTGCCTGACGCTGACCTCGGATTTGTTCGGAAGTCTTATGGTGGGGCGCAACTCTAGCGCGCTTCTTTTTTTGCGGTGCTCGCTGTATAGGTTCAGGACGCGGCCGATTATGCCGTCGTGTACCTGGGGGAAGTAGCCACCCTGTGTTGAAATATTTAAAAGTGTCTCTTTGATCCATCTCCTTTACAACGCAAGGCTCAGTCGCAAGTGGTTCTGGCTCAGCTGCCTTCGGCTTGGACTCTGCTGTATGCCGTGTGCTACGTCGTGTGGGCGTTTGTGAGGCAATTGGTTGATTTCTCTTCCGCACCGAGTTGGAAGTTCTTGCTGGCTGGGCCTTAATACCGGAGGCAACGGTTTGCGTGTCTTTTGATGCGCCGGGAATAGGCAATGAAGTCCTATAGCCCTGACGAAGGTAGGCATCAACATACGATTCCGGATCAGCTTGAGCAAATCGCAGATTACGCTGGTCTTCCTCGACTGGCTTAGAGGCAAGAAAATCGACTATGGCCGAAGCAGGCTCGCCCAAACAAGTTGTATGCTTAGCATAGAAGTTGTGCAGTGTCTCGAAGATTGAGTCAGATGCTTTGAGAATCCGGCTCGCGGTTTTGTGAATAGCAGACTGCGGGGTATTATAAGTCATAGCATTGGTGCAGACTAGACGTACATCCATCTGCATCTGTGTGATGCTGGTATAGGATAGAGACTGAATAGCGTGTTGAATTTCTGACCAAGATTTTGGGTGCTTGATGTGGTGATAATAGTCGGGAGCATCTTTTTCGCACACTGGGTATAAAAACCACTGGAATTTGTCCATGGCCATCAGCTCCTGCAAGGCATTTAGCATGTCGGTCTGGAAATACATCAGTGCTTTCTGGACAATATGGGTATCAAATAGCATAGCTTGACGCAATTTGGCTTTTTCACGTCTGCGTACAAGCTCGGCAAGTAAGCGGACTTTCTCCAGATCTTCGCGCAGTCGGTAGATATACTGGAGTTTGGCTAATTTCATGGCAGAGGTACGTTCATCGACAAAATTGCCCACGGTCCAAGGCTCAATATGCAAGCGCTTTAAGAGCGGTGCGCCGCGCATTTCTTGTCGTTTCAGACTCCAGTAACGAACAATTTGACCGATAGTCGGATTTTTACGGCGGATCGAGATGCGTGCAATATAAGCCAGCACGCGATGTACAAGGTAATTCGGTACAGGTAACGGGCCAGCGCTATACAACTTATTGTAAGCTCGTGCACTCTTCAAAGCGATCGACTCGCCTGTGGACGTCGCAGGCGCACTACGAGACACAATCAGATCACGCGTCGACACATCCGACTCATGATCGGAAAGATTTGAAGATGTTTCGGCAGATCCCCCTTGTTTGGCGCTTTGTACTCGTTGGCGTAATGCTAATTTCTCATCAGCAGGAAGATGATGATGACAATATGCTGTCAAACACGTATCACTCGCCTCCTCTGCGTCTGCATCTGGATCTTCGCCGCGATTTCTTCGAGCTTTCGACAAGAGACCTACACGACTCGCGCATACCACATGGAATGCCGTGAAACAGGACCGATGCTCGCACTGAATGCAAGCGCCGGTTCGTTTGTTGCATAAATAACATCTTAAACGCCAACGTGCTTTTGGGATGGTGTTCACGCCATCGATCGGTTCCATGTACACTGGATTGCCCACACCCGTTTCTGGAATCCATATCGCACATAGCAAATGCGCCCATGCACCTTGGGTCGTTTGCTTAAATGCACCTCCTTCATTCGGACATAGTGCACAGCTAACGGGGCGATCAGGCGACACGGTGCATTTTCGACAGAGCCACTGGCCTTCGGGAATGTAGGGGATCCCATAGCAATCCTGATGCACCGCTAAATTGCATCCATCACAAAATACAATTGCATTCAAATTCTCGCATTCATTGCTGTCGCAAATCGCACACAAGGAATCATCAGGGAATTCCTGATCGTCATCTTGTGCACCGAACGAGAAACGGGATGGAATACGTTTCACAAGCGTAAACCATTCCTTCTCAAGTCGGTCCATAACAATCTCAAACGTCTCGCAGGGAATCACATCCAATTGCTCCTTCTTTCGGTGCTCATTGACTTCCGACAGCCATGCTTGGTCTGCAATTAGTACGTGTATCACGACCGACCTTGTTCATCCATATCATACTCAACTTGCTGATCAAATTCCGCTTCTGTAGGCTCAATATATCGCACTAAGTGCGCAGGAAGGGGCCGAGGGCTCCCATCGTGATACCCATATGCAACCATGTGACTATCATCTACACTCGGAGCTTCGCTAAGCTCTATAAGCTCATCCTCTGGCACAAGCCGAAACGATGGCTTGAGTCGCGCTGCACCGCTCGTGGCACTCTCCACGGTCGGCGTCCCATGCGCCATCCCTTACGATGTCAATGCACGCGCAACGCGACGCGAAGGTTTGCCACGTGCACGTCTCTCGGCGGCCGAGGCAAAAAAGACGCGAGGCGCAGCGGTGGTTAGCACTAATTGCGGAGAGCATAGCCAGGGAGGGATGCCTCAACCAGTGCCAGGGCGGTCCAGTCGGAGGGATTCCATGAGTGAGTCGCCAAAACGGCAAGGTTTGCGTAGGCGAGCAACTCAGGGTCAATTCTATGCGCAATATTTCGCAGAAGGCGAACTGAGTCAGGTACGTCTCGTAATGAGCTCATGCAGGAGGAGATCGATGACCAAGAGGACGATGCGCATCCGCCTCGTGATAGTGATCAAGAGTCTCCTGGAGTAAAAAGCGAAGATAGTGAATCGCGCACAGCGAGAGATGCCGACATCCAAGCTCGGCATGCATCGAAACCTGTGCGCTTCACACGCAGTGGCCGCCGATCCCAAAGCTATATCGAGCCTGAGTGGGACAATGACGATGAGGATGAGTACATCAGTGACAAGTTTGAGGACCAGAGCGACACCAATGTGACATCTACCAAGTCGCGTAGAAACACCACCCAACGAAACACACGTCGAACGCGGAGTATCAGCAAAAGCTTACGAGACTTTGTCGCTCCGGATGATGATGATGAGGACAATGATGGAAACGCGGATTATGGTGAAACAATGCGTGCTCGTCGTGCCAGTGAACGCCAAATGCGCCGGAACAATCTTCGAGATCTCGCTGCAAATCGTTCAGCGCAAAGGCGTCAGGACTCTTCCTTACCTCCAACGCCGCCTCGCATGCGATCCAGTGCTCGTCTCGCAGCCCGAACGGTTTCAAGCGCAGATCCACATACCTCAGAAGATACAGCGTCGTCCGCTAGCGAGCAAGAACCCAGTGCATCAGGGCGCTCGTACAGTTTCCGTACGCGCAAGAAGATCAACTATTCCCAAGTTGCGCCGCCTCCAGAGCCTATCCGCGATGGATTCGGTCGTCGGATACGCAGATCAACACGTAATTCACGAAGCTATGACTTTGTCAATGAGGTACCAACCTCGTTTCAGGCTACACGAAGCACAGGCAAATCTCTGCTTCCCAGTCTACCCTACTCTGCGCTTCCTCGGCCTATTCGAAACCATGCAGAGATGGGTATGGACAAGTGGCCACGCTCCATGTCTGGCAAGGAATATGCTGCTGCGTTTGGCGAGGCGGATGATAGCTCCGATGATGAACCGCAGCGGACTTTGAGTGCACCCACCAACCTTAACACTCCTGGTGGCTTACTCGAGAACGGACCGGCTCCTGCGCACGCAGGACTAGAAGCTGCAGGACATGACTCGTTGGGCCGCGTACGTAGCCATAATGATCCACTTGCTGACATCGATCCTTTGGGTGTCGATATGAATGTCGACTTCACGCAAGTTGGTGGGCTTGAGCATCACGTTCAGCAGCTCAAGGAAATGGTGACTCTTCCACTTCTGTATCCTGAGCTGTTCCAGCAGTTTGGCGTGGCGCCGCCGCGCGGCGTCTTGTTTCATGGGCCTCCAGGTACGGGAAAGACACTGGTCGCCCGAGCACTTGCTGCTAGCTGTTCATCCACTGGTCAATCCATAAGTTTTTTTATGCGGAAGGGCGCAGACTGCTTATCGAAATGGGTCGGTGAAGCTGAACGTCAGCTTCGTTTACTGTTTGATGAAGCCAGAAATGTCCAGCCAAGCATCATTTTTTTCGATGAAATCGATGGACTTGCACCGGTTCGGTCGAGTAAGCAGGACCAAATTCATGCAAGTATCGTTAGTACACTTCTTGCTCTAATGGACGGAATGGATGGGCGTGGCCAAGTTATTATCATCGGAGCCACCAACCGACCTGATTCCGTTGACCCTGCGTTACGCCGGCCTGGTCGTTTCGATCGCGAATTCTATTTCCCGTTACCCAACAAGGCAGCACGACAAAGCATTCTGCGCATCCATACACGTAAATGGGATCCTCCGTTACATCCTGCTTTGCAAGATGTCCTGGCTGATGCCACTATTGGGTATGGTGGTGCAGATCTTCGAGCTCTATGTACAGAAGCCACATTGAATGCCATCCAACGTCAGTATCCGCAAATCTATCACACAAATGATCGACTACAGTTGGACCCTAGCTCAGTTCATGTCGCACCGCGCGATTTCGTGCTTGCGTTGAACAGTAAGTAATCATTACTGATATCAGAAATGGTCCCGTCTTCTGCGCGATCCTCTCATACCATTGCACAACCATTACCTGAGCATTTGGCGCCTCTTCTGAAAGATGCTATAGACAAAGCCTATTCGGCATGTCGCCGAATGCTCCCGTCCAAACAAACGCAATCCGCTTTAGAGGACGCTATGTGGGAATACGATCCAACTTCCTCTCTATACCCTCGTATTCCTCTCGATACCGGCTCGCCGGGCGCTCAACTCCAACGTGAGCTTCTCCAGCAGTCCTTTGAAAAGACACGTATATATCGCCCACGAATGCTGCTGTATGGTAAACATGGCATGGGCCAAATGACTGCAGCAGCTTCCTTGCTTCATCGTTTGGAGGGGTATACAGTCCAGACGCTGGGCATAACCACTCTGCTCGGCGATAGCACACAGTCTGCTGAAGCTGCTCTTGTGCGTGAGTTTCAAGAAGCTCGACGGCATAAACCAAGTATCTTATTGCTTCCTGAATTAGATCGGTGGTCGAGTGTCATGCCTGATAGTGTACGTGCCTCGCTCGGGGCTTTATTGGATACTCTTCAACCAAGCGATCCTATATTGCTTCTTGGCGTATCGCATGTGCCTCTGTGGGAATTATCCTCAGAAGTTCGTTCTTGGTTCGGACCGATGCCATCCACGCGTGTTGCATTCGGACCGCCGTCATCAGAAGCTCGACATGCTTTTATCCAAGAGATCGTCCAACAAGCTGTACGCCCACCGACAGAATTTACCGATGCCTTGCCGAAGCGACGACGAATCCTTCCTGATCTCCCTAAAGCAGCTCCTCGACCAGCTCGTGAGCCTACCCAAGTTGAGCTCCACCAACAGATTGAGAATGATACTCGGATTCTCGAGCATCTCAAGTTCCGTTTAGGTCCCGTCTTAGGAGAGCTCCGGAAAAAGTTTAAGAAATTTACAAGAGATGTTTGGGAAGAGTACAATCTGCGTGAGTTGATGGAGCAGTTTGAGTATCGTCGTGAAAAGGGCAAAGTGATCATTCGTTTGCGGTATGATCGTGATGAGACTGGGGAACAGCATGAAGTGCACTCCGATTCAAGCTCTGCGAGCGATTCACATAGCAAGCATGCAATGTCAGACCAGGGTGACTCGCACTCCAATACAGAACCTGTGCACAGTGCGAATGGTGATGGTGATGGTGATGCCACCCAATTTAATGATGACATTCATGGCCAGAGCCAGCCAATTCCACAACAAAATCCTAAACAAAGTCTCGACGATCCACACGAAATCCGCTCATCGCCGGCTCTTGACCAGACATCCGGCCAGCGTGTGCTAAACTCTCCATGGGGCAACAGCGATGCAGTACAAAACCACGAGCCAATGCAGATTATTGCATCGGAAGATCTCATGAAACAGCCTTATACCGATCTGGAAAATCCAATGATAAGCAATTTGGACAGTGTTGATCACGACGCAAAAGCTGTCAATGCCGCAAATACGGCGCTTGCGCATGAATCAATGCAGACTTCGATATCTTCTCCCAACGCGAACCCTCAGGAGTCTCGTAGAATTCAGCACGACACAGTGAACAGTCATACGGCATCGGCTCCGGATCGAAACCAACAGAGCTATCCCGAGCATCATTCACCCGTGTCGCAGAACAGCAACGAGGTAAACTCTGAGCGTATGCTTGCAAATGCCACCACCGATAAAACTGCTACCGCTACTAGCGATCCAAACTATGTCTATCGAGACTTTACAATTTATACTATGAACCTCGACAAGATGCAAAAGCGACTCTACTACAACATGTACTTGACGTGTGATGCCTTTATGGAAGACATCCATAAAATCGTCTCCAATGCCGAAGAAGCTCATGAAGTGGACACTGACCGCGTATTCCGCGCGCGCCAAATGCAGAACTTGGCCACTATTCTGCTGGATCAGTACATGGATACACAGTTTCGTCTAGATTGCGAGCGGATGAAGGAGCGGGTCTTGGCTAGAGAGCATGCCGCAAAAATCCAGGCAGAAAAACGCAAGGAGGCAGAAGTATACCCTCGTCGTCCGAATGGCCAGCGATACAGTGCCCGGCAACAAGGCCAAGTGCCTGGACCAGACCACTTGATTGATATTGGGACCGTGCGGATAGCGTCGAAACGCGCGAGATCTCAGTCGTGCGCTGCTAACCCATCAGAAACGGCCACTGAGGTTGACACAGAACAAACCAACGCAACACCGTCTCTGGATCAGACACAGCCGGCGGAAGTGAATGACTCGGACGGCGCTAGTCATGATCTTACGAAGCGTGTGCGCATTGACAGTTCAGAATTAGCTACAGAATCAAGTGCTGTGGACATCGATCAAGGTCACGATTCAACTACCAGTCCATCTATGATGATCTCCACCGAGTTACAGATGGATCTAATTGCGCACCTAACGCACGCTACAGACGGTTTCACTGTCGAGCAGCTTCAGCAGTTCCGTTCAGCCTGCTTCGATACCATCTTTCTACACCGCACGCAATGGGATCGTACTGAGCTTTTCAACAGCCTACACATTTTAGCCAACGACCTCGCGAATGAAGTGAATCATGTGGAGTAGTACCATGGTGTCCCACGTGGCAAAATGGAATCAGCAGAAGGTTGTGGAAGCCGCGCGAGCTCTAAACGCTGGGCAGCCAAGTGAGCGAATGGGAAGTAGATATATGATAGTCTCTTAGTTACCGTGACCGTTTACTGAAAGCATGGGAAAGGATTACTACCAAATACTTGGAGTACCCAAGTCAGCAGACGAGGATGCGATTAAGAAGGCATACAAAAAAGCTGCGCTGAAATGGCATCCAGACCGTAATAAGACTGATGAAGCAGGGGCTAAGAAGAAGTTTCAAGAAATCGGTGAGGCATTTGAGGTGCTCTCTGACAAGAACAAACGAGCGATCTACGATCAATACGGTGAAGATGGGTTGAAGGGTGGAATGCCGGCTGGAGGAGACGCTGGTGGATTCCCTGGCGCCGGCGCCGGTGCTGGTGGATTCCCAGGTGGTGGTGGATTCCCCGGTGCTGGAGGCGGTCGCTCATTCCACTTCACATCCGGTGGTGGTGGCGGCAATCCTTTCGGCGGCGCTAGCGCAGGGGGATTCTCGCCTTCCGATCCGAACGATATCTTTGCGCATATTTTTGGTGGCATGGGCGGCATGGGCGGAATGGGCGGCATGGGCGGCATGGGCGGCATGGGTGGTATGCCAGGCGGCTCAAGCTCTCGTCCACGCGCATCAGCTGGCGGTCGTGGTGGCGGATTCAGTGCAGAAGATCTATTTGGAGGCGGCCGCGGGGGATTCGGTGCCGACCCAACTCCTGAGCCTGAAGAAAAGCCCAAGGACTGGGAAACTCCGCTGAAACTCACACTGGCGGAACTATACAAAGGAACCACAAAGAAACTCAAGATCGGTCGGACACTTGCCAGTGGCCAGACCGAACAGAAAGTGATCACAATCGAAGTCAAGCCAGGCTGGAAAAAAGGAACCAAGGTCCGTTTCGCTGGCGCAGGCAACGAAGTGTCGCCGGGAAATAGTCAGGATCTAGTATTTGTCGTGGACGAGCGGCCGGATGCTAAATATACTCGCAATGGCGACGATCTACGTGTGATACTTCCCTTGAAACTGGTCGATGCTTTGGACCCACCAGCACCAGGCTCTGCAGAGTCGCGGCGCAAACTCACCACGCTCGATGGCCGCACCATCGATGTGCCACTGCCGTCGCCAGGAGCTGGAAAGACCACCATCTCGCCAGGCAGAACAACACGACTGGCCAACGAAGGAATGCCGATCTCCAAAGTAAAAGGTACTAAGAAAGGAGATTTAGTCGTGGAATGGAATGTAGAATTCCCTGATCGGTTAAGCGCAACGCAACGCAGTGAAGTGCGAAAAGCTTTGGCGTAATTACCAGAGTTTCTATGTAAATTAGGTAGCTTGTTATCAACGCTATTCGCCAGGACAATTAAATCAACAATCGCTCAATCTGTATATTAGCATCTCGATTACCACTTACCGCCAGTTTCACAGTCTGAATTTGGCTTTGCAGTTCACGATTCTCATTGGTGGTGATGCTGCAAGCAACCACTGGACGCGACACACCACATGCTCGGCCCAAGGCAATCTTCGACGGGATGAACACATAGGGCACATTCTTGTCTTCACACAACAATGGCAAATGCAACACAATCTCGATCGGCTCGACATCGGCAGTCATCACAATAAATTCGCAGATGCCTCGATTCAGCGTCTTAGTCGCTTCATTCGCACCCTTCTTGAGCTGCTTGTAGTGCGAAGATTGCTGCACCAAGTCCAGAATCTGGTTCGTCAATGCAGCATCGGCAAGAGGGAACGCTTTTGGGTTGACTTGGGTTTCCGACATACTTCGACCTCACGACTTCGGATCACAGGTCAGATTCCTAAGTTACGAAAATTTCCTTGGCGACGGCTTTCCCCCATGCACACGTGACGCTCGCCTGGTCCGTGGGGGCCAACAAAGGTGGCAAAGGCTCCGTGACGCACAGACATTGTGGAGGCTAGCACGGCCAGAGATTTAGAGTGCGGTGGAAGAATCGCGTAGTTTCGCACTGCAAGCTATGGCCGGTGCAGACCAGGAGCAAGGCACTGAGCTTCCCGAATATCTGGTACCTGGCGCAAGCAGGGAGTGGTTGTCCTCGCATGCTCCTGCGGCATTCTTCGAGATCGCTGTACGCTCCGATGCTTCCTCGTTTCAACAGGGATATCTTGGCTTAGAGGGACAGCAAGCAACGATTCTTGGCGAGATACTTATCAAGTCCCAAAACAGCACATGGCTCTCGAATGCAATTTCGGCATGTACCGTGGAATTCCGCGCGGTAGAAAACGTAAACGGGTCCATTTCTCAGGAAATGGAGTTGTTCCATGCTAAGCAGACGTTATGGCAGAATTCCACGTCACAACCTGCAGTACAGCCGATACCCTCGCGAATGAGCTTTGCCTTTCCGCTCACACATGACTTACCTCAATGTATTCATGGACATGACAGTAACTTGATTTATACGATCGAAGCAACCCTGCTCTACAAACAAGGACAGGTTCGTAAGGCGCGTACAATAGTGCATCCAGTTCGGTACACCTCTTCTAGCGATAGAGATCTGGGAATGCATTCCTCTCCAGGCTTTGAAATGCGGAACGCAAATCATTGGAACACGGTCACTCCCAATTCTCGCTACTCATTATCTCCCCTGTATTGGATGACCAATGATCCTATCCCAGTGCATTATTGGCTCGACCGTTCCGTCGTGAGAAACACGGAACCTATTCAGGTTCAAGTTCATATACCCCCGCCAGATCAACACCTAGTTCTTCATCAAGGCTTCCAACTCCTCAGTGTCGAGACCGAACTTATACGTGTGACGCAATCCCATCCCAATGGGACGAAACTTTCGGATGAGGTGACGCTGCAGCGTGCTCTAGATACCCAGCTGGGTAAGAAAAATTCTTGCACCTCGTCAACAGGTGCGTCTCCGTCCATGCCCCTCGAACCAAATACACGCTTTGCATTGGTGGCCTATAGTGGCAAGTCATGTCGCTTCCATTCGCAAAACCCAGTGCACCTTTGTTTCGCACTTCATTCCATCTCTGCTACCGTCCCGGATGCAGAGCCGTTCAATACCGCTTCTACGCAACACAATTTGGGCGGCGATGGCCGTTGTGAGTCTATCACTCAAGACACACCTCTTCATAGCGTCCGCTTTGTTTTTTGTGTCCGTATACTATTGCGTGATCGCTATGGGAACCAGCGCGATGTATGTACTGGTCAGTTGGTCAAGTTGATTCCAGCGGCGGCCAATGCAGATTTGTCCAAATTCACGTCAGATTCTCCATCAGGACAACCATCCGACCCCGACCTCCCCACTACACAGCCGAGCAACAAGAAACTTGGCAAAGCTCCTGAACATCAGGAATTCGATGCGGCGGCATGGTTTATGGATCCAGTTGAATACGATGGTTATGATGATGCAAGCCAAGGAGGCAGCACAACCGTGATCACGGCAGTAGCTCCGAATGAGCCACCTTCGGATTGCTTTCCTTCCGCCATGCAACAACCTCGCTCTAGCCAATTGAACTTTGCTGTGACGCACACGCAAGATCCGCCCCCTAGTATGACGGAGCATTTTCGTGATTGCCGATTCGCTGATGATCTGAGCAACAATGCCTCGTATGCCACTCAATTGGCGAGTCTTCCTCATGTCGATGACCATAGACCTGGCATGGATCCACTCATCCGTTCCGATACCGACCAAGTCGGTGTCACCGATGAATTACCCAACTTTGACCAGGCGTCGCAACAGCCAGATGTCAACATCATGGGTCTTCACCTACCGATCGATGTACCCACCAATTCATCCGCTTGGCCTTTGCCGCTGACTGGTATGCCACAAGCCCAACACACACAACCAACACTAGAAATACAATCCAGTGCGGAACTCCCTTCCTATACAGACTTGGCTCCTGCCCTACGCTCTTTGGCACTATCGAACGATCGCGAACCCCGACCCCCAGCATATTTCTCGGAGACAGCTCGCTGCCCGTTGCCGTCAGACAGTGCCACTTCAGGAGTCAGCACTAACGAAGGTGATCCAAATGCGATTTTTCCTCCGTTGTATGAGGCATAGCGTACACTTCTCAATTCATCTATAGAATCTAGCTGAGTTCTCGGTCCAATAGCCTTTTCAATGTACTATCTCGCCACCATGATTCTTGGCTCTGAAGCATGTTGAACAAGCTGGATTCATCAATGCAGTATTGGGAATAGATTTGGTCTTTCGGTCGGTCCTCCTCCGATCTCCTGGCAGACGTACGTCGCCATACGCTCAATGCCCCCGGATTGTTGCCCTGCAAAACACTCAACAGTTCTCGCTGGTCATGGTCATACAAGCGTGGCTCAAGCAACTGAACTAGAGCGAGGGCAACTCGATACATATTCACTCCGTTGTCCAGTAATATAATGTCCCATACTCGTGATACTGTATCGATATCCAGCCAAGGAACAAACAATGTGCGAATCCAAGGCCGTACGTAATCACTTGTCCGTATGCCAGATTTGTGCAGATTCGCATAGACATTGGGCATTTTGTCTGCCAACAGTGTATTGAACACGCGCTCAAATCCTTGTAACTGCTTCGCGGCAGGCTGGCTACTTTCTGACACGTCCGGATTCTTGGCTTGATGACGGTCTAAATGATATATGGACCTAAGCCAAGCATTTGACGCGATCAAATTCAGCAACGCAAGAAACGCTTGAGGTGCGGGGAGGTTCAATAGGAGCATTGCTGTTAAATATGCAGAGCCTGGAACAAAAAGCAAAAATAGCTCATCTAACGCCTCCATCTCCATAGAACCTTGATTCAAGCGTTGAGATGCTTCGTCGGCACGCAAAATCACATAGGCATACAGAACGTTCTTCAAATCTTGATGAAGTGGTGCACCTTCGCAGTGAAAGAGACCTAAGCTCGGCAAGGTATTTGCGATCTCTTGATCAATCTCCTGGCACAGTGGCGCGGGTATAGCGTTCTGTTTCTTTGCGTTGGCAGCTTCTTTGCATGCACGCTGGAATAGATCATGCGGCAACATCAGGTTGTTGCCCACAGCCCGTGGCCATAACCGGGCACGCAAGGTTTGCGGGATTCCCTGCCACCACAGATTGCGGTATTTCGGCTCGTGTTTCGCTCGTGTCCAGCATGGGAGAATCTCTTCATTCCATACTTGACGCGTTTCGATCGCAAGTTGTTCCTTCTGGAGCCGTTTCGCCTCTTGCTTTTGATTTTGTATCCGTTCCTTTTCTTTAGATTGTTGCATCATAGCGGTAAAATCAGCTAAATGCCGTGCTTCCTCCTTACGTGACTTGGGTGGTAAGTGAGTCATGCGGGTCAGGTTCGAGGGTCCTGCTTGTTTGCTGCTAGGCGGTTCTGTCGATGTCCGTTGCGATCCTGTCTCGATCTCAGGAGCATCAGGAGGGTCTTCAGCTTGTTTCTCTGAACCTGATCCGCGACGTGGTCCGAGCGGTGATGGAACACGTTTGCGCCAGTGTTCAGCACGTAATTCACCGCTGGCTTGCAAGGGACTCTTAGCCAGATTGGAAGGACCAGGTTGTTGCTCTGTACCATGGACACTTTCTGACAACGACAGTTTGCGCTGCGACACATCGTAGCCTACGGGCATAGACGCAGATCGCTGTAATGCAGCTTCACCACGCGGACCTGGCGCATCTTTCAGTTGCATCAGAGCTTCATTGACATGCAAAGCAAAGCTGTGATGGTCCGACATTTCTCGAGGCGATGGTGATGAACAAGGTCGTGGAGATCGAACAACGTATAACTCGCCCGTCTCATCTGCAACGGTGATCGAAACGCCTGGCTCTATCGTAGAATCGAATCTCACTCCATTAGGTATAGATGGCTGATCAAACGACGACGACATGCGTGAGTATCCTGGCATAGGATGAGGTTGCTCAAGACGGCTTCGATATCGTCCTTCAGCTCTGCGTCGGACTGGTGTTGAGTTGCCAGGCACAGGAGGAGGTGGCATAGTCTCGCAGTTGAATGCTGCTGTATTCGGTATAGTGGGCCCCGGGGATGAACTAGCAATGCTGTGTCGTCGCAGAGAAGGCCTGGGAGGGGTGCTGTCCTGAACGCAGGGTGTGCATGGCTCAACAACCGTATCAGGCTCCTGTACAACATCAACAGCGAGCTGTGACTTCCACCATCGTGGACCACGCCGATAGCTCGTGCGCAGTGAGCCGAGTTCCGTCACGCTTGCATGTATCGCTTCCCCTCTTGACGGATCATCCTCGTCCAATTCGATCTCGACAAAGTCTTCCGGCTCGTCAATATCCTCCAACTCCGTTACTGAACTGATCGAGTTATGCATCTCTCAACTACTCCTACCACCGCTTGGCATTCAATTCGGATTCGCTCTGTACTACCTGAACACGATTTAAGCTTCCAATTCCCACGCCGACGCGAACTGCTGCATGCTGACAAAGGGTCGTGCAGCTCCATGCTACTTCGTCAAGAAGGCGGGGTTGAGCTAGTGAAGCGTTGGTTGCCGACAGTTTGCATTGTAAGCGCCAGTCAATGCTTTGAAAAGATCTGGTGCGTATAGATCGACACAGAATAGCTACTAAAAGGATCTACAATTCGACTCTATTATTACTCTATCCACAATTACGTCTCGTGTTTGCTGCTACCGCCGCAGCAGTTCAGTTTCGAAAGAAAGCTCTGTTTCTTGCGTGCTTTCTCTTGGGACTCCCTAGCGCGACGATTAGCCTCGGCGATGTTTTGTGCACCGCCGCCATTAGCATAATTCGGGAACCCGGCAAGAGGAGATTTCTCTTTGTTGATCTCTGAGCCATGAGAAGTCATACCGCCCTCGGCGATTTGCTCAGCGAAATCCATGTGCGCGCCGGACTGATTGTTTGTTTCAGAAGCATCAGCATTTGCTTCCACACCGTCTTCTAGCTCAAAGTTCTTTCCGTGCGTCAGGTCATATCCTTTCGCTCCGTCGTGCACCACCTGATTCGGCGATTTCTGCTCAGTTGCAATATCCATCGGCTCACCAGGCGCATCAAGGAACAGATCTTCAGTGCTGTTCTGAGCAGAGGCTCCCGAATATAACGAAGACTTTTCATGGTCTTGTCCGCCAGCTTGCTGAGAGCCCAAGTAGCTTCGCAAGTAGCTTAGACTGTTGCTGGGAGTCATCCCATTGCCATTTGCGGTGTTCGCCCCTACTGCATACCCGGCACCGGCGCCTAATGCAGCTCCTGCGCCCACCGTAGCACCAGCCGCGACTCCAGCTCCGGCACTCAATGCGGCACCTGCGACCATGCCGGCGCCTGCACCCATTGCCGTATCGGTGGCGGTTTGTGGATAAGATGTGCCGGTGGAAGTAGACCCTTGCTGGCCGTAAGCATTGGACGACCTGGAATACTGGTTTGCATACGGATCATAGTACGATGCGTTCCCATTCCATTGATTCGATTGGTACTCATGCGGGTTCTGAAAGTCTTGCATCGCATAGGTGTCTTGTGCGTAGTTCTGCTGATAGTCTCCAGATTGGTACATCGATGGATCGTAAGCATCGGTCGCATAGGCGCCTTGTTCATACCCTTGACCTTGTGAATACGCGGCATCTTGGCTCGGCGTTTGGCCAGAAGAGGTAGCGTAGTTCATTCCTGGCTCATAGCTTTGCTGATGAGAAGATGTGTTGAAACGTTGGTATGCCGCAGCACCGGCCGCACCGGCGCCAACGCCTGCCACACCCGCGGATGCAGCACCGAATTCATCGGCAGAGTGCTGATGAGGATTCGCTTGCTGGTAACTGTCGTAATTCGAAGAGGGTTCCTCTTGCTGCGAAGACGCCGAATTGTTCTCACGCTGCTGAGTGGCAGATTGCGATTCACTAGAGTTGTCCAGCTGTCCGACTCTTTTTTGCAGAGCAGATCGACTGCGATCTTCGCCAAGAATATGTGTCAAGACAGTTCCGTCCTTTTGCTTGTATTCCCAATGACGAGTGCCGTCTTCGCGCAAAATTCCCGAGCGGTGATAGATGTTCTTCCCTCGTACCAAAGGATCGAGATCCAGCCAAGCGAGACGCAGCTTATCAGTTGCTAACTCGCGCTTGCTTTGTATCTGTGCATCTTGTCCTTGGCTCGTTTCCCACTCCTTGGTGATTTGCTCGTAGTTTTTGGCCTGCTCTATGAATCTCTGCCATGCCTTTTCACGCTGAGGATCACCTACAGGTCGCGATGTATTATCGTTGGAGGATGGTGCAATGTATTCCGGGTAACTCACCAAGTCTCCGCCGAGATGCGATAAAAGACGATTCTTCGGCACCAAGTCCAAGTCGCTCGCATTCTTCGAGAACTCGATCTTGTTGCGAACATTGGGGTCCAGAAGAGGGCGCAGTGCTTTCCAGATTCCTTGGAAGATCCATGGCGCGTTATGGATGTAAAGCTTGCGCAGAGTCTCGGGATAGTATGCTTCCAAGATCTTCATGATTGTCGTCAAAGTATGCCAGTCCATGTTCTTCCAGCCGAATCCTGACAAGTCAAATATAATGACGATCTTATCGCTGGGATGCGTCATTAGTGTACGAAATGATTCCGCGGATACAATCACAAAACGTGTCATGGTTTCAGCGCCCTGGGCTTTCGCAAGATGACGCTTGACATCGATGTAAATCAGCGGCATCAAATCGTCCGTCGCACCAGTCGCGTAGGTCTTTTCAGCTTCGAGCTGCATGAGGTATTTGTCGTCTAGCTGACTCATCCCCTCATCACCGCGATACAGCAAGTCGATGACATTGGATTCTATTCGCCATTTCACACAGTTCGCTAGCATGGCGAAAGCGCGATGTACGTTCCACTGCGTTTAGTATTAAAAACGTACCTTGCGTGCACGCAAGAACTTCAGCATAACCATATCAGGCGCATCTGGTCCAACCAAGAACCAGAACTGCGAATAGAACTCGTCCACGCCATGTGTCTTGAATAACGCTTTGAGAGACTCTTGCTCTTCGTGCTGCGATTTGAGCGCTTTGTCTCGATCATCTTTCGATAGACCGTGCAGCTGGTCTTCGGCGTTTCCTGCGTCCGTAGCGATCTTACCGCTCTTGGCTTTGTCCGGATTATCAATGATGCTGAAAAACAATCCCCAGATTTCTGCCAATTTCGCATTCTGCTCCTGAGTCAAGTTTCCTGTGTAAGTAGTTTAGGAAATCACATACCAATATGTCCAGGAAGCGGCTGTACATCGCTCACTGGTAGTCGCTTCGACATGGTGGTCACTAAGTCAGCCCAACCGATTTCCTTCTCCCAAGGATTTCAAAGGATTTCCCCGCGTTTCGCTTTCGGCTTGAACGCATGCAGTCCTGACTCAGCACGGGCACTGTCCAACCTGACCTCACGCCGATCTACGCGTAGAGTCCTTGTGGATCGGGGCCCCACTTCGATCCAGATGAAATCTCAGCCGGCTTGGGTGCCAATTGAGCAGAGACCGAAAGTGTCACGATGCAAGATAGTATGCCGAGGGGTGATGATGTTCTTGTTTCTGGCGCCGGTCATGGTCTGTGAGATGGTTCTAGTGTCATCAAGTATGCCGTTGTGGTACATCTGGCCATCCGCGTTCCAGTCACTGGTACGTGTATGCAAGTCATTGTTCGCGATGCTGCTTGTGCACATGTTTTACATTTTCGCCTATTCGGAGATCGTGCTTTCCTTTGGCGATTTGGATGGAAATCTCGTCGATGCGACGCAATTCGCCAAGATTAATAGTCATGGGCGCGTGGTTGGATTGAATCTTCCTGCTACGGGAATCTGGATGGGGAATCACCAAATTTATACAGATTGGGTATACATGTGGTACGTGTTAACTATAACAGCAGGGCTTTATCTGTCTACGCCGATCTTGAAGCAAACTTCTACATCGTCATGAAAGACTCACTTCGACGGATTCCCATCTTGGGTTATTACATGGGCCTCTTGCAGTTCTTCTTCCTGTCTCGTAATTGGGAAAAGGATCAGGCTCGCTTGAAAACCACATTGCAATCCATTCTAGAGACCGGTCCATCGAAATTGGCTTTGCTATTGTATCCCGAAGGAACCAACATATCTCGCAACACCATTCGCAAAAGTCATAACTATTCGGCATCTCATAACAAACCCATGCTGCAAAATGTTCTGCTGCCTCACTCCACTGGCTTGTATTTCTGCACAAAAACCATTCAATCCAAACTACCGAACACCTACATCTTGGTACGCCGGATTGCCTGACTCAGGACTTTACAGTGGCTTATGATGACATTCCCTCGGAATCTTTCGCTTATGAACATTATTCTCTCGGTAAGTCGCCCGTGACTAATGATAGTCTCGCAATTGTTCCATGGTATCTCTCCCCCTAGGGTTCACATCCATTGCGATTTCATTCCCCTTTCCCCTGCTCAGCCAGCGCTGACTAGCAGTCACGCTGATTGTCCTCCTTTACGAAACCCAGTCGCTGATGATCTTCACATTACCCTAGACCCTTCTGAAAAGCAAGCTTTTGAGGACTGGCTGATTCATCGATGGGAACGCAGGGATGCGCTCATCCGGCGATTTCATCACGATCGCGATTTCATTCAGGGACGTCTTCGAGATTTACCTCGGTTGCATAACAAATCGAAGTCGATGCTAACCATTGGCTTACGCCCGCCGTCTTTTCGGAACGAAGCCGTACACTTGTTACTCGCTCCATTGGGTCCACTCCTGACATATGCCTACTGCATGTTAGCTCGGTTAGGAATCACGACCCTAGCAGAGGCCTCTTAGCTCTCCGAATTTTACCGCGGTCGACATCACGTTCTTGATGCTGATTGGCTTAAATTTTCGAAGGGATGGCCAAGTTGGGAATTAGCAGACCAGGGGTTTTGATAAGTGCAGCAGGCCTGAGTAACTTAGCTTGGCAAGGAGTTTTTTGGAATGGATAGGCGAAAAATTGGATTATATAACTATGGGATCTAGTATGCCTTGTAACTAGTCATGTTCCGCCTCCCAAATTTGTTGCTCGCTTTGGCTCTTGCCTTGAGCATTGCATGTGTCAATGCACACTCCATTTTCCCGAAGAGCTCAAGTGCGAAGCCGTATGATGCCCCAACTAGCATGCCAATGGTATCTCAGGCGGCCGGTTTGACGCAACAGACCTACTGCCCATCTTCCAAGACCCATATTGGAATGAAGATCGGCGACGCAAAGCTGTTATGGGAGCTCGGTGACGGCTACTTTGTGCAGCGCGCTTTGGTCTACCACTCGAAGTCTCTTGGTATTGCTGTTGCCTTCCAAGGCACCAACACCGACTCGCTTATCTCTGACTTGCGCGATGTCAACTTCCCTTTGGTGCCTCTGGATAGTCGCTACAGTTCTCTTGCCCCGGCCGGCACTAGGGTCCACTTTGGCTTCCAAGAGTCTTACCTTGAGCTTGCGGACAAGACCATCGCCGCAATCAAGCGCTACATGAAGGAATACAACGAAGACCGCGTCACTATAATTGGTCATTCGCTCGGTGCTGCATTAGGCCTTACTGCTGCCTTGGACGTGGAAAAGCGGGTGCCTAAGGGCGTGCACAGGATCATTTTGTTTGGCCTCCCTCGTCTTGGTAACCCGATCTTTGCTGACTTTATCGACGAGCACTTCGGCAACCGCTTGCATTGGACGGTGAATGGACGTGACTGGGTTCCATTTGTGCCTCCGCGTGAATTTGGGTACCAGCACCCATCTAAATACGTTTGGCTGCGCCCTGCCAACCAGACCCACGGTGAATACTTCCCTGGTCAAGAGAACATTCACGGATTCGACAACTCTGTCCCGGAGTGGCTCAACTTTGATGACCATCAAGGTATTTACTACCATACCCAAATCGGCGCCAACAAAGGCCACTGCCCTGCCACTGTTGGTCAAGACTAAATTCTGTCTACTTTGTTTCATTTCCATAGTCACTCGGTGGTTTTAATGCATAGAATCGTTCTTTAAACCCTTAACACTACATCGAAGGTACATCAGGCAAGGCAAGCGTTGTAGATTCCGCACGAGCCTGCTTTGCTTGCCGCACCCGCTCCATCAGAGCACGTTGTCGGAGCTGCCCTTCCAAGCTACGCGCAGTCTGTCTTGCAGCCTCGAGATTCTTCCCGGCCTGCGCAGACTGTCGATTAGCAGCTTCTACCTGTTCCATACCGATCGAGTTCAGCCGCTGAATTTGTAAGATCCCAATGATCCACGCCACCATAAAGATCACACCAAATAGTTGCCGGTTCATTGACAGGTTTTCTTTCTGTCGTTTCGCTGCTTCTTCTTTCGACATAGATGGATGCCCATAGAATTGGTCAGAGCTAAACGAGGCTCCCGCGGCGTATTGCCATGAGGCACGATGGCCTCGCGGTGCTCGTCGTAATACCTCAGACCACATATGCCATTGTTCCCATTCCGAGGGATTTGCGGGTCGATTGCGCTGCGCCCAAGGATTCATCCGATGATTCTCATAACTTGTTGTTGCATGGGTGTTTCCCCATCCCATTCCGTACCGATCATACATAGCTCGAGTCTTAGGGTCTTTAAGCAACTCATATGCTTGAACTACTTGCCGGAACTCTTCTGTACGCGATTCGCGTTCACCTTCCGTCTTGCAGTCTACCGCGACTCGATCCGGATGCAATGTCTTGGCGCGGTCGTAGAATGCGAATTTCACCTCTACTGCAGTTGCTGTCTTTGGAATGTGCAATAAATCGTAGGGAGTTGCGTGTGACGCCATACGAAATGCAGTAGACTGAAACCATCGACGAGTAAGCGAATGAAGACATGCCTGTTGGCAAGGTACAAGACGTAGATTTGGATTGGCGGCATGCATGTATGACCGTCGACCTGATACACCAGCTTGAAGATCAGATCGTCGCTTCAAAGAGCTGCTTGGTTTCGAGCAGAAGTGATCTCGCTTCAAGGAAGCTTTACTCCGCTTTTCGTCGCGATCCTTTACAGACACGTCCTTTGAAAAATCAGTCTTGAAAGGCACTACTGGATATTGTGTAGCAATTTGCTGATAGATACTCTCGGCAGTATCACCTTTTTGTAGCTTAATCCCCTGTAATGCCATAGATGTAATGGAGTTTATAATACCATGATCAGACTCGACATCCATCGAAAAGTCTGTAGCGGATCTTTTCCACATCTGCGAGGCATGTTCCAGACGCGTATCATCCTCTAGTTCCAAAGGCACCTCGGATGTAGAAGCTACACATTGCTCAGATCCGGACTTCATAAATTTGGAGAAATCTGGATAGTAAGGTGCGTCGACCAACGCGTCGCCATTTTGTTCGGCTGGAATATCGAAGGAGTAATGGGCGCTGCTTCTTGCGAGCATACTGTACGCATCAGTGTACGCCTTTTCATTGGCAGATTCTAACTCGTTACGTTGACAATCACTCCATCGAGCATCTATCGTCCGATCAGACGAATGCCATCGAGTACAGCCGATCGCTCGACACGAGCTAAGCATGCGTCTCTGATGCTTATAGCACAACGATGAGCCTTTGAAAAAAATCAAAATGGACGGCTTTACATGTGCACGGATTGTTGCAAGCGCACAATGCGTTTTGACGCAAGCTAACTCCATTCTCGCGTCTTGTTGATCTCACGCAAGCAATCTCAATGCTCCCCACTTTATGACAAAGTGGAGATTGGCTAGGATGATGATTTGACTAGGATAGTTGGCTGGGGAATTGTCTCGTATAAGCTATGTAGCACAAAAGTGTAAGAAGATTAAGAGTGTGGTGCAAAACAACCATGGATAGGGAAACTAGGGGCCTGTCGGTGAGGACGATGCGAGCTTAGCTTGTGTTAATGCATGGTCTAGTGCCTGGATCAAGCGGTGGGAGTCTGATGATGAGTCTGGTGAAGTACCTACCTTCTAACTCTTTTTGCTGCTGGCGCACTTGATCCGGTTCACAAGTGGTAATGATTTCCTCGAGTTTCTTGCCAAGTTCTGTGTTCTCACGCTGAAGAAGATCTAGTCGTTGCAACAGACGTATGCCCAAGATGGGATCAGTATCCGACATCAGCGATGCATCGTCAAGTTGCTCCATGTGTGTTCCCTGGGACGATAATGCATCTAGACATGCTTGCGATCGGAACTGCAATGCTGCGATGCGCAGTGAGAGCGCTTCTTCGCGTTTCTCGAATGCGTCACAGATCTTATTGAGTGATTCTACAGAGAACGCATGAGTGTTCTGCGCTCCATCCCTTAACGCAGGAAGATCGGGTTTGGGTGGCAGCGACGGGAAATAGCAGGAATCCATCACCTTGCCGCTGACCTGCGCCCTACAACAATCCACAACGCTCTTACAGCTAACAGTGAACACCAGGACGGTGATTCGGCCGATCACACGTCGTGGCGAGCAATGGGGATAGGAGCATGGTAGCGTTGGGAGGATAAAAGTACCAAGATTCGTGAAATGGGTATATAAATGCTATGTTTCATGAGACTCTTCGTCCTGTACATCAAAATCCGCCTCATAATTCTCCAACATCGAGCCAGCAAATGGGTGAGAAAGACCTTGGCCACGCTGCATGCTTGGCGCGTAGGTCAATGGGTACTGAGCATGAGGCTGGACGCCGTCCGATACCCAGATAGGCGGGTGAGGTTCGGGACCGGGTCGAATGACAAAGTCTTCGGCGGAATGTACAAATGGTCCGATGTGCGACAATGCCATATCGGTAAAAAGCGAACCGCGGAACTGATTCACAAGCTGGTTCATAGATTGGACGGGGTCATGAAACGAAATGGATCGCAAGAAGCCAACGGGTCGATCCCCAGAAGCATCATGATCACCCCCGGTTCCTCCTTCAACACCCCTTCGCTGCGCACTCGCTGCGAGCTTCGACGCATAGCGGTACAAATAGATGTACTTGATCATGCCTTGTAGAAACAACACACACCCAAGGCCCAGCATAGCCAAACATATTTTACGTGATCGATGAAAGTCTTCAGCCGTAGGCAAGTGCTTATGAGTGGGCGTAGAAGATGAGGGATCCGTCTGCTTATTCAGATCTCGCTGCGCTTCACGCAGTCGTGATAGGAGTGATCCAGCGTATTGGATGAGCGTGATACCTAGACCTGTACGGCTACCGAGCTTTGCTGCATGAGTCGTGTGAAGCAAAAATGTCATGATAAACCCGACAAATTGGAACGAGCCACTAACAAACACATTCCATACAAAACCAAACACTGTGCCTAATAACATGCCGTCCAAGATCAGCTCCGACGGTTCACCGACGTGTGCGCTTTCTGGCGTCCACCCGCCTTCGCTTTCCGCCAGAGGATTCCCACTGAATGCAGTGCTTTCCCAGTATGTTGGGGCTGTGTCGGCTGCTGCGATTTCGTACGTCGGTGGCAATGTATCGTCGGCCAAATCATCATCGTCTCCACGATCGTTCGGGTCGTTGGGATCAACACGTCGTCTCGGTCCCTCTGGCTTGGCGTTCATGTTGGAAAAGACGCCATCTTGTTGAATACCTCCGCCCATAGTTCTTCGCGATCCTGATGCCATACTAGTATGATTTTGCACAGCAGTATACGAGATTCCAGGGAAGTGCATCCCAGTCATACGTCCAAATTGTGCAATTGGCCCCCGCACTCGTTCCAGCGTCATCCAGAGAGGATGAGGCGTAGCATGCAAGTCTTCCGCAGCCACGTTCACGTCTTCATCACTCATATCGAACACAACGTCTCCACCCCGACTTCGCGGCGGATATTGCGTATCGGCATGCGTCTGATTACCATGATGGGTATCGCGGCCCTGACCGACATCCACACTATCCATTACACAGACCAGCTAAGCCAATCCCCCTCAACGACGCTTAAGCGATCGACGCGAGTTGGGTTTCATAAATCCTAATCATAATTCCCATTCGTTGTTCTCCTCCCGATTTGCGAAGGCGAAGATGTCTAGAGTAGCGCAGCCTGAACTCAAGCGTTTTCTTGAGCGGCGCGTCGCTGTAAACATCCAAGGTGGACGCAAGGTCCATGGCGTGCTTCGTGGCTACGACATTTTCTTGAATCTCGTGATTGACGATTCCGTCGAACAGGTCTTGGTCGACAATAACAAAAATCTCTGGGAAGAAGGTGCTCGGTGTGGAACAGTGGTACGTATCAGTCACATTGTGCGATGGTTGCTGACATACTGTTTCTATGATCAGGTTGTGCGTGGGAATAGTGTTACCAGTCTTGAAGGGCTCGAAGCCATTGGATCAAGATAAACCTGAGCAAAAACCATACATGCGTGCGACGAACTGGAATTCGTTTCTTTGCAAAGCATCTGCTATGCAGATTTCATCTGGCTGAGCGTGACCTACATGAATTGCGCAGGATTCCTCACTTGTTCTCTGGACCAGTCTCACAGGCAAATTCATAGGATGATTGACAATGTATAATTTACGCACAAATGCTTAATATCTCGTCCGCAGAACCACAATTACCAGAACTTGTCATTGCATCACAAGATCTCTATGTGCTTCTATACAGCATTACGGTTTCTTCCTTTAGAACGCTGCTCAGTACAGAGCCATGCCTCCTTCCCAATTCCTCCATTTAACTCAATTTGCATGGACTAGGCTTAGCTAAGCTCACGTCCAAGACTTTAGGACGTTTTAGGGAATTCTCCATAGGTTCCTACTTTTGCCTTCGTAAGACCTTCTCAGGCTAAATTCGGCATCCATAATCTGAAAGTATGAGCAACGTAGAAGTGTCAGTTAGACGCGCGGACCGGAAAGATGTTGGAACTATTTTGAAATTTGTAAGGCTAACGAGAAATCTTTTCACTAATCTAGATCAAAGAGTTGGCAATCTATGAAAAGGCACTGGAGAAAGTCGATGCGACGGAAGAGTCGGTGCGTTGCTCACTACTAATTCAGCTCGAAGAGACCCTGTTCAGCCGGCCATACGCCTATGTCCTTATTGCTGAGATCCAACAGGGGTCCCAACCAGTGGAATCTGTGGGCTTCGCATTGTATTTCTATGCGTACTCAACTTGGACATCTCGTCCGACGCTGCATTTGGAAGACCTCTTCGTCCTGCAGGAGCGTCGGAACTTGGGAATTGGCAAACGCATTTTCAAACAGCTTGGGCAAATCGCAAAGGAAGAGCAGTGTTTGAGAATTGAATGGAACGTACTTACATGGAACGCGTACGTCACTCCATTAACTCTAGACCGGCTATTGCATTCTACCAAAAAACTCTCGGCGCAGAAATGTTGGAAGAATGGCGCACTTTGCGCTTGGAAGGAGATGGAATCGATCGCTTAGCATCGCTTTCCAGTACCGATTCCCAGGGACGCAGCTCGTAACTCACCGGGCAGCCTCACTCTCAGGAAATGAACATGGCCCATGCGCTCTAGTTTCTTCCGTAGTTTTAGTCATCTGAGTCCATCCCCTGCGCGCGAGTCCATAAGTTGTTAATCCTACCATGACATCGACAGTTGGAACGATCGACCCGAGCACTGTGCCTGGAGGAAGTGGTGGCTATGAGCTTCATCAAAAGATTCGAACCAAAACTGTCCGATTGCTGAAGAAGGAAAAGTATGCAGATGCCATTCAAGTGTTGTTTGATGGAAGCATGCAACTACTGGAGATGAATGAGCAGGGGAGTGGTTGTGATTTGGCAGTGTACTTGCTGGACGCATACAAAATGTCACAGACTCCTGTGGATGATACAAGCCGAAGTATGTATTGTGTCTTACGTAGGCCGAATCACGGACATTCTTAGCAAGACCAATGCTGAGTTCTGGAGGAAAAAAGTGATCCAGGCAGCTGTGCAATGGTCCATTGACCAATCGCACAACACATTGGGCGACGCAAAGCTTCGTTTGTTTATTGCCGAGCTTTTGGCAAAGGGTGCGTTGAGTCATTCCCAATACTGATGCAGACCAACAATTCTATCTTGCCGAGAAGCATTACATCGCAGCTTGTGCATTGGATCAGCAAGGTGTACCGTCATTTGCAGCGATGCTTAATCGCTGGAATACGTCGTATGCAACTGCTATTGCCGATACAGATTCATCGAACCCATCGGTGGATTCGGTACGTCGAGTACTGAGCGGCACGTTCTCATTACGAGGTTGGATCCCCTTGTTGATCGCGCACGCTCCCGAAGCAGCAATGCAATTCTTGCATGATTATATCGAGGAGGCAATCAAGGACAACGAGACACTGCTGCTCCCCGTGAAGCCGAACCCCAAAGAGTACAAATCGCCCGCAATGGGCATCTCAACTTTGTCCACAACGATCTATGCTACGGCAAACCCTACGTTGAATTTCTCGCAAAACGCCGTGGCACTTGCGTGTGATGCGCAACGACAAAATGGCCGCCTCCCAGAAGAGATCAAGGCTGCATGGAACCAGCTTGTTCGACAGTATATGCAAGAGAACGGCAGTGCAATCGAGCCATATCTTTACGAGGTAAGCATATTCTAGCTATTGACACAAAGTACCTCTCGCAGATCTCCGCCACGTATTTCGGCATGGCACCGCCCAGAAAAACCACTGATATGTTGTCTAGTATGTTGTCGGGTATGATGGGTGGAGGAAATTCTAGTGCGTCTGGCTCCGAGCTACCTGCAGTATCCGTCAAACAGCTACCGAACCCGAGCGACCCACGCAAGTCTGGCGGCAATTCATCCGAGAAACCACTTCCAGCTTCAGAAGCCGACGACTTGATGGACGACGAAATGGATTAGGTATAGATAGTTGTACACAATAATATTTCTTGCAAATCCTTAGACCCTTGTGTCGAGTCACTTTGACGATGCTTGATGATGTCCTTGGTCTATCTCAGCGTACAAGTCTCCGAGCTCAGCCAAGTAACGTTGGCGTATATTGTCATCCACAAACTTTAGCTTGGAACTCTCTTTTACGAAAGACGCACCCATATCCGACACAGATGCATCCGATACCGCTGCATCGACCACCTCATCCATCGACTCATTATCCGATACCTCAGACATATCCATCTCGATAGGCTCCTCCTCCATGCTAGCCATCACCTTACAAGCGCTGACTCAGCCTGCGCTCAACGTAGGTGCGCTTCGTGAAGGTAGCCACGTGGATTTTCGTCGACGCCACTAGGAATTCTCCTGACGACGTTGGGCTCAGAGACTAGGAGGTGTCAGACCGTGTGAACAGTATGGTCGGACCGCCACCTGGATACAGAGGACCACCTCCAGGGCTGAGTGGACAAGCAGGAGAACCTGGTGCTTTGTCTTATGATCAATTGCAATCCAAAGCACGGAAGTGGACGCATAGTCAGAGTCGCAAATATGGCGACCGACGTGGAAAGACGGCCTTTATCGATACAGGGAAGCAGGAGTTGCCTCCTGAGCATGTGAGAAAAATCATCAAAGATCATGGCGATATGAGCCATCGCAAGTTTCGCGCTGAAAAACGGGTGCATTTAGGTGCACTGAAATATGTGCCGCATGCTATGCTGAAACTCTTGGAAAATATCCCAATGCCATGGGAACAAGTTCGGGAAGTCCCTGTTTTGTACCATGTCACAGGAGCGATCTCGTTTGTGAATGAGACGCCGCGTGTGATCGAGCCTGTGTACCATGCACAGTGGGCGACAATGTGGCTTGCAATGCGACGAGAAAAACGCGATCGCCGACATTTCAAGAGGATGCGGTTTCCACCGTTTGATGATGAAGAGCCTCCAATTGATTACGGAGACAATATCTTGGACGTGGAGCCATTGGAGTCGATCCAATTGGAGCTCGACGAGGAAGAAGATGCACCGATTCTCGATTGGTTCTACGACGAAAAACCTCTTGCGAAGGACCGCAAATGTATCAATGGTCCCTCATATCGTTTCTGGCATTTGGATCTGCCCAAGATGGCTGTCTTACATCGGTTGGGCAAAACACTGCAAAGTGAATTCTTATCGGGGGATCAAAACTATTTCTACCTGTTTGATTTGAAGAGTTTTGCTACAGCTAAGGCATTGAATGCTGCCATCCCCGGCGGGCCGAAATTCGAGCCTTTGTACAAGGATATGGAGGGATACGACGACGATTGGAACGAGTTCAACGACATTCGCAAAGTGATTATTCGTCATCCCATACGCACAGAATACCGTGTGGCATTCCCTCATTTGTACAATAGCCGACCAAGATCCGTGCAACTGGGCAAATACCATGAACCTAAGAGCGTGTTTGTGCGTACGGATGATCCAGACCTGCCTGCATTCTACTTTGATCCTTCCTTGAATCCTATTTCGCAACGCACTCTGTCCACTGCGAACCAGTTCCATGCCTATGATGCTGATCACCAACCGATCTTATCGCATGAGGACCAAGTGTTCGGCGTCGGCGTCGATGGCGATGAAGATATGCCCGAACAAGCCGCGTTCCAAATGCCTCAAGGCGCTGATGCGTTCTTGGATCAGCAACCATTGGAATCGCAATGGACTGCTGATGCAATAGCTCTGTGGTGGGCGGCGCCACCATACAACCGACGTAGTGGATCCACACGCCGGCGCGTGGATGTGCCGCTGATCAAGTCATGGTACTTAGAGCACTGTCCACCGAATCAGCCAGTGAAAGTCCGTGTCAGTTACCAAAAGTTGCTGAAAAAGTTTGTGCATAATACATTGCATACCAAACCATACAAACCGCAAACCAAAAAAAACTTGTTCAGGCAATTGAAAGCCACCAAGTTCTTCCAACAAACGCATCTAGACTGGCTGGAAGTAGGTTTGCAAGTCGTGCGACAGAGCTTCAATATGCTCAACTTGCTGATTCACCGCAAGGCATTAACTTACCTGCACTTGGACTACAATATGAACCTGAAACCGGTCAAGACACTTACCACTAAGGAACGGAAGAAGTCTCGATTCGGTAATGCATTTCATTTGGTCCGTGAGCTGGCTCGGATGACAAAGTTGGTAGTGGATTCCCATGTCCAATTCCGTTTGGGCAACGTAGATGCATTCCAACTTGCTGATGGTTTGCAGTACTTGTTCAACCATGTTGGACAGCTAACGGGAATGTACAGATACAAGTACAAAGTCATGCATCAGATTCGGGCATGCAAGGATTTGAAGCATGTCATCTACTATCGCTTCAATTCCGGGCCGGTCGGCAAGGGCCCTGGTGTAGGATTCTGGGGTCCATCCTGGCGTGTGTGGATCTTTTTCTTGCGTGGGATCACGCCTTTGCTTGAGCGCTGGTTAGGCAACTTACTAGCGAGGCAATTTGAGGGCCGCAACGGACGTACAGGAGGCAAGTCCGTCACCAAACAACGTGTTGAGTCGCACTTTGATCTCGAGTTGCGTGCAGCGGTGATGCACGATCTGCTGGATATGATGCCAGAGGGGATCAAACAAAACAAGAGCAAGACCATTTTGCAGCACTTAACGGAAGCATGGCGCTGTTGGAAAGCGAATGTGCCCTGGAAAGTGCCGGGAATGCCAACTGCGATTGAGAATGTGATCTTGCGCTATGTCAAGTCCAAAGCGGATTGGTGGACTTCCGTTGCGCATTACAATCGTGAACGAATTCGTCGTGGGGCTACTGTCGATAAAACCGTTAGCCGGAAAAACTTGGGGAGATTGACACGTTTGTATCTCAAGGCGGAGCAAGAACGACAGAATGCCTACCTTAAGGATGGGCCGTATATCACCAGCGAGGCTGCTGTAGCTATCTATACGTCTACGGTTCATTGGTTAGAAAGCCGCAAGTTCCAGCCGATTCCGTTCCCATCGTTGAACTTCAAGCACGATACAAAACTTCTTGTGCTTGCCTTGGAAAAACTCAAGGAATCCTATAGTGTTCAAGGACGACTGAACCAAACGCAGCGGGAAGAATTGGCCCTGATCGAGCAAGCCTTCGATAATCCACACGAAACGTTGGCGCGAATTAAGCGATTGATGTTGACGCAACGTGCATTCAAGGAAGCCGGTTTAGAGTTCTTCGATACGTTTGCCAAGTTGATTCCCGTGTATGATATTGAGCCTATGGAGAAAATCACCGATGCCTACTTGGATCAATATTTGGCGTATGAAGCGGAGAAACGTGGATTGTTCCCGCCATGGATCAAGCCTAGTGATCAAGAACCTCCGCCGTTGTTGGTGTATAAATGGTGCAATGCTATCAATAATGCACACGATATTTGGCAGACGTCAGAAGGCGAATGCAATGTGTTGATCGAGACAAGTCTCAGCAAAGTGTTTGACAAAGTGGACATCACTTTGCTGAATCGCTTGTTGCGCTTGATTATGGACCACAATCTCGCAGACTACATCACTGCCAAGAACAACATCTCGATCGTATGGAAGGATATGGCGCATATCAATTCCTATGGCTTGATTCGTGGATTGCAATTCTCCAGTTTCGTCTTCCAATACTACGGCTTGATTCTGGACTTGCTCATCTTGGGTCTGCGCCGCGCAAGTGATATCGCCGGGCCTCCCAAGACACCCAATGGATACCTGCAATTCCAATCCGAAGCAATCGAGACCCAACATCCCGTTCGCATGTATACACGCTACATTGATCGACTGCATATCTTGTATCGATTCACTGCCGAGGAAGCGCGCGATCTGATCCAACGTTTCTTGTCTGCAAATCCGGATCCTAACAACCAAAACTTGATCGGATACAACAACAAGAAATGCTGGCCGCGTGATTGCCGAATGCGGCTCAATAAACACGATGTGAATTTGGGTCGAGCGGTGTTTTGGACGGTGAAGAACAGCTTGCCACGAAGTCTTACGACGATCGAATGGGAAGACACTTTCGTGAGTGTTTATAGCCAAGACAATCCCAACTTGCTCTTCTCCATGCAAGGTTTCGAGGTGCGAATCTTGCCGAAAGTAAGGCAAGCCGAAATCAGTGAGCAGCGCGACGGCGTTTGGTCCTTGGTGAATGCTTCTAGTGGCGAGCGAAGTGCGCAGGCATTCTTGCGTGTTTCCGACGAGGGCATTACCAGTTTCAGCAATCGTGTGAGGCAAGTGTTGATGGCAGCTGGCGCAGCTCCTTTCAGCAAGATCGTCAACAAATGGAATACGACGCTGATTGGCCTGATGACTTACTATCGCGAGGCGGTGATCCATACCAATGAGCTGCTTGATCTGCTGGTGAAGAGCGAGAACAAGATCCAGACCCGTGTAAAGATTGGATTGAACTCCAAGATGCCGTCGCGATTCCCGCCTGTGGTATTCTACAGCCCGAAGGAGTTGGGTGGTTTGGGAATGTTGAGTATGGGCCATGTATTGATTCCTCAAAGCGATCTGCGTTGGTCCAAACAAACCGATACGGGTATCTCGCATTTCCGCAGCGGTATGAGCCACGATGAAGATCAGCTTATCCCAAATCTCTACCGGTATATTCAGAGCTGGGAAAGCGAGTTCTTAGATAGTGCCCGCGTTTGGTCAGAATACGCACACAAACGACGCGAGGCTACCGCGCAGAATCGTCGTTTGACGTTGGAGGATCTGGAAGATGCGTGGGATCGAGGAATTCCCCGAATCAATACGCTCTTCCAAAAAGACCGCACGATTCTCTCTTACGATAAGATGTGGCGCGTGCGCAATGAGTTCAAGAAATACCAACTACTGAAATACAATCCGTTCTGGTGGACGTCGCAGCGTCATGACGGCAAGCTTTGGCAACTGAATCAATACCGCACAGATATCATCGCAGCTTTAGGCGGGGTTGAGGGATGCTTGGAGCATACTCTGTTTAAGGGATGCAACTTCCCTTCATGGGAAGGATTATTCTGGGAAAAGTCTTCCGGGTTCGAAGATGCTATGAAGCATAAGAAACTCACTAATGCACAACGATCCGGTCTGTCGCAGATCCCTAATCGTCGCTTCACATTATGGTGGAGTCCTACGATCAATCGTGCTAATGTCTATGTTGGTTTCCAAGTGCAATTGGATCTCACGGGGATCTTCATGCATGGAAAAATCCCTACATTGAAGATCTCACTGATCCAGCTGTTCAGAGCGCATCTCTGGCAGAAGATCCACGAAAGCGTCGTGATGGACTTGTGTCAAGTGTTTGATCAGGAATTGGAAGCATTACAGATCGAAACCGTTCAGAAGGAAACGATCCATCCACGGAAATCCTACCGAATGAATGCATCCTGTGCCGATATAGTGTTGTTTGCATCATACAAGTGGCCTATGTCCAGTCCCTCGTTATTGACCGACTCAAGAGACGTCATGGACGGATCCACAGGCAATAAGTGGTGGCTCGATGTGCAATTGCGCTGGGGCGACTTTGACTCGCATGATATCGAGCGATATTCGCGCGCAAAGTACTTGGACTACACCACGGACAATACCTCTATCTATCCGTCGCCCAGTGGTGTTTTGATCGGAATCGACTTGGCGTACAATATGCACTCGGCTTACGGGTCGTATATCCCTGGATCCAAAGCTTTGCTCCAGCAAGCCATGGCCAAAATCATGAAAGCGAATCCGGCTTTGTATGTGTTGCGTGAGCGCATTCGAAAGAGTCTGCAGCTCTACAGCTCAGAGCCTACGGAACCCTACTTAAACTCTGGCAACTATGCAGAATTGTTCAGCAACCAAGTGATTTGGATGATCGACGATACCAATGTTTATCGGGTTACGATTCATCGCACCTTCGAGGGGAACCTCGTCACCAAACCCATCAACGGCGCCATCTTCATCCTCAATCCACGAACCGGTCAACTCTTCTTGAAAATCATTCACACTTCCGTCTGGGCCGGTCAGAAACGCTTGGGCCAATTAGCCAAGTGGAAGACCGCCGAAGAGGTTGCGGCACTCATCCGATCTTTGCCTGTGGAAGAGCAGCCGAAACAGGTGATTGTCACCCGAAAGGGAATGTTGGATCCGCTCGAGGTGCATTTATTGGACTTCCCCAATATCGTAATCAAGGGGTCTCAATTGGAATTGCCATTCCAAGCATGTCTCAAACTGGAAAAGTTCGGCGACCTGATTTTGCGCGCAACGCAACCGCAGATGGTGCTTTATTCCTTGTACGATGATTGGCTGAAATCCATCTCACCCTACACTGCATTCTCACGGTGTATATTGCTATTGCGTGCATTGCATGTGAATCCGGAAAAGACCAAAGTGATTCTACGCCCAAGTGTTGCGACGGTCACGCAGCCGCATCATATTTGGCCATCGTTCACCGATGATGAATGGATCAAAGTCGAGATTGCTCTGCGTGACTTGATCTTGCAAGATTACGGGCGTCGTAATCAAGTCGCTGTCGCGTCTCTGACCAGTAATGAAGTTCGTGATATTATCCTTGGTATGGAGATCGCTTCTCCATCTGCTCAACGTCAACAGATGGCAGAGATTGAGCAGAATGAAGCCAAACAGCAAGTTACTGCTACACAGACTCGGACTGTGAATGTGCATGGCGACGAGATTCAAACCGTAACCACCACGCAGTACGAAAACCAAGTGTTCTCCTCGAAGAGCGATTGGCGCGTGCGTGCATTGAGCGCAACCAACTTGCCGCTCCGTTGCCAGCACCTTTACGTATCCAATGAAGATGTGCGCGAAGATGTAGGCGCTTTGACTTATGTTCTTCCCAAGAACATCCTCAAAACCTTTATTGTCAATGCCGATCTTCGCACACAAGTCGCAGGGTACTTGTATGGCACATCTCCACCAGATATGCCATCCGTAAAGGAAGTCCAATTGATTGTTTGGGTCCCTCAGCGCGGCAGTACAAGTGGCGTCGACCTTCCCAATGAGTTACCATCGCATGAATACATGCTCAAGGATCTTGAGCCTCTAGGTTGGATCAAGACACAAGCCCAGGAGCAGCCCCATTTGGCTCCGCGCGACGTCGTGACCCACGCCAAAACCATGGCGGCGCACCCAGAATGGAGTGCACACAGCCTGTGTATCACATGCAGCTTTACCCCTGGCTCCGTTAGTCTTGCTGCCTATACATTGAGTGTCGCTGGCTTCGAATGGGGGCGTAAGGCGTCTGCTGTTGACGCAGCAGGTCATGCTCCAGGCTTCAATGCCTCAATGGTCGATAAAGTCCAATTGCTGCTTTCCGACCGAATTCTTGGTACCACATTGGCTCCCTCCGATGGGCCTTGGAATTATGGTTTATCGCTCTCAGCTCAGTGGACGCCCAATATTCAATATGCTGTACAACTTGCTCCTCCCGCTGCATTTTGGGACGAAATCCACCGTCCACAGAACTTTTTGTCGTTTGCGGCGGCAATGCCTGAAGACCAAGGCGCAGATTGGCAAGACAATTTGGCGTGATCAGCCCAGTCCTATAGAGCATAGACTATGCAATTCTCCTCGTATTCGTATCCATAAATTATAACCAAGCTTAGCCGGTCATGGTTCTACATAAACGAATTCAGCTCCCAAAGTTGTGGAAGCACGCAGCATCGGCTGAGGCAGGATATGCGTACGGATGCCGACACTGACCAAGCATCGACTCCAATGTCCCTCCCATAGCAGTGCCAGAATCCCTGATGCACTCGCACGTACTTTCAAAAGGCCAAACAGACCATCCTCCTTCGGTGAAGTGGTTGCAGAGCCATGCTCAGCTTGCTTTTTGTGTGTTTTGGTATCTAGCGATGGGGATTGCATCAATTCTCTTTGATGTACATCTTCTGCAATGGATTTCAAATTGGCATCAGCCGAACTGGCATCAGGCAGAATCGGCGCTGCCTTAGGGGGCTCAGGATGCAGATGCAAGTCTGGTACAGACGGATGGAATGGATAGGTTTCTTCACGTAGAGACAGAGATAGATCGTGTGCCGCGGGCTTGGGCAAAGTCGATCGTGCTCCGTGGCTTTCTGCGCTGGGAACAGCTTTAGGGTCTTCATCAGGGAATGCGCTCAGCCGGTATTCAGCACCGATCGTCAAGTCAGATAGGTAGGAGTAGACATTCATATCATAGCGTGCACACAAGCTCAGGTCATCATCGACTTGTGCTGCATAGGCGCATCGGACATGACCCATCATGGGATTCAGAGTGCCGCTCCATACCGCAGGAAACGATTCAAGACCATCTTGCGCGTTGTGCATCGGTAACTGAGCATATCGAAATCCCATCGAAACTACAAGTCAGTTTCATTATCACGTACTTCCTGCGCTCATTTCTGCAACGCTCACAAACACTTCACCACCTCCAGTCCAAATACCAGGAGGAAGGGCTTTGGGCGCCTGCATGCTCCGTGTAACTCGTACACCCCATAATGCATCATCTACCGAGTAGCTGTACTCGGCCATAGTTCGTTCTGTCTGCATCTGCAAAATCACTTGCATGTTTGTAGTTCCAGCAGGGACCACACAATCACTCGCTGGCATTCCTGGCGCAACGATTCCCAATCGGCGGGCAAGAGGTGTTAGCGGGTACTCGGGTGCATTCGATAGCGCAGTCACAAGTAACTGCCAATGGGATGCAAGTCGTAATACCATAATGCTCTCGACATAGGTCGTAGGCACATGGACACAGCCATAAAGTAACATATCCTTTGGTCTTGTACGCCCTCGTAATACTTCGAGAAGCGTCGTATGCAAGCTAGGGTCGCCTCTTAGCAACCCGGCTGGAGAATTCGGCGTGAGGAACCGTGCGCCGCAAGCCATACGATTCTCCGCATGACCAACACAATATGGATTAAGTTGATTGCGAGTCTGAACTTGTGTGAACCCCAAAGCACCACTTAAGGGGAAAGTTAACAATCTCCCAGACGTGAATAAACTCGACAGCGTCGCGGAGGTGGTCGACATTACGACATTTTCCGGGATAGGAAAATCCACTAGGATATCTGCAGCCATCATCAAATTCACATATGATTGCTGTTCATTCCATCCTGTCACCCGAAAATACTCGCGAAGGAGTACAGTCGCAGCATCATACATGAATGGTATCGAATGCTATAGATATGAACAGCTTCTATCAGATAGTGGAGGTTCTTGAATGTGGAAAATACACCCTTTTAGCACTAAGCGGTTCAAGCGCCAAAAATATGTTCCACTTCGTCAATGCCTCCAGGTTTGGGAGAGGGGAGGGGAGAGTCGGGGATAGACAGTGTTGCTGTGGATTCCTCGGAATGATTCTGGTTGGCGGGATCCTTACCATCGCCCTGCTCGGTAGAAAGAGCATCCTCTACTAGATCGTCCATGTTCCAGTGCAATTTCGGACGCAGTTGCGCCGGACTAGAGTTCACTCGACGTCCCAATGAGACGGGGTCTGGTTGGGAAGACCAGGAGACTTGGCGCGATCGGTCGTATCGAGGAGATACTGATGGAACCTTGGGCGATGAGGCAAGTATTTGCATTTCTCTTGGGCTTACATTCTCCCAGAGATTCCGGTTTTCGTCTTGTTGCTCATTCTTGTTGGAGTCCGAGTCATCCGTACGATTCGGATGCACTCCGGGTTTGGATGGTGTTCGAGGTGCATCAGTCTCACTTGAAGTTTCTGTATCAGAGGCGAAGGACTCTTGACTATCTGTAGAAAATATCTCGTGAAGCACATCCTCATACACATCCAAATATCCTTCGACGGCATCATCGGATATATAGCGACCAGGAGTACCCACCGCGACGGATTTTTGCCGGATCGGGAACGCTTCACGCTCAAACGCGACGCTTGCTGCATGGTTCGGACTGGGCAACGCGTCAAGACTAGGCCGCATCTCTTCGCGAGGCCCAGGCGACATCCGACGAGCTTCTTGTAATGGCCCGATTTCTTCAATAGCGCCTGCTACCGCTGTGCGAGCTGCAAATCGAGTCTGATTGTAGAACTGAATCAAGCTTCGAAGTGTTTGTTCCTCAGGTAAAGACGCTTCGACTTCTGCGTCGATATCGCTTCCGCCTAGCCATTCGTCATGAAGATTTGGTTTGCACATCAGATATATCTGCGTTATGATCCGCATATTCGACTGTCTCCATTTCCGCCCACAAAATGGTACCTGGCTCTTGATGAGTTTCAGTAAATAGTGCTGCATAGCTTGATGTTGCACGCGTAAAGGACGTTTGAGGATCGCAGCACTCTTGTACTGCACAAGCAACAAGATCCGATGCACTTTGCGATGGCAAATTTTGTGTAAGATCCTGGTTAGGTGCATGGTTGTAGCAAAGTTGCGCCAAGAGAATGCATTACAGCCACCGTTCTTATCGTTATCGCTGGAAAAGTCATGCGAGAGACGTGGCGGATCATTGGGAAACTCGTTCCAGACGTTTCCGATCCGCAACTGGCATTCAGACAAAATCGCTTGCGGTGTTGTGGAATGCTGATCTCGTCTCATCCGTCCACAATACGCAAACATCCCAAACGGCTCAGCCTCACATCGCCATCGGATCGCTTGACTGGTCTCTTGCAAGCCGAACATTTTCAAGATCAGCAGCAAAATGTTCGAGTCGAGCATGATTTGTGTCAAGTATTCAAATTTCATTACATGACTCACTTTGAACCACCGCAGGCATAGAAGTAGCAGTGAGCTGATCGCTTTATTGAGGATCTCACGATGCCGAACGATATCTACATCTTCGAGTGTAGGATCCGGGGCTTTCTCCGATGGCATACCGTCAGCGACTGCGCGTGAATAGGCACTATTCGTTCCTCCCGAGGTGGTCGTGGCCAGCATCAGCTTCAATAACACAATTATCGCACTTTGAAGTTGCGGTAACATGGCGCCGTACAGCCGATCGACCCACTGTAATCGTTCTTCTAAATCCGTAGCATTGGGTACTGCTTGCTCCATTCCAGGTCGAGGTTCACTGGACATTTGGAATGCATCCAGTTTTTGCTCAAGTTGCTGGACGTCGGCGTTGGAGTCGCGCCTGGAATACTCTTCTCCTTGCATTTCCTTCAGCAGCTCGTTTCGAATCTGTGACGTTTGCCAAACACCCGTATCAATGTAGAGATGTGATTGATAGAGCTGCAGAGCTTCCTGGATGCTGGCAGGGACAGATTCACTGATGGGATTCTCTGGCGTGTAGGGCAACACAAACGGTTTGGATTGATCGGTCTGGAATTTGAGCTTGCCTTGGCGCAGAGGCAATGGATTGTTTGACGAAATAGACGTCGGGTTGAAACTCGCATGAAGATCCATCGGCTTTGCAATAAGTTGATCGTCGGTCGCATGTCGTGTAGGTAGCGGCTGCGTGGCCATAGCTAGATCTTCGGCATTCTGCAACTGTTTCATCACTGGACTGTACAGTAGTGAGGGGTATTTCGCCGCGAGCCCAGTACGAAACTGCCGAACATCCTCTGGGGTGGTTGGGTCACGAATCTGATGTTTGGTTCGCATATCCAGTCCTTCTTGCTGTCTCTTCCGAGCTTTCACGGCACAGAGCACATCATTACCACCTAGCGTCGCAAGTAAAGACTTCCAAAGAACAAGCACAAGTTTCTTTACAGGGAACCCCTTGATACTTTTCTCACGAAGATTGGCTACCAATTGGAACAAGAACTCTGTCACTGGCGGATCAAGTGCCATCAACGCTTCACTCAATTCGTTTTCGCCACGTAGCATTTCCAATATGGAATACAGCTGTGCAAAGTGCACCGTGACTTCCACATTGATCTCTTCTAAATAGTCCGCTTTCATGTCTGGCGTCATCAGCTTACATCGTTCCGACTTTGTATCGCTTTCCAGGTAATCAGGCAAAGAACTAAACCATTCATGTTTCCAGCATGCCCTCTTCATAGCCAAGAAAATATCGTCCAGTCCGCCTAAGTCCACCACACACTGTGCATTCTCCCGGATGCAACGCACTTGATCTTGTTCGTTATCAACAGATTGAAACGATCCCTGAAGATGGTATAGCAAGGCTCTTGATGCACACAGTCTTGCAGCTGGATCCTGAAGATCAAGGCCGGCAAGCAAGCGCTGTAAAATTGGTCTTCGAACGCTCAAAGGTAAGGATGTCCATATATTGGATCGCAACTCTTCAGGAACACATACATTCCAATAAGAGTCGCACCATTCAATCCAGCTCTCGTAGTTCTCGACAAACAACGGCACTTCCACATACGAATAGAACTCTTCCAATTCGTTCTCATGAACATCAGCATCATCACTCAATGAAAATGGCACCTCATCCGATCCCAACCCGTTTCTCGGGGCAGAACTCCTACCAGAACTCAACGGGCTCTTATATGCCGATGATTCTGTACTGTCTGCTTGAGTCGGACTCGGTATTGTATCCGAATTTGGCTCCTTCATCGTCCCACTCAACCCCGCAGGAGGCTCCTGCGTGGTCATGGCGCCAGGACCAGGTCACGTGGCTCACGCCCTAACCAACGGTCCTCGTGCTTGGACCGTCATGTGGTTAAGAACTTGGCTGGGATGCATGCTGGTGGTGCTGAGTGGTGTGCTGGCAAGTGCAACGGGTGATCGACTACTTGTGGTAGCTGATAAGGAAGTCGACAGCTATTCCAAGTTCATCGACAGCTTGGATCGTAGTGGTTATGTCGTGACGCTTCGCGATAGTAATCAGGTCAAGTCGCATGCCAAACTGTTCGAATTGGGCGAGCGTGCTTATGACCATGTTGTTCTGCTGGTGCCTGAGTTAAAGAAACTGCACGAAGGGTTGTCGCCTCAGTGTCTTGTGGAGTTTGCCGAAAAAGGCGGGAATCTTCTTGTAGGGTTATCGCCGCGTCTCTCGGAAGCATGGCGCGACTTTGCTCGTGAATTCAACTTGGAGTTTGCTGAAAGGGATACAATGCTTGTGGACCACTTTGGATATGATCAGAAGCAAGATCATGGCGACCATACTGCAGTGTTAGTTGGTGGAAAGCGCACCAATTTCAACGCGGGCGGCGCTTCAAATCCACAAGTGTTCCGTGAAAGTACTCTAAATGCATTACAGTCGCAACCGTTCATCTTCCGTGGGCTGGCACACTGGGTTGGACCTAACCCACTTGCGTTTGCATTGCTAACCCCCCCTGCAACTGCGTACGAATCCGAAGTACCGACTATCAAGCAAACCGATGGTCGCTACCAAGCGTCGGGAATCAGCAATCTCGAGCCACTAAGTGATGTGCAGAACTTGTTGACTGGCTTTGATGCGTCTTCACCCGATGCACAAGCTGCCTTAGCTTCAGCGATCCAACTACGTGCGAATTCTGCGCGTGTCGTATTCCTTGGCAGCGTAGAAATGCTGCAAAACCACCTGTTTGGCGATGTTTCTCAAGACGTCCAGCGCGCTGTTGTGGAAGATATTGCCGCATGGACATTCCAGGAATCTGGCGTACTACGTTTGCAATCCTCGCATCATTATCGTATGCGTGCCAATGACGCGGACAATCGCCCTGATTACGAGGAAGAAGTGGGAATCGCAACCAAGATGTACCGGATCAAAGATCATGTTCATTATACTTTGGAGCTGCAGCAACTCCAAGGCGATCGTTGGGTTGCAGCACCGACGGATCTGGATATCCAGCTGGCTGTCACGATGCTCGACCCATATATCACCTTGCCGTTGAAAGCACACTCAGACGGCAATGTTGCTCGATACGAAGGCCAATTCCGCCTTCCTGACCGCCATGGCGTGTTTACACTGCGAGTCAACTGGAAACGGCATGGATGGACATACATACTAGCAGAGGATACCATTCCTGTGCGGCCCTATAATCATGACGAATATCCTCGGATGCTAAGCAGCTCCTGGCCCTATTTGGCTGGTGCGTTTTCCACCATGCTAGGCTTTGCCGTATTTACCTATTTCTGGATGGCACTTCCTGTAGAAAAGCTCGGTAAGAAGAAGGAATAGCGAGCGATCCTTGTATAGAGCGGAATTTTCAAGAAAAGACTTTGCATAGCCTAGAGATCTGTATAATGTGCCTATCAATGCAAAAGGTCCTATAGCTCTACCCTAGCGAGTCCGGATGATCAGGTTCAGCCAATGTACACAATGCCAATGGCTTCCGATGAATCAGTGATGCGCTCCCCAATCAGCGCCCAACCGAATGCAGAGATATGCGACGTAGCCTCGCGCTGAAACAGTTGCGAAAACACTCCATCCGCTGCAATATGCTTGCCGGAATGCACTATTCGCACTTGAAGTGCAGTTTCCAGCAGATCACAGAAGCGCTCATCTTGCATATTATATTGCTCAGAAGCGTGCGGGGCCAAACGTGCATCCGCAACGCCCACGACTCTTCCTGCCTGAGGATGGTAAGAAACTCGATAACTGCAGTGTACACCCCTTTTCACGAACGAGCCGGTCCATGCCTCCAATGAGGGATGCTGATTGGTATCTGAGTCCTGTTCTGAGACATCAGCATCGTTTTGTGAGCGGCCGGTATTCGCCGTGAGCTGCCACTCGATCGCGGCTTGTTTCGGTAATGCATCTTGTGCTAATTGAATGACAAGCAGCGGTATTGAGGCAGGATTACGACTTTCGCCGAGCCATACGGACTCGTCATCGATTTGTTGATGTGCATGCTGTGGTTTTGAGTCCAGATCTTGAGCTGTATTTGCTTCATTCCATACATTCGCCAAGATGCGGCTGAACAAATTGGCCTGCGTCGTTGCAACCCAGCATATTCCGCCTTCAACGTATGCTTCATGGGGTGCATAGCTCCATCCTCGTACAGCCAATATAATACGGCGTACATGCTGCAGACTTAATGCAATCTGACTCGATATATCATTAGGCACACAAAGCGATGCGGGGATCATGCCAATCTGACCGGCGATCCAGATCCGGTCATCGGTACTGACCGCTTGGGAGTATGGACCGATGTTGGCAGGCGCCCAGAAACTCCGACTTTGTACATGCAATACACGCCGACTGTGTGAACCGCAGTCCTTAAACGCAGTGATATCCAGTACGACTCGGGCCCCATCGGAAGCGAGTGGTATTGCGACACATGCGCGCGATGGCGGCGCGGCACCAAATTGCGTTTTGTACACTTTATTGAGAATAGGGAACAGTGTTTGAGACTTGAGCGATACATTGATGTGGCATATCTCCGACATATCATAACCATATGTCTCTAGAGTGGACCACAATTTCTCGAATGCTCCAAGAACCTCTTGCTCAAAGCTTCCATCCGAAGGACCAGTGATGTCGCCTATGTAGATCCATGGTTTCTTCACAGATACATGCACACAGAATTCATAAGGTGTCTTTTGACCTGCATGTGAATGCGACAGAGTGTCTGAGGGAGCACAGTCATTCGTCTTATCCATGCCCTGGCGTGCAATCGTCAACGAGTATTGTCCTAAAGCATCATATAACTCTGGAGCTTGGATACTATTGCGGATTTTCTGGATGCCGTACGAGTCAGGCGACTTGGCGATCAATTCTGCACTTTTCACCCGTAGGTAGCTAACACTGGCAAACGCAGCATCTGAATGTAATACAGTCTCTGTGTCTTTGCTGCAAGTCAACATAGATCGACTCACAGTTCAATTCGCGACTGAAACAGCGGAGAATCCAATGTGAGCGTCTCGTATTCGCCACCTTCTCCGCACACATGTGCACCATATAAAGCATGCTAGCAGGTCAGCTGCTTTTCTAACGCACCAACTGTTCCAATTTCGGTTGCATTTGCATCAGCGACTTGCCTAAATCGCGATCCGTCAATCCGATTCCTGCAACTTTCAATAAAACCGAATTCAGTCCTGATTCTACCATCTCTTGTAACAAATGGGACTGATTGCGTTCCCAAAGGTATGCAAGCGGCTCTAGCATTACATCGTGTCGAAGCACACTACATCAGCGAAACAACATACACATGCTCGACTCGTACACGTTGATAATTTGAGAGAATCGCTCCGACACTCACTGCCTCAATCTCAGGATGATGCGTCTTGACCAACTTCAATAGGCGATACATATCCTCCGTTTCATCATGAGACGTGCTGGTGGATCCCGTCGCACTGTTGGCAGCTTGGTCGCCTTCTTCACTTGACATGGATTCTGCGCAATTGCGTGAGCTATATACCGCATCTTGATTTACAGCCGTGCCGGTGATCTGAGCACGGTACAGAGGCAGATTCATAGCCTGGGCCACATAATGCACAGCATCATGACCTACTGTCTGGTACATATAGGAATCCACCTCATCTGTATAAGCGATAAACGCACCTTTGCCAGTGGGAGGAACTAGCGTCGCTAAAGCAACAATCTCATGTCCCTCTAGCACACAATGACATAAATTGTAGCAGCTGTCCTTTCCTCCAGACAGCAAACCAACCACCTTCATCTTCGGGTGGTCTGTTCGCTGCTGACTCATCGTTCAAAAAAATCTCCTCAGCGACTATGCGCTGTTTGGTTGCGAGGCAAGGGATCGGCGTGTCTTTTAGCCGATGGTTCTCGCCGTATACCCTATTGTGTAATAAGTCCTATGTACTAAATACCCCTCCCGGCGTACGATCGCGAAATACGTCTATCCAGCGTAGTGCACCATCGCCAGGACGGTCGAAAGCACCGCGCAATTTCAACCGCTTTCAAAAATCGTCGTCGCATCCCGCACCATTGAAGCTTCCAGAGCCAGTGAAAGCTATTAAACCGTCTGCAATTAAACGGAAAGTCACCGAGTTTCTTCGTACATTTTCTGACGATGAGGACGCCGCCGCTGTGCTTGGTGGACTAGGTGTGATGCCCTCTGCGCTGCATCGTTTGATTGTGTCGCAGCCTTCATTTGTACTAGAGCACGCGCAGATCCAAACTGCGGATCTTGAGCCAAGGAATATCCGCTCCCTTACACGCACAGCCATGCAGTGCTTTATGGCTCTCTACGAATCCGATTCCAAAACCTCGCGCTTTTTCAAGCCATGGACCGAGATTGCTGCAGAATTTGATGGAGTCGGCGAAATAGCATTGCAACGCGCAAGTGTGCATGCATTTCTCACCTGGCTCCTACATGAATTTCACCAGCTGTTGACCAGGCGTGATGCTAAGGAGGTTTCTGCTGAGGTGTATGCGTCTCTGCGTCAAATCCAACTCCTCCAAGAAACCACCGATTTGCGCGTCCCAGAAAATGCCTATTCTGCTGCGCGAACACTGACGCGTCAAATCCATATGCATGTTGGACCGACCAATTCTGGCAAAACGCATGGCGCTTTGATTGCGCTTTCGCGCGCTCGCACGGGCCTATACTGTGGACCATTGCGTCTACTTGCGCATGAAGTCTGGGAACGGCTCAATGAAGGAACTATTTCGCCGCAAATTCCGCCGCGTGCTTGTAATTTACGCACCGGCGAAGAACAACAAATCGTCGATCCACTTGCTGGCCTTGTATCCTGTACGGTAGAAATGGCAGACCCGAACAGTGCGTATGATGTGGCTGTGGTGGATGAAATCCAGATGATTGCCGATATGCAACGCGGCTCTGCTTGGACGCAGGCAGTATTGGGCCTGGCTGCCAAGGAGTTGCATCTGTGCGGAGAGGCAAGCGCCGTACCGCTCGTCCAAAGGTTAACGCAACTGTGCGGTGATGTCCTGCATGTACATGAGTATAAACGTTTGACACCCTTGGCGGTGGCCCCGCACAGTCTTGGTAACGATCTACGAAAGATCCAACGTGGTGATTGCGTCGTTGCTTTCAGTCGAACAGCGATTTTTCAGCTGAAGAAACAAATCGAACAGCAAACCGATTTGAAATGTGCCGTAGCATATGGAAGTTTGCCGCCAGAAACCAAGAGTGAGCAGGCGAAACTATTCAACGATGGGAAATTGGATGTGATGGTCGCGAGTGATGCTATTGGAATGGGACTCAATCTGAAAATTCAGCGGGTGATCTTCGATACATTAACCAAATGGAATGGTAGAGAAAATGTCACCTTGTCTATCTCCCAAATAAAACAAATTGCAGGTCGCGCCGGCCGCTATGGAACGCAGGATAGTAATGCAGGCGGACTCGCTTTGACACGGCATGAGAACGAGATGCCCTTGTTGCACGCAGCGATCTCTGCTCCTATAGAACCACTTGCGCGCGCGGCTCTGCAACCGCCCAGTGGTCTTTTGGAGTCTTTGGCATTGCTTCTTCCCTTTGCCAAAGAACATCGATTTGGACACAAATCCAAACACACTAGCTTGGCTCCAGCGGGACGTGCACGTTCACTTGCAGCGCTCTATGAAGACATGACGCTCCTTGCGCAATTTGAGCCGCGTTCTTTTGCATTAGCGGATTTTGCTTCTCAGCAAGCCATTGCTCCCATTTTGGAACGTCGAAGTCGGAATAGTTTCACGCATCCCGAAAAAGAGAAATGGGCCAATGCTCCTGTCAATCTCCGCGACGAACGATTGGTGGCTTGGTTCGGGAATGCTGTGGAAAGCTATGCGGATGGTGCATTGGTCTCGTTCGAAGAGTGTGCCCAGGATCTCGGCACACTTGAAACGGAAGAAGCGGTTCTAGACGTGATGCAAGCCGCTCGCCTGCGCCGTGAAGAGGCCAAAAAGAGTAGCGAGCCGTTGGAATTGTTCACAGCTGCCGAGGATGCGGAAGTTTTGTCGATCGAAACACTGATGATCTTGGAATCACATCACCGCAGCATGTCGCTGTATCTATGGTTAGCATACCGATTCCCATTGGCGTTCTGTTTCCAAAGCGAGGTGGAGCATCGCAAAGCACGCACAGAAGATGCAATCGAGTTCTGTCTCGCAGGGATTCGTTTCCAACGAGCTCGCCGTCTGACTCGATTGGGTCGCCAAAGCGAGGTCCGTCCGGAACATCGTGAAAGTATAGGTGTATAGTACAAAAATTCACTACAGTAGTAGCTCCTTCGCGACCCTATTAGAAGCTAGTGCCTTATAGTCGAATGGCCTACGTGGTAGGGGGGGTAGTTGCAGCAGGAGCTGGGTCAGGAGCGGGAGCTGGAGATGCAGCGGGACTGTGCGCGGAAGCGGGAGCGGGAGCTGGACTAGGCGCAGTAGCACTTGGTCTGCGGTCCTCTGCTTCGTTCTCTGGGGTGGCCCATGCCAAGGCAGTCGGCCAATCCCAAGAGTAGACCATTGTCCCGGCAATGGGCATCTTGATTTTCTCACCCCGGATCGGTTCTTCTTCGATATCATCTGCATGCTCTTCTGCGCGCATTTGCCGGCGTTGTGCTGCAAGTTGTGCAGCCAAAGAGAAACGCAAGCGTTCCAAAGCTGGATGCAAAACAGAGTTGGCGCCTCGGTATCGATTGATCATGCCACTGAGTGAATGTCGATGTTGAACACTCATCATGGTACCAGTCATCAAAGTGCGGCTGACGGCCATTCCGTGGAACACTCGCTCAGTATAGTGATCGTCCAGCAAAGCTGGAGGATCGCCGCTGCGTGAAAATATCCTTTGCAGCGAAGGAACGGCCACCATGCGCACACCAGTGTAGAGTTGTGCGGGGAATCGGTAAGCCAACGAGGGGAATAGTGAGCCGGAAGGTGGCGCCATAGCCACAGGACGACCATGTGGATGGATAGGCATAAATACAGGCGTGGCATGCGTCGAATCTTCCATCGATCCTTGAGCACTAGGGATGGTGATCAATAGACTAGGGCCGGGTACCCATGATGGCGACGACGGTTGGACAGAAACACACCCGTGCATCGAATCATTCGGCACATACCTTTGCGGATCAGCGAAGCAATGTGCAAGCCGACGTCTTTTCACTGCGCCATCAATAAACGCCGAAGAATTCGGGTTGACATGGTGCGAATGAGTAAGGGACGTCAAATACACTGGCCAGTTCGTTGCCCTATCCTCCTCCAACTCCTTAGTAGCATGCACGAAGGCTTCCAAAGAGGACCGCTTGCAATTCGTTGAATTTCTTTGGTTTTCCTCCGACTCGCCGGCGAGTTGAAATGCATCGTGAATGGAAGCGAATTGTGCCGTTGGCTCAGCGCCCTCCAAAAGAGACCCAATGTAAGCAGGAGCACGTCGGCGCCAGATCTGTCGGACTCCGTCTACATCCAGCTCCGCTGCACCAGGAGCTGGGAGAACGGGCGGGGGTGGGGGGCGTGCAGTCGGCTGTTGGGGAGACCGCGCATCCATTTCACCTTTAGATACATCCATCTCCTCGATATCGGAGTTGTGCTCGTCTTCAGCAGCGGCTGCTCGAGCTAAAGCGTCCCAATCAGGGAGCGCTGGAAGATAGCTTGGGATGTAAGGCAGTTCTTGTCTTGCTACCTTGTCAGCGAATGAACCTGTTGGCGATGCATCGGAAATATCAGGATTGCGTTCATATTCCTCGCCCCATATCCATGCATCTTCTTCGGCCTCCTCCTTGGCTCGGCAAATAGCGAACCGAGCATGGACGGAATCGGATATCGGCACAAACTCCAATAGATTAGTCGCTTGTTTTGCGGGTAGTTTCAGCATATCTGTTGGGTGAGTATCAAACACGTACATTGCGCAAGACGTTCACGTTGTTGTAACACGGGTTCGGGGAAGATTCCCTTCAGGTCGCGCTTGCCTATTTCTTCTTCATCGGCCCATTCCAATAGCTCACGCACGCTGCCCTGGCCCATAATGTGCTCTAACCCCATACAAGTATCCCACAGGGTCGGTTCGCACCGATTGGCGTCGTTCGCACATTCCATCGTGGTGCGCGCAAGCAATTCCAGGTACCGCTGCACAAGCTCGGCTAAGACCAAACAGGCATTCGAGCTTCCGCCGTGGAATCCAGCAGTATGTAGGATCATAGGCACAATTGTCTGTAACTGTGAAGCTGCGAAATCCGATGCGGGGCGTAGCTTGCACGGCCCACGCCGCAAAGAAGGACCAGCTTCTGATCCATTCATCCCAGTCGCAACCAACGCCAAATCCCACCCTATTTCCTCTACATAACGACGAAATCGGGCTGCAAATCTACAGATCGGGGCTCAGGACCCCGTAGGTTGGCCATTCAGCACTTCCAAAGCTCCGTTGGATCGTAGTACGGCCATGTTTTGCATACTGTATTTCCCTTTGCGGCCCACATCGCCAAGACTCTTGTTGTGAAGTACAACGTCGAGTGTTGTGCGTGCTTCAGCAGTGCGGCCAGCAGAAAGATACAAGCGGCCCAGTTCATAGTGAGCAAAGTAGGCAAGGTAGTGATCGTACTTGAGATCCGCGCCTCGTTGCGCAACGTAGCGTAAACTTTGTTCCGCTTCACGCTCGGCTTGTTTCTGCGGCATACGTTTCGTTGAATCGCTATGTACGTGCGCTTCAGGGTACGCCATGTTTCGGAAAATCACACCTCGTAAGAAATGCGCCAAGCATAGATCGTCTTCTTGGCCATGGCCACTGGAACACTGCTTCAATGCCTGTTCGACGCGTGGTAAATGCACAGTGGACAACGAACGATAGGAGGACGTTGTATAGCAATGGCACATGTAGGCAAACTCCATCGCCGGTAAAGTCAAGGATCCTTGCTCGATCATCTTGCGAGCTTTACGAGCGACGAATTTTTCCAGCGGGATGCTTTTTCCGGCAATCTTTTGCGTTAGCGATGGGACATGCGCAAACATCTCGCTAGCTCGGTCCCAATCTGCTTCGTTGTCTTGCTGATATAGAGCAGAGGCTCGCGCATACGTATACACCGCCTTGGACCAATTGTTCTCTTCGGCCAACACGGAAAAGTATTCATACGTATCCTTCCATGAGCCAAGAGACATGCTACAAAGTGCCATATCCCAATCACAAATATGTTTCAGTTGCACATACTCCTCTTGTACATCGCGTGCTTCTTGGAAACATTCAATCGCCTCAGAAGACAGACTTTGTGTGGAATACAAACGGCCATGGAAATACAGTACAAACACACCATGCGGGTATCGACCCAAGTGGTAATTCAGGATCTTTTCCGCATATGGTATATTCACTCCAGGTACAGGAATAAACGTGGAAACCACCAAGTGGTATAGCAAGATCGCCATATCACACAGTACACGTCGTACACCTTCCTGCTCCACGGATTCGCCAGGCTCTATCTGTTTCGCATCATTGGACCATCGGCCTGCACGCGATAGAATCGACAAGCCTTTGTGTACATCGCCTCCATAACCAAACACTTCCATAATCTTTAACACTTTGCTTGGCAACAATCCAAGCAGTAGACTGATACATCCTGTTCCCAAATAAACACCACTTCGGAAATCATTATCGGATCGAGTCACATTGGATGCACTGTCTCCGTTCTTCTCTTCCCATTCGACATATTTTAACAAACTGTAATAGGTTCCATACGCAGAACGCAGATGCAGCGCCTCACTCAAGACTGCAAGAAGATCCCCAGAATGCAAAATACTCAAAACAGCTTTCAGTAAGGTACATTCGGCAGTCACTAGCTCCGCATGTTGCTGCAATGCGGTCATTGATCCCACCCAATTCACCGAAGGTCCAGCTCCACGACAGAAACGACCGAAAGAGGATACCATCGACGACTTTTTGCGTAATAGAGACGCAATATGCAATGCATCTTTGCAGTGCGAGATCGCAGTCGCAAGGTCTTGATGCTCAAACGTCATCATCGCCTTGATCGTAGATAGCAATGCAAAAGCCACTGCATGATACAGACGAATCTCCGACTTGTCAGCCACCAGATTGTATGCTTCCTTCATTCGGCTATTCATAAATAGGTGCATGGCCTGTCGCGCAATATCCAAATCCTTGTACAATTCCTCCGACGAGATCATCACATCGGATGTCTTGAGTTTGGCCACTCGCTCACTACGGCCTTGAGCTTGTTCATGATGAAGATGCGTATCAGAAGGAATCTCCACACCTTTCTGAGGCGGGGCAACAACCGCTTGTGATGTTGCTTGCGCTGCACGCGTCTTGGAATCCGTCTTGGGCGCTGATTTCTCCGATTTGTTCTGCCGAGGTAATTCACGAGCAGTGTCGGCCTTTTTCGGATTTTCAGATCGCTTCTGGGCAGATGCATTGTCTACTGCGCGCGTCTGAGTAGGCACTGCGTCTTTTCGCGGGACTGCGTCAAAGAATTCGTCTTCATCGTCTGTGGAAACTTCTGCGTCGCGGCTCAGAGAACGATTATGGCCATTTCCATATCGCTGGTTTATTGGCTGACGCTCAAGCTTGGCCCCAGACGCAGGGTTTCGCCGCAAATGCGGTGCACTTTGACCATCGCTTCGAGGTTCAGCAACCGTACTTCCAAGCTTTCTTGATGATTCGCGGGGCTTGCTAGCTGGATAATCATGAGTCGATCGTCTTGCATCACTTTCTTTTCGTGCAAGACTGTTACGTCGTGCATCGCTGCTGCGCCGAGTCTCGCTGCCACGGCGTGCACTGCCGGCCGTGCCAGCGTCGCGTTCGCTGATCCGATTCAGATTTTCATCTTGTGGTCTTGGCACACTTTGTGTTGCATATTTGGAATCGCTCATTCTACGCGAGCTAGTGCGTGGCCTGTCTGCGCCATTCACACTACTATAACGTAAACTTCCTCTTGATTTGTTTCCGTCCAGAGGTTCTTCGCCAGCTCGCTCGCTAGCGAATCCTCGGGACAATCTGGATGAAGTTGTCGAAGACAAAGTGGGATTGGAATCTTTTTCCGACACCGATAAACGCGACTCACGCGAGAACACGGACGCATGAGCACCGCCATTCTGTGACAATACTGCATCCGTCAAGCTCACTGGCAAGTCTTGCGTCGATGTTCGGATTGAAGAAGATTTCGTCATGAGATCTGGATTTCCTCGTCTTTTCAACCCGACGGAATCCTTCTGTAAGTTGTCTAGACCTACCTGGTTTGGCCATAATGCATCCCCCATCACAGACATCCTTAAAGCTCCACGACAATCAACTGCACTCCGAGACCCCTGCTGAATTAAAGTGCGGGGTTGAGGATTTTTCTGCTGCACATTGATTGGCTGACAAACACCCCAAACGAAGCAGTGAACGCAGGTGCATGCCAGTGAAAGAAATCCTGATTGAACTTTCTAGGGCTATGATTGGCCACATACTATGGCTTAGAGGCGGAAAGAGCTATCGACTTTATCCATCAGGCGCATATACGCCGAAAACTCCATAGTCCCTAGCGCACGGCCTGTGAACGTCTTGGCGGTCTCGAATGCTTGGTGGGCAGCTTCGGGATTGGGCATATTCAGTCCGCCTCCAGACGAGGCACTGGCTTGCGCAGTAGCCTGAAGCTCAGCCGACCGGATTAGCATGTACATACGGTACCACGCACCGCCGATCGTAGCTCCTGTCGTAATTACGCCATGATTCCGTAACAGCAAGACATTTTTGTCCCCGAGGTTTTGAACGAGAGAAGCCTTCTCAGCTTCATCTACCACGATTCCCTCGAAATCATGGTAGCCAGGTTCTCCAATGATCGATGATGTTTGCGATAGCGGTGATATGTAGCCATCCTTCGTACTGGCGAGTCCCGTGATGACCGGATGATGACAGTGCAAGACGGCTTCAGCAGATTCATGCCCACAGTTGTGGATCGCAGAATGGATCACAAACCCTGCTCGATTCACTTTGAAGATGTCTCCAACAACGCCGGGATGCTTCAATCCACCTTGCGAGTCGATTTTCAATAACGAGCTTGCAGTGATCTCATCATATCGAAGTCCATATGGATTGATCAAGAAAGACTTGGTGCCGTCAGGTTCATGCACTGCCACAGTCAAATGATTGATCACGTCGTCATTCCATTGAAAGTGGTCAAAAAGTCGGTAGCACGCAGCCAGTTCAATTCTTGCTTTCTGCTCAGCGATAGGGAACTCGTGCAGAACCGATCGTGAAAGTCTTTCATTGATTCGATTGGTGCTCAGTTCCTCGACAGCAGTATACGTGCTAGGCGAGAATACTTTCTCGTCGGCACGCACACAGCTAGTGCGAAAGGCTCGCGAACCATGAATTGTTAGCCGTGCGCAGTTGTTTCGCGCAAAAGATAGCATTGTATTTTCCAGTAGGATTCCAATTCAAATTCGCTAGCCTGAGTTCTGATATAACACTTTTGCGTCGACGCAGGATTGCGGGGAAGCTGCAAGATGCTCCAGACTGGTTTCCCCAGGAACCAACGCCTCTAAGCGCCGATTTGTCCACACATTAGCCTGATTGGCTTTTGCTGGTGTGACTTAGTAATCGACGAGACCCTATGTGTGATTACAAGCCAGCTTGGATGGATGCTCAGAAGCATGTTAGATCTCCCTGGTTAAAATTCAAGTAACTGACAAAATGTCGCTACGTTGTTGCTATACATGCTAGCTTGGGTAACTAGCTGCAGAGATTTTATAAGTGAGCTTTGAGATTCGGGCCGCCCGTTCATGACGTTTCAAGGATTGTAGTATTTGCACATATATAATCCCAATTATGAAGCCAGCCGCGTATAAGGACTGTAACGCATTAGCGGATGGATCACGGATACAGACGTGCATTCGTCACAGCGTGAATAAGTTCGAGCTGTAGGCAATTCCAAAACTGGTGACATTCTCCACAATGAGAGGAAAAGTCACACTATAGCACTATCAGATAACAATGATGATCGTATTTTTTTGCATCTGAATCACCGAATTTTTCAATTCTCATCTGTAGTTACTCAGCCAAGCCATGCAGGCTGCCTGAATAAGGTGTTTCTCATGTGCTGCCCGTTGGTACACTTCAACTAAGATCAGAATCAGAAATGTTTCGTTGTGATCTATATCGAAAGTTGTATCCTAGAATTTATCAATGCCACTCAGATTTGTGTGAACACATTCCATTCAATCGCTCGAAAACAAAACAACAAATATCCGACAATCATCGGGCTCTATCCAAAACTAGTCACGCTCAGCAAGAATTTGTCGAGCATAACTGTTTCAGCCTCCCACAGATGTTAGATGACTCATTATGGGTTATACAAGCTCTAGCGAAAATACGGAGGGATTACGCTATTCGATGTATCCTCGACTTCTCTTAGCTACAAAGGTCTGAAAAAAAAACACGAGCTTGCTCCCAGTTAGGCAAGATCGATCAAAGCTGCCATCTGTCCATGTTCCTCATGGCAGATAGCGAGAACGCGGCATTCGCGAAGCACTCCATAGAAGCACGTGTATTATACATGCTCCGTATTTGCTAATGCGTGAGCAAATGATCCATTTTCCCCTTTTAGAAGTACAAGTGCTTGTAGCACGAGCTCCTGATTCCCCACACCGATCCACAATCAACTCAAAACATGTCAGAGTGTCGCGTGTATTGGTCCAATCAGTGCACGTATTCACGCGAGTACCCTGGGCTGACTTGAACGAAGCTCCCTTTAAACAGAGATTTACACGGAGCTGCAAAACGTTTTGGAAAAGCTTGGCAGATGTCATGCACCACTGTCAGAAGAAAGACGAAATGCTGAGTTGAATACAGAGCCTTGTGCGTTTGATATGATCAGCCTGATTATACTCTGAGCTCGGCTCTGTTTCCCAAAGGAGTAGAAAGAATGGGTTTGTCTTGTTTGATTGTGAGATCATGGATCAGCGTACCTGAAAGCAAAGCTATTTAATGCCCTGCTAATTCAGCTTGCAACCCCATCCAGCTTAATGGTGCGACTGTATCCGGCACGCATCGGTGCTCTCTCTTGCCTTGCCATTGTGGCTGTGGCCGCAGCTTCCAACTTTGACAAGAGCTCTTCTGAAGACCAGAGCGGTGACAAAAAGTCTCTCTCTTCAACAAAGCATGCGTCTTCAAGTTCAGTTCCTTCTACGCTCGAGCAATCCACCTGGTCCCTGACCTCTTCGCATTCGAGCAAGTCTTCGCCTTCTTCTTCGAACGAAGACTCGAGCTCTTCCAAGTCAAAATCGAAGTCGAGCTCTTCTAAGAAGTCGAGCTCATCGAAAAGATCAAGCTCATCTAGTAGCTCTCCTACAAAATCAAGCTCGTCTCACAGCAGCTCTAACTCCAAGAAGTCCAGCTCATTGCACAGCTCTTCGCCTTCCTCATTGTCAAAGTCAAGCTTTTCGCACAGCTCCTCTGCAGTTGCATCCAAGTCTAGTTCGTCGCACAGCTCAGCTCCCTCTTCCTCCAAGGCTAGCTCGTCGCACAGCTCAGCTCCCTCTTCCTCCAAGTCTAGCTCGTCGCACAGCTCAGCTGTCACCTCGTCTAAGAGCTCCGCTGTGGCTGCCTCCAGCTCCAAGGCAGCTTCTTCCTCGTCTTCTGCTAGCGCCGCAAGCTCTGGCTCTAACGATGGGTCTGATGACGATGGGTCTGACGATGGTTCTGATCATGGGTCTGATGACGGGTCTGATGACGATGGGTCTGACGATGGTTCTGATCATGGGTCTGATGACGGGTCTGATGACGATGGGTCTGATGACTGTGGATCTTGTAATGACTCTGACGGTTCTGACGATGGTTCTGATGACGATGGGTCTGACGATGGTTCTGATGACGATGGGTCTGACGATGGGTCTGATGACTGTGGGTCTTGTAATGACTCTGACGGTTCTGACGACGGCTCAGACGACGGCTCAGACGACGGCTCAGATGACTCAGACGACGGCTCAGACGACTCTGGTTGGGACCTCGGCGACATTTTTGGCGACGGTTCTGACGATGGCTCAGACGACGACTCAGGTGACGGCTCGGACGACTCTGGTTGGGACCTCGGTGACATTTTTGGCGACGGTTCTGACGATGGCTCGGACGACTCTGGCTGGGACTTCGGCGATGATGGAGACGACTCTGGCTGGGACTTTGGCGATGATGGAGACGACTCTGGCTGGGACTATGGAGATGACGGCTATGATGATGGCGGCTATGACGATGGCGGCTATGATGATGGCGGCTATGACGATGGCGGCTATGATGATGGCGGCTATAAACGCCGCCGCGACTTTGTTCCGGGACGCTGGTTCCGACCAAACTTGTAAACGTATGCGCCATGGCTGCATATCTTCCAACTAGATCTTGACCTCCCCTTCTTTAGTTATTTGAGTGATTTTTGTTGAAAGCAACGATATTCATTTGTTTCCCTTCTTACAATCCCTTCCTTTGTTTGTAAGTGAGTAATATTACACTATGAATACATTCCATACGAATAAAAACATACTTTTCAGATCCAAATGATCGAGGTTTAAGCTATCGCAAACAATGATTCTACCGAAAAGCAGCGCATATAATGTGACGAGTGCTGTAGCAGTGTGGTCCATTTCAGCAACTCGGTAAGCAGTTCGTCTACTACACATATTGTATTATTCCCTCTCAATGCGCATTCGCGGCAATACGGCTTTTTAGAATAGAATCAGCAGGCCCCACTTCCTTGCCTATAATTTCTTCAATAGCCGACACTAGCGATGCAATTCCCGGGGCATCTGCATCAATGCCGTCCAGACCTGAATTGGCAGTGGTATGCCCGAATCCCTTCGGGAACGGTTTGCCTGCGAATCGATCGCGCACAAAAAATAACGAGTTGACAATACCAGTCAGCCCGGTGACCAAATGACCAGATGCCCGGTCTGTCAATTCATGGAATGCCACGTTAGCACCGTGCTCAGTCCAACTCTTAGCGGTCTTTATGGCATCATTGTACGAGATGATCTCGTCGTGCCGTCCATGGAACATATAAACGGGCGCAACTGGCGTCTCGCTCTTCTTAAGACCCATCGTCATGTCTGCCACGACTGACCTCACAATTGGCTCGTACAGCAGCCTTGCACCGTTCTCTATGTAAGTGTCTCTGAGAAACCTGTTGAACGGAAACTCTAGTAATACGTTCAGCAAGCAATTCGATCGAGCAAACTCAATGGCATCTCTTGCCTTATCCGTGATTCTGCTTTGTGCCCAGGCCAGCAATTGGGGGAAGGTGTACAGAAGACCTGTCACGCCTGTCACAGCAAATCCAGCGAACAAAGAGGTATCCGGACTTTCGACCGTGCTAGAGAGATTTGCAGGCGTTCCTCCCATACCATAACCTATCGCATTGATCTTGGGAGCATATGATGCTTGTAGTGCAGCGGCCCAACCGGAGGCAATGGCTCCTCCCGAGTATCCATAGGTCACTCTCAGAGTTCTTGCTCAACCTAGTACGCTCAAAGTTGAGTGTAGCGCGCGTAGCATCCAAAGTCATGCGTCCTGCATACGTTTAGCGGCAAATCCTCACGTCGGTCCTTGATAGTCGGCTACGATGAGAATCCAAACTTGTTCAAGGAACGTATTGAGCAAAAGTTGCTGGTAAGTCACGGCTAGGTCGCTTCCTCATCCTGCACCTAGTTGCATGACATAGGAAGGTGCACATTGTGCACCGTTGGCATCCGTGTATACCAAGTAGTTCACCAGTTTGTCCATGACAGCATTGTGTGAAATAATCACCGTAGTAACGGTGGTGGTCGCATTATGCTCGTATGCACCGGTAGTGCGATACAGCAACTGGTAAGCAGCCTTGTACTTGAACTCGTGGATCTGCAGGAAGGCGAGCCTAATCTTCCGCGATCGTGATACATAGCCAGGACTCGCGCTCTCCCAGCCCCTTGGTGGGTCATAGAACGGGTCATTGGTCGGCGAAAGCACCGTAGCATGATGCTCAACGAGTTGAGACAACGCCGAAGCGCATCCGGTAAAAGAGAGTAGTGCGAAAAGAAAGGGGATTAACATGGCGCTTAGCACTGACCATGAGCGCGTGCTCGACTTTTACGGCCCATGGCAGAACCCTTGGGTCCTTGCAGTTGACATGTAAATAGCATTATACCAGCTTCGCATTGACTCTGACACTAAGAAGCTCAGTACGCGATCTTATTCGCGGATGATCTGCATTACATTGCAAAACTTCCTAGCGCGGACCAGCCGATGATCGGCGGTCCAAACAGGGTAATCTTGTCGCGTCCCTCAGCCATTGATCGGCGCTCCAGACTGGGTACCTTATTCAAGGAAAAACGGCGTACGCCAAGTTCGGGGGAATCTGCCGGTTGCAGATTCTTTGACATCCTCAGTCCTTATTCGTCCAAAATATTATGTGCGCTAGATTTCTGCCTCGCCCCCGCTTTATGCAGGCAACATTTGGTCTGGCAGGGTTCAACAGGCAAATTCTAGTGTCAGGCCTCAGCGTCTCGGCAAATTTGGCATAGCCGATCGGTTTCAATCCGTCGTTATCGTGCTAACTTTATTAAAGTGGCACATTCGTAATCGTGATGAGCGTTGCGGTAACCTTCGCATGAATCAGCGGCTCCAGGCTCTCGTGTTGGAGGATTTTCCTCATAGAATTGCGTATAATATACTTACGGATCGGAGATTTAAGGTATCTTTCTCGGTAAGACGTTTGTCTGAAGCGCAAAGACGACTAGAAACTTATCCGGCATCCATATCCTTCCGCAGTGAACTATCCATTTTACACCTGGCAAACTAAGAATGACAGTGCAAATAGCAAACGTTTGTGTCGCTATTATTTGTTTCCAAGGCAAGCGTGATTCGACCTTGTAGTCATCGGTCGGCTTCTCCCAATTCTTATCTGGAAGTGCTATCTAATCAGCGGTAAGCCTAAACTATTCGTCCTCCACTATGGCAGACATGACATGGAGTGCCCGTGGGGAAGCTAAGCGATCAAGTGTGCTGGAGTCAATCCCGAAAGCTTGGCGACTAGCGTCTATTCCCAGTGTGGATGAACTCCCAAATGACCTTGCATTTGTTGCAGAGCAGCTTAGTTCCGAAGAACGCGAGATCACTGAAATGGAGCTGCCTGCACTGATCTCAGCCGTAGCTTCAGGTAGACTGAGTGCGCGTAAGGTAACGGAAGCGTACGCGCATCGCGCTGCTGTTGCTCATCAACTTGTAAGTGGTAATCTGACTCGAGACAAACTGTCTGAGTGAATTTATGCTACCATCTGCGTTGAAAGAGGCCGATCGACTTGACCAGCACCTTGCTAAAACAGGCAACACGGTTGGTCCCTTGCACGGCATACCAGTCTCGCTCAAGGACCAGTTCTTTGTCGATGGGTATGAAACTTCTGTTGGGTTTGTTGCTTGGCTTGACGGACCTGCCTCGAGAGAGGATGAAGCAGGTATTGTACCGATCCTGCGCGCTGCTGGAGCCGTGTTCCATGTGAAAACCAATGTACCGACCAGTACTATGGTATGTTTCGCGCTGATCCAGTGTATCGAGACCGTGAACAATGTGATCGGGAAAACGGTCAACCCTTACAATCGCGCGTATTCTCCCGGTGGATCTTCTGGTGGCGAAGGCGCCTTGTTAGCCCAGCGTGGCGCTCCTATCGGAGTGGGTACCGACATTGGTAGGTGTTGATTTAATCCAGGTGGATCAGTGCGTGTTCCCTGTAGCTTGAACGGTCTTTGGGGATTGAAATGCTCACCGCACCGTCTTCCACCTGCTGGCGCTCGAACACCGGTAGGTTTCATACCTGATTCAGATTCAAGGACAAATCTCGATTCCGTCTGTGATTGGACCTATGACAGATTCGCTAGATGCTTTGGAATTCTTCACGAAACTCACGCTGAATGCAAGACCCTGGGAAACGGACCCAGAGGTGATTGAAATGCCTTGGCGCTCCTATGATGTGCCGGAGAAACTGGTGTTTGGCATGGTGCTTGACGACGGTGTGGTTCTTCCTCAACCTGCTGTACGCGTTGCTGTAGAGAAACTCGCTGACAAGTTACGCGAGGCGGGGCATGAGGTGATTGAATTTGAGCCGCCGTCGCACGCAGAGGGGTTGAATATCTGGGTAGGTGTCAAAGCTAATGCAAGCTCTCGACTATGGCTCAGACTGGCGGCAACCAAATTCATGCATTATGTGAAGAAACTGGCGAACCGCTGATTGAAGAGGTAGCGGAGATCATGGGGGCTGGCATGGGTGACCGTGAAGTGATGAGTGCAGAAGAAGTCTGGGAGATGGCAGCAGAACGCGTTGCTTATACCGCAAAATATGATAAGGCGTGGAATGCTACAGCAGAAGTCACGCAGTGTCAACGGCCGATGGATGCCTTACTTATGCCAACCACCGCTGCTGTGGGATGGAAACGCGGCGACCCCAATTACTTGGGTAGGTTTCTGGCTAATTCAGGTTATACACCGGTAGGCAACGTACTTCAGTATACGGGGATCTCTATGCCTTTAGCCAAGGCCGAGCCAGTCCCGAAGGAAAGCCGCGATGACTTTTATAACGATGTGGATGAAACCATACACAATCTATGTAGGTGTATGTCTTGACCCAGATTCGCCAAAAGACACCGCAGGCATGCCCGTTGGCATTCAGATGCTTGGAAGACGCTTTCAAGAAGAAAAAGTCATCGCCATCGCCAGGGTCATTGAGAAAATTGTCTTTCCCTCGCCCCCGGAAGCAGCTTTATAATTTGGAGAATCAAGCCTTTCACTTCAGTTTGACCTCTTTATCTTTCCATAGTATCTTAGACTGCAGCCGTACCATACTTTGGTGTACTTCCCAATTACGAAACCCATCCTCGCTACTCTAGCGTTCAGAGCCTCTACTTCTCAGACCCTCGCTGAAGTGTAGCCATTTCCATGATGTATCAAAGGACTTGAGTAGAATTAACAACACGATCATCCTGGAATCCTATCCATCTTGGTTGCCTCTACGGATCTAAGTAGGCTTGTCAATGTATTGCTAACCAACACTCGCCGCTCCCCAACCCAATCAATTCCTAAATAGCGGTAATTTTGCTCCGATCGGGAGATCGACAAGGCTTGTTTTTCTAATTCGACGAACGATTGAGCGATTTAGTTCGCTTGCATTGCAACAGTAAGTAGAGATCTGGCAAGAGGTTGGGATGTCCAGTACTGTTACTACACAACCTGTTCCTCACGGTGAGAATGGCATTCAGCCTCCAGTATCAGATGGTCGCGAGCCTTTGAACTACCACTCGTCACTAGGCGGTTGGGGAAACAATCAGTTTCAGCCCGTACCGACCAACACTGCTGGTGGCGGTCTAGGTCAAGCAAGTGATCCGGCTCAAGCAGACGGTCCAGGTCAAGCAAATGGTCCAGGTCAAGCAAGCGGTCCAACTCAAGCTACTACCTTATCAAGTCCGTTAGACTCTAAAACAAGCGAGAACAACACACTTCAAGAGGATAAGGAGCGTGGCGGACAACATGCCAACCATTCCGCTGGTGAGAAGCAAGGCAAGCCAAACATGCGGCCATTTGAACATAATTTCTGGGATCCTAGTTTGAAACAGCTGCGGGCTATCTATTTCAAACCTGTAGTAATGACTACCCTCTTGATGATGATAGTCATTTGGGCTTTCCTGTCCATGTACTGGGGTTCGCTCTGGAAGGAACTTGAGCTCAGTCCGAACTTACATGTTATGGTGGTCAATTACGACTCTGGTGAGATTGGCCAGTCGATGGTGCAAGCACTGAACCAATCTAACTATGGATCGACGCCTCATCCAACGTATGATTTTGTGGATCCCAAAGACTTCCCCGATGATACAGCTGTTATGAATGCGATTGAGCCTGATGAACTGTACTGGGGAGCTGTGCAGATCATGCAGGATGCTACCAGTCGGTTGACCACAGCGCGAGCCAATGGCGATGCTAGTTGGAATCCAAGCGCAGTAGTCACGATCACCACCGCCACGGCTCGCAATTATGCTGTGGTGCCTAGTATTGTATTGAGTCCTACGCAAACGACGCTTCTCAAGGCGATTGCTAGTTTGAATGCGCGACTCACAGGAAACTTTGTATCTGCGTCAGTCAGTAATCAGGGTGCGTTAACTGCTGCGGCTCGCGCTCCTCAAACGTTGGGGAATCCTGTGGGCTTGACGGTGAGGGAAATTCGGCCCTGGGATGTTCCTGTGGCTATAGCTCCGACGTTTGTGGGATTGATTTATTTGGTAATTTTGACCTTCCAAATTACCATGGCCAGTTTCGGAGCTCGACAGCCGATACAGAAATTCTTACGTTTGCGGTCCATCATTGCTATGCGGATTTTTACTCCAGCGCTGGCCTACATTCCTATTTCTTTGATGTACACGCTTCTGAATATTCCATTCAAGCTGCCTTATGATGCTACTTTCCCTTACGGAGGAGGCGTGATGGTATGGTGGTGTGTATCGTATACCGGAATGTTGGTTCTTGGCTTGGCCATGGAATCGATGGTGACAATCGTCGGCGTAAAGTTTATTGGTATCTTCTTGATATTCTTTATTGTGACGAATGTGAGCGTGGCCAACTTCCCACCGGAACTGTCACCAAGTTTCTATAAGTATGGATACGCAATGCCTTTCTACAATCTTCGACAAATTTACTTGACGATCTTATTCAATGTTGGAAAACGTATGTATCTACCGAGATGCTGACCGACAGGTGTGTTGATATTAAAATACATTGGGATCTTGTGGGCATGGCTGGCACTGATCTTCTTGACCTTTCCGATCGTTATTTGGTACGACCATCGTAAGCGACATCATGATTGGAAGAATGAGTTGTCGATTAATGAAGGCCCTAGTTAGACGATTGGGTCGTTGTTGTGTTGATTAGTATAGAAAAGCGTCCTATAATGTGTATGGTAGGAATCGAGTGAGCCTCCACCGTCTAATACCATCGTTGAGATGAAAACAACTCACTTACATGCACTGCGTTGAGTAAGAGCTGGCCATCGTTTGTTTGGAATCATTTTCCTTGTGGTTATATCCACACTACCACGAAACCTAATGAGCTTTGCCCAGGAATTCAATGGCATTCTCTGGGCTTGACCCTTTCAGCGCTACAAGTAGTTATAACTAGATTACCTAACATTAAAAAATTGGGCCAATTTCTCATGTTGACCTGTGGGCAGGCAATAGTCAAACGGAGGAACTACTGTGTACGATAGAAACTTTTGAGATCTCTTTAGACCTAGATAGCCAGCTTTGGCGTATGATCGAGGGGAAATGATTGAGGGCGATCTTGCAAAGAGGCTTTCGAGTAATGGTAGCGCTATAGCACTATTTGCAGAATAACATCGCACTTTTGCGCAAAGCTTGGGTTACTGTGCGTTCTTACAAATTGACAAGTAGAAACTCAACTAGGTTGCACACAAGAGACGGGGTACCTGTGTCGTATGCAATAGTGTCATATGCAATCGTGAACCGAGGCCAAAATAGACGAACGAGTCGGGGTGGAGAAGGGAGAGGATATACAGAAGAGGGAGAGAGCTCAATTTGGCGCGTTGTGTGAGGGTGATGGGAGCGGTGCAATAGCAGAGAGAATGAGGGGGAAGTAAGGCAGGCTGTGGGATCTTGCCCAAGTCATAGCAATATCCAGGTAGTCTTTTACAAAGTAGGGAGTACGTGTCGTATGTTAAACGACGTGGATTGTGGCATCGAGAGGTGGATTTAGTATTCTTCAAGTTAATACTGTCCGGGGAATATTTGGCTTGAGAGTATGGAAGGATGGGAAGACGTCGCGCGTGGATGCGTTTGGAGGGGCAGGGATGAACAGGATGACTAGTGCATGGGAGAGATGGAGCGGATGTGGGAGGCGGCAATGAACTGCCCAGGCTAGGATGTGGGCGAGCAACTGTACGGAGAAGCATGAGGTGTATGTGGGAAAGGTTGGAGGGAGGGGAGGCTGAGACTGTGGTGTGTGTGTGTGTGGACTGTAAGGCATCTGGTGTGGAGAGGAGAAAATAAGGGTGGTGACATAGTGTGGAAGTTCAGGTATATAGAGACGGGCTAGGGGAGTCGAGAGTAGAATAATTCGGAAGAAGAAAGCGAGGATCTGCAAAGTGGCTTGCGGTAAGGAAGTTGATTAGGAGATGAGATCTGGGCGATAGCAAATTGAGATAGTATGGAGATGAGTTAATTTTGCGGGATGGAATCTGGGTGATTGGCTACGCTAGATGTAAGGTAGACTGGAAACTATTTGAAGAATCGATCTAGTATAGGATGAGAAAGGGAGACTAGGAACAGGATAAGGGATGTGGGATGTGGGATGTCGGATTAGGATGTCGGATTAGGATGTCGGATTAGGATGGGATTAGGATTAGGATTAGGATTAGGATTAGGATTAGGATTAGGATTAGGATTAGGATTAGGATTAGGATTAGGATTAGGATTAGGATTAGGATTAGGATTAGGATTAGGATTAGGATTAGGATTAGGATTAGGATTAGGATTAGGATTAGGATTAGGATTAGGATTAGGATTAGGATTAGGATTAGGATTAGGATTAGGATTAGGATTAGGATTAGGATTAGGATTAGGATTAGGATTAGGATTAGGATTAGGATTAGGAT